>VDFB02270651.1:711604092-711663334 GCA_007258455.2 Sequoia sempervirens
AACCCCTAAAACCCTAAACCCTTAACCCTTAAACCCTTAACCCTTAAACCCTTAACCCTTAACCCTAACCCCTAAACCCTAACCCCTAAACCCTAAACCCTAAACCCTATATATCTCCAGTTTCTAGGTGCACACTTTATATCTCATAGTTTTATGTTACAATCTATTTGCATTTCTAGGTCTTTTTGCATATCATAGTGTGTTTTCAAAAATCTTGCATTTTCCAAGTTTTGCATTAGTGGTGAACCCATTTCTTGTTTTCATTCATTTCCAAGGATATCTTATAGTCAAATCTCTCATATCCTTTATTGGGTTGAGGTCTCTAATATATTCTTGAATGTGAGCATTGCGAAATCGGATTCCTCTTCCTTCATTCCCCTTTTGGTGTGAACAAGAAAGTTGTGTATTCCATTTCCATAGTCCACATTTTGGTGAACCTAAATTTTGAACATCATAATTCTTTTTTGGAGTACATTTACATCCTAGTTTAGCTTGCATTTCATTTTGCATTAGTTAATTTGCATTCTAGGGTTTCAAAGTTTGCATTAGTAAAAATCTCATATAGCTTGCACTATTGCACTTCATCTCATTAAAAATCACTAAAATTGTGCATTTTCAGATCATATCTACATCAGAAAATATCAAAAGCGTAAAATTCATCTTAAAAATTCTAAAAAAATTGAAAAACATCAATACCATGACTCATTCACCACTTAGGGTGAATCAGTCTCTTTGCACATTTTGCACTGTAATTTTTGTCATTTCTAGTTCATTTTATGAATTTATGTTTGTTGTTATCTCTTTGTTTCAGTTTGTAGATTTACTATTTCATTCAATTCATTGCATGTAACACCCTGCCATGCAACCCTAGGGGAAGTTACAATTAACTACTCAAACGCAACTATTTTTTTTTTTTTAAGAACAATTAACATGCAAGATCACTAACCATTGCCAACCAATCCCCTAAGGTTACAAGACTGAGTTACTTAAACCCAAACAAGAAACATGAATTATAACCATAACACTTAATTACTTAAAGAATTGAGAAGGCATACATTCCATACATGATAAAATACATCAAAGAATATGAAGTACCACATGATTTCAATAACGATCTCATAGCTATAAGGTTACAACATTCATTCCCTGAATGAGATAAATTCAATAAGTATAATTACAAATTACAACATCCACCTCGATAACAAATGAGGGAGGTAATGAAATACAATATACATCTGAAAGGAATAAAGCATGAAATGAAACTAGATCCCATGAGCTCTCCAACTAAAAATCTCATCCACACGAACAAGAAGAAAACCAACAGATTAATGTGCACGTTCCACCCAACCATGTGATGCCCAAAGGCTCACCCCCCATGCTAGGAGATAGTAACAAGGAATCCAACACATGACCATCTACCTCTAGACACAGGCAAAAACATAACTGAACTGAAACAACTACAACCACAATAACACTTAACACAAAGTTACAATGCTTCTAGAGAACAATGATCATGTGCATCATCTATACACCACACAATGACTGACTAACTGCTGACGTAGGAAGAGTGTCATACATAAATTGCTATGAGTTACCCTAGCTCAACCTTCCTAGGCTACCGGACCGCCATCTTGGGTTACCCTGGCTTGCCTCTACCGGTCGTCGGACCCTCATGCAAAACTATGCATCTCGTCTCATCTCGAGCCTTAACAAACACATGCTTCCTAAGAGATGCATTCATTATCTTTATTAGTGTGAAATTTCCCCATTAATTCTTTTAAATTATCACTTGATTAAACCCTAGGTGAGTTACCCTGGTGCCCCTTTGTGTGCCAGACCCCCACAAAGAGCCACTCTCCTACTGACAACACACACGGTACGAAACCACAATCCAATGGGTAAACTAGATAAGACGACCTCTCCAATCCAAGGAGGAAACAAAGGAAACTCACTCCAAACACTAGAGGAAAACAAAATACAAAACCCACTCCTTCCAAAGGAGGCACAAACCACATAACCCTCTCCTAATCCCAAGGAGGCACAAACCATCCCCATTCGAGAAAACTAGGTAAGACAATAAGATACCATTATACACACTTCCCAAGGCAAAATAGAGGTTGACAACATACTACAACAACCCCAAATAATTAAAAAAAACCCCATCTGGAAGACTTACATAAACAATTGACTCAGTTGCCCAACATAGAGAATGAACGAAAACATCACTTAGAAAGAAATTCAGGCAACTCAATAAAATAAAGTTAGGGTTTCCTAAACCCAAGCCAAGCAATGACGTAACGCAGGAAATCAATTAAATAATTAACCTTATTTGTACGTACTCATTAGTAACTCAAATCACATTAGCAATTTTAAGGAATTTAAACCAATAATTTAATTTTGTCTTCTCCAATTACACATAATGATTAAAACATTCTTTTTCAATAACCTCATTTGATTATAACATCAAGTTTTCTTAAATAAATCATTTGATTATAAAATTGACAATTTAAATAAAAAAATTTGTTATAAAGTCAATTTCAATTCCACTATAATAATGAAATAATCATTTAAAGAAATTCCCTTTTTTTTTTAAGATTTAAATATCATTTAAATGTATACCTCTAAAATATCCTTTTAATATTCCAAGATTTCTCGATTATGCATCATAATCAAAATAAAATTTTAAATAAATTCATTTGATTATAAAATCAATTTTATTTCAACTTTGATGATAAAATAAATTATATTTAAATACAAACATATATTAAATATATATATATATATAAATGTATATACTTGATGTATATAACACTTTATATATGTATATTTAAATATATAATTATTCTTTAAATATATCTATTAAAAAAAACAACCATTTTAAAATTCTAATACAAATCATTTAAACATACATAATCTATACATTATATATATGCATATTATATATAATATAACATAATTTTAAATAAATTAATTAAAAAGAACAAATTTTAGAAAAAAGCAAAAGCCCTAATCTAGGGCACGCAGGCTGCCCTACCTCCCCACGGCAGTGACATGTGTGCCCTCACATAGTCTGCCTCCCATAAGGCGACGACCTGTGTGAGGCACACAACCCACCTCCCATAGGGGGCAATGGCCTGTGTGGCACACAGCTTGCCTCCCCCAGGGGCGGTGGTCTGTGTGCTTCACACAGTCCGCCTCCCATAGGGGCGGCAGCCTGTGTGACTCACAGTCACCACCTCTTGGCTGGGCAGTGGTGGGGATGGTTTCCCCACCCCAACAAATCCACAAAAAAATTATTTTATTCTAAATTTAGCACACAGAAAAATAAAATTTCTCCCCTAGCGAAATTTCCAAAATTTTTGTCAAATAAAAATTTTAAATAGAGGTTTTATCAAATGCATACAATTAAAAGAAAGTATACAATATATGTATATGTATATATATGTATATATATATATATCTATATATATACAAAATTCTACAAAATACAGTTAAATTGAATAACTTTCCACAAAATAAAATACAGTAACAAAATACTCAAGCATGATTTCATAGCACAATCTTGGATATCCCCAATTTCAACTACAGAAATTTAATTGTTTTTCTTTTCCTTCCTCTTTCATTCTCTATTGTTTAACTTGGAATTTTCAGCTGAGATTGTTTTCCTTCAAGAAATCTAAATTCTTTTTAAGATTTTGACAAAGTTTTTCCAAAAAGAATTCCAAGCAAGTTTTCAATTTTGAAAAGAAACAATTTTCTAAAACAATAAACAAATGGAACATGAAATCTGAAGCTGGATGGAGAGTTTGAGAAGAAAGATGAGCTCCAATCTCCAATTCCTTCAAAGCTTTTCCAAAATCTCCTTCCAAATCCAACAATGCATCCACAAAATATGAACTCCTCTCTATTTTCTCACAGATCCCCCTTCAAGAAATGAAAAGCCTTCCCTAAATTCTTCCCCAAATTTGGTCAATGCCCTAAAATATCTTATCCCCATAGTTATTGCAAAATTTGGAGATATTTTGAATTTTTAAATTTTGAAACCAAAATTGTTTTCAACAAGACTTTATTATCTATTTTGAAATTTCTATTTCATATGCATTTAAATGCTTTCAAGTATTTCCAAAAGACTTTAACTGTATAATTTCCAAAAGAATTTAACTTTATTTATTACAACATGATTAATTTAATTAATCAATAAAATAAATCTAATCCAACATTAGATCATTTTATTAATTAAATTAAATTAATGAATAAATTTAAATAAAATTTATAACCTTGTAACCAAATAAATTTAATAAACTAAATACATAAAGTCATCTATTTACCTTTTTTCAACTTGCAATTTTAATAAAAACAAAAATAGATGAACAATAAATAAGAAAATTAGCCCGACTAAAACCCGACGACACATTATGACTAGGGTGATGACTTGGCACAAAAAACCTAGCTACTATCTCCCAATCAAATACCGTTGGCCACTGGACATGCTCAAACCTATGAAATCAGGTGGAGTCGATGTCATGTACCTATCAACCTACGAACAAAGAATATATCGAACATGCATATATACATAATATGATCAAACACACCGTGACGAGGAAATCTTGAAATCGTAGGGCACTCGCAAGCAAGTGGTACAATCTCGTCCCCTTCACCAATACAAAATTACTAACTGACGATTCTAACATCAATAATATAATCAAAAGCATAAAGCATCATTAATTCAAATATCTGTTAAATTAATCCAAAACATGACATAAAGATAACATCAGAGTAAAATACCATCACATTAAAATATTACATACACATCGCTTAACAATTCGTGATCAAATAATAACCAAGTACCAAAGTCACAACACAAAAAGAACAACATAACAAAGAAAAACACTGCCACAAAAAAAGAGCCAAAACGGAGGGGTCTTACATTGCATCTAATTTACTTTCATACAATTTGCATCATGGATATGTGTTTTAATAAGATTTGGGTGTCATTAAAATACTTAGTAGATATGTCAAGTTGTGCCTTTGGAACTGATCTTAATGACATTGAACTTACTCATGCTCCTTCAACTCCCCATGCATGTCCTCCTCGTGATGTTGACATCATTGGAGAAGATGACAACATGAATAAGTTCCTAAATGATTGTCTTGACAAACTTGAAGCTAATGCATCTTTTTATCCAACCATGAAACAACAAGATTCTCCTACAATACCACCTCCTAAAATGTTTGGTTACATCTTGAAACAAAAGTTGAACCTAAGTTTCCTACAACAAGTGAATCTAGTTCCTCTATACAAGCAACAACTCAACCATTTTATGATAACAAAGTAACAAATACTCCAATCAACCTTGAAGAAACATATGGCAAAGGCTTCACAATCTTGGGAAAACAAGGTTGTGACACAACAAGTGAACATGGAATTCATCAACTCTTAGAGAAAAATTCAAAAGATGAAAACACAAAGGGGATAGGCTATCAAGATCCCCCTCATAACAACAAGCCTCCTAGAGAATATCTAAGGCTTCATGATGATGGTACAGTGATCTTTGATTCTCCCCTCGACCTGAATGTCCTTCCTCAAGAGCAACCCTTGACTAATAATAATGACAAGGATGACAAGATCACTTTGGGTCCTCCTTCAATTAGAGAACAAAGTGAATCTAGTAAATACAAGAGGCCTTACAAGTTACAAAAATGAAAGTCTCCTCTTCGTCCACCTCCTGAAAGTGAAAGGAAATTACAAATACTTTTAAACAAAGAACTAATATTATTACCACCTATGAATAGGTTGGTGATATATCCTAAAGATGCTAAAGTTCTATATTGTGCATATCATGGAGTTCTTGGACATAGTAGTGATGAGTGTCATACATTGAAATAAATATTGAGCAAGTATCATTTTGATGGTGATAATTGCTATCCAGTGATCCCATAACACACTCTCCTACCCTTTTTCATGCAATAGTTGTAGAATGTTACATTTCTCACTATTACATGACATCTCCCATCACCTACCTCAACTCATTCTTTCCTTGCACCCAGTGGGGGAAAGAAGTTTCTAGCCTTTCCCTAGTAATGCATTTGTCGTTGTCCCTTCACTGTGTTGTCAACCTTATGCTTATGTCAACTGAGATTGTGAGGCAGATGACTTGCTCAATGGTTGACTTGCATTTTCCTTACTAGTCTTTTACATTTTTATTTTTATTTTCTTTTTCTTTTGTGTGATTGCATGTGCGTAATGTGATCCCCTATGATGTGTTGTTTGATGTTCTCTCTCTTTGTGAAATTCCTCTATTTGTACCTTAATTCTTCTCTATGTTGTGCATCACTTTTTCCTTTTTCTTGTGTTTTCCTTTTGGAGATGACGCAAGGCATCGAGACATTCATGTCTCCCTCGTGTTGACCCAAAAGGATTTCTTTTTCTTTTCCTTTTCCTTTTCTTGTGCTTTTCCTTTTGGGGATGATATAAGGCATCGAGGCATTCATGTTTCCTTCATGTTGACCCAAAATCTTTTTCTTTTTCTTTCACCTTTTCTCTTCCATTCATCTTGTGTTTTCCTTTTGGGGATGACGCAAGGTGTCAAGACACCCTATGCCTCTTCCATGTTGACCCAAAAGGTTTTTCTTTATTTTATCTCTCTTTGTTTCATTCTTCTAGTTCTAGGTTTTTGGGGGATGATGATAGTTTTGAGCTCCTTACAAAACATTGTAGCAAAGAACATACGGACCCCAAATCCATACATCCCTTATGTGTTTGGTGTTTTCATTTTGGGGGCAACCCCTTTCTTTTCCTTTTCATGATGTAGCTCTATTTAGAAACATATGACTTGGCATAGGGCTTTCCAAGTTGGCTCTCATGTCTTCTTTTGCATTTTTTCATTCGCTACTTTAAAGTAATTTCATATTATGGTGTTTAGCAATTCCTTTAAAGTGGGGGCATACATTGGCATTATTCTTTTGCATTTTCCTTTTTCTTGGTTCTTAGTGCAGCCTTCTTACTTCATATGATGTGTTTTGTTGCTTTGTGGATGACATTGGGTATGATGTCCTTCAAGAGCATGATCTACCTTAGCATATTACATTCCTCTTAGTGGCTTGATGCGACACACTACATCCCCTAAGTTGCAAATTTTCTATTCTTTGATTGGTCCTCTCTTAGAGACATTAGGCACAATGTTCCCTAAGATAAAGACCTCGCATGAACTAAGCAAGACTCCTTTGAACATCCTTTGCATTTTGCATTTGTTATATGGCCACCTTGCATAACACAACTTGCATGCTCGTGGAGCCATAGCGTTTGTTCATGAGCTCCAAGCATATGAATTTTTTCTTGTCTCATGAAGCTTGAAAGACCATTTTTCTTTTTGTGGTGCCTTATTAAAGTTATCAAGAGGTATAAATTTGGTATGGTTGAGCAGGAAGCGCATTCCAAGGAATGAATTTCCCAATAGCCACCTGCATGAGTTAATTCAAGTCAAATCTAGGATGATAATGCACTCCAACCCAGAATTATGATGTTGTAAATGTAGGTTCACCAAAATGAAAGGGGGAATATTATTTTGCTTCCCTCTTAGGGTTTAGGACCTAGAAAGACAATTTTCACTAACTTTCACTCAAGAAAAAACCCTTGATATCTCAATGCAAAGGAGAAAGAGATCTTGCAAGAGGGTTGTTCTAAGGGTTGAATATGATCTAATAAGGGGTTCACCACCAAGTTTAAACTTGGAAAATACAATGAAATGAAAAACCATAATTGAATGCAAAGTAACATTAAATGAACTAGAAAAGTGAATGAAATGAAACAAAAAACTACAGAAAGGAAGGCATGCACCTGAAAATTTGGAAATAACTGGATAGAGGTATGAAACTATAGCGTCGAAAAAGGGTCCTTTGACATTTTTAACACTCGTTTGGGCCCTTCTTATGGATTTTGGCTTAATGTTTCCTTGATTTAGTATTGTAATGTGGATAACACATCCACATTAGGTCTTAGGCCCTTACGAACTAAAAGGATTCAAATGGTACCTTACCTAAGTTTTGTAAAGTGTTGTAACACACTTTCACACTTTTCTAGGGTCTTGTTAATAAAATAACCTCTTTTCATAATTTACCAAGCCTTGTTTCAAAGTTTTGTAGAGTGTTGGAACACACTTTCACACTTTTTTGGGTTTTTCATTAATAATTGGGTTTTCTTATGCTTTAATTGGCCCCATTTTGTATCCATGGGCCTTACTTATGTGCATTTTTGAGAATAATCTTCAAAAATATCATTTAAAATATCAAAATCCCAAAACCCACCTTAAATGCCTAAGGTGGGACTCATTCGCCATTATGGGAAAATGAGTCCCCTTAGGTGGGACCCATTCACCCAGGGTGGTGAATGAGTCCCCTTTAACTCAAAATTCAAATTTAATTCAAAATTATGGAGGGTTTTTATTATCCAAGATCTAAGGTCGGCCTGTGATGTAATTTTGGGAATTATTGCATAATTGAGTATGAATACAAGCTTCTTTCTCTCATTTTCATACCTAACAAATTTTACAAGTATTTGAGCATTCATAAGAGAATTCAAGGAATTTCAAGGGCAGGTTATCAAGCATTCAAGAGCTCCTTCAAGTGTCTTCCATCATGTCAAAGATTGCTTGCATCATGTTGTTTTAGAGCTAACAATTGTGGTGTATGATTTGTAAGAATTGCATTCAAGATCTATCAACATCAAGCTAGAGTTCAAGTCCACATCCATTGGAGCCATCACTTACATGTTTGCAACACCTTATTGCAAGGGTTTGGTGAGTTGAAACATCATTAGTTGTTCATTCATCATTCTCCATTCTATTTTATTTTATTTCAAGGGTTTAATTACCAACAAGGGGTTTGACCAAGGAAAACCCCTATTCACTAACCCCACAACATTTTTCCCTCTTCATGTGTGTGATTTGTAGGGCTAGGTTGTATATTTACCAAGAAGTTGAGATTGGAAAAGTGATCAAAGCAAGTCAAAGTTTTCAAAGTCCTAAGAGAAGCTTGGAGAATATCTACAGGCTGAATTCTGCAGTTTCGGATCCAAAAACTGGTCGGGAAGAGTAGAGCAGACCGAGGGCTACAATTTCTTGTTTTGAATTTCTAGAAATTTAAAAGTGGACTAATTCACTACTATTGGCGAATGAGTCCCACTTCCTAGGCCTAAATAGGAATTTTGCAGATTTGAGTACCCATTTGTCTGAAACCTATTCCTGCACATTTTCCAGAAAACTGGACTAAGTCGCCCAGCCTGGCGTATGATTCCCTGTTAGCTTCAACATTAGAATTTTTAGTGATCCAGAGCTCCATTCCATCTCCAACAAGTTTCCAGGTGCACATCTCTAGTACCATAACTTTTTATTTTATTTTACTTGCATTCTTAGGTCATTTAGTATTAGTTTGCATATCACACTGTGCTTTCAAACATCTTGCATTTTCCAAGTTTACACTTCGTGGTGAACCCTCATTTGTTGTTATCCTTTCCCTAGAACTCTTTGTTAGATTTCAATCTCCTTTGCATTGAAATCTCAAGGGTTTGTTCTTGAGTGAATAGTGAAGTTTGTCTCTCCTTTTAGGTCCAAAACCCTAGAAGTGAAAGAGAGCACAAAATAATCTTATTCATTTTGGTGAACCCATATAGAGCATTATATTTTTGATTTGGAGTGCATTTACATCATAGATTTAAAGTGCATTAACATTGCAATGTTTAATTTGCATTCTAGGGTTTCAAACTTTGTATTAGTGAAAATTTCATTTAGCTTTCATTATTACACTTAATTTCATTGAAAAAAAATAAAATTCTACATTTACATTTCAGGCTTGAATCAGAAAACTTAAAAAAAAAAAAATTCATTTCAAAAATTCTGATTTTTTTTCAAAAAAATAAATACTAGGACTCATTCGCCACCTTGGGTGAATTAGTCCCTTTGCACATTTTTCATAGAATTTTCTGGCATTTAATCTTCCTTTTTTGAGTTGTTGTTTGCTACTGTTATCTCTCTATTTCAATTTGCAGATTTTTTGTTTCATTCAATTCATTACATCTAGTTTAATTTCATCCATCTTGTGCATTGCTTAAAATTAAAATTGCATTTACAACATTGTTGCATAGTTTAGAATCTGAAACTTACACCATGGATATGTGTTTTAATAAGCTTTGGATGTCATTAAAATCCTTAGTAGATATGTCAAGTTGTACCTTTGGAAATGACCCTAATGACATTGAACTCACTCATGCTCCTTAAACTCCTAATGCATGTCCTCCTCATGATGTTGGCATCATGGGAGAAGATCATGACAACATGAATAAGTTCCTAAATTATTTTCTTGATAACCTTGAACCTAATGCATCCTTTTATCCATCCATGTACCAACCAAATCCTCCTACAATACCACCCCTTGAGATGTTTGGTTACTCACATCCTGAAACAAAAGTTGAACCTAAGTTCCCTACAATAGGTGAACCTAGTTCCTCTAGAAAAGCAAACACTCAACCATTTTATGATAACAAATTAACAGACACTCCAATCAACCTTGAGGAAATGTATGGAAAAGGCTTCAAAATCTTAAGCAAACAAGGATGTGATACAACAAGTGAACATGAAATTCATCAACTCTTAGAGCAAAAACCAACAAATGAAAATACAAATGGGTTAGGATATCAAGATCCCTCTCATAACAACAAGCCTCCTAGAGAATATCTAAGGCTTCGTGATGATAGTATGGTGATCTTTGATTCCCCTCTTGATCTGAATGTCCTCCTTTCTAGAGAGCAACCCTTGATTAATAACAATGACAAGGATGAGAGGATCACTTTGGGTCCTCCTCATTCAATTAGAGAGAAGGGTGAATCTATAAAATGCAAGAGGTCTTACAAGTTATAAAAAATGAAGTCTCCTTGCCCACCACTTGAAAGTGAAAGAAAATTACAAATTCTTCTCAACCAAGGATTAATACTATTACCACCTATGAACCAACTTATGTTATATCCTAAAGATGAAAAAGTTCCACATTGTGCATATCATTGAGTCCTTGGACATAGTAGTGCTAAGTGTGATGCATTGAAATAAATATTGATCAAGTATAACTTCTGTGGACAATGGAATGCACAACTTCCTTGTTCACACCAAAAGGGGAATGAAGGAAGAGGAATCTGATTTCACAATGCTCACATTCAAGAATATCTTAGAGACCTCAAACCAATAAAGGATATGAGAGATATGACTATAAGATATCCTTGGAAATGAATGAAAACAAGAAATGGGTTCACCACTAATGCAAAACTTGGAAAATGAAAGATTTTTGAAAACACGCTGTGATATGCAAAAAGACCTAGAAATGCAGATAGATTGTAATAGAAAACTATGAGATTTAAAGTGTGCACCTAAAAACTAGAGAAGGATGGAATGGAGCTCTAGAATCCTAAAATTTCTACTTTTTATGCCAATTGGGACTCATACGCCAAACTAGGTGACTTAGTCATGCTTTGGGTAGCGGAACAGGTTTTAGACAAATGGGTACTTAGATTTGAAGAAATCTTTGTCAGACTCCTACATTGGGACTCATTCACCACTAATGGTGGGTATGTGCAAGATCATCATAGAAAAAATAGGCCCTTAAGTGGCAATGAAAATTCAAAAAAAACAGAGTTAGGCAACCTGACATAAAAATTTGAATAAGTTATCTATATTATTTCAAAAATATGTAAGAATAGAATCTATGGAAAATTGAATGTAGTTTCTAAACTACTAAGTCTATTTTATTTTTTTAAAGTCTATTTGGTGAAAATTTGAAATTTCAATGCAGTTGTACTTAAATTTTAGGAAAAATACGTCATTCGACCACCCTAACCACAATAAAATGATAATATTTTTTTATAAGATTTTAGATATAAGTAGAGGACTCATGTCTGGATGTGACGCATATTTTTTTGTAATTTTTTTCCAAGTAAATAATTAATTATGATTTTTTTTATTACAAATTTTAAAAATATAAAAAACTCGTATGTCTGACCACCTTAACTTGGTCAAAACTTCATGAAATTCATTAGGTATTCTCACTAGCATCCCTAGTTCCTTTGTGGAATCACACATCATATCTCCTACCACTTTACCACCAATAAGTATTCCATTCACTTTTCCCTCGAACAAACACACCCCCTCACCTTTTTCACTTCTGTCTCATAACACAAGCAATGACCCTCTCATTAATCAACTCTTCCAAACTGTTTCATCCCTTCAAACAAAATTTCCACCATCAATAAAAATAAAAATGGCCCACCTACATATTATGTGAAAACCAGTCCATTGTCCTTAGAGATATTACGAACATTGATGCCACAAGGTGTAGAGGTTCCTAGATTCAGAAATATGGAGGGAAGGGAGATCCTTATAACCATGTTAATGCTTATACTGCCTTATGTAGTGAATTTTTTCTTGATGATAAACTCTTGGCTAAGCTTTTCCCTAGGTCCTTGAAAGATACTACCTTGGAATGATTTTCTTCTCTACCAAACAACTCAATTTGTTCATTTAATGAACTTTTTGAGGCCTTTGTTAATTATTTACAAGTGCATATGACTCCTAAGATGACCTTGGTTGATTTGATGAGATGCAAGCAAAAATAAGAAGAAAAAATAATTGACTTTATCTCGCGCTATCAATCTCTTTATTCCCAAATTGATGTCAAGGTTCCCGACCCTCACCTTCAGAAGATGTTTATAGAAAATTTGAAAAGCAAGATTCAAGATAAGCTCACCATGATGAAATTTCCATCCTTCATGCACTTGTGTACTACCCTCCGTGATTATCAAATTTTGGTTAGTAGTTGAGATACAAAATCCACTTTTAGCCAAATTGAGAAATCTGAGCCTATAAACCAAAACAATTCTCAACCTTTTAGAAAATAGAACAAAGGGTTCCTTCAATTTAATCCCCCTCAAAAAACAACTCATAATTTCAATAACCAAGTAGCTATCGTTAAAGCTATGATAGATCCTTTAGCTATGGGGACCCAAAATGACAATTCACTTCCTTACCCGATACCCTTCATAACATAATGTCCCAAATCTTAGAATAACAAATGATTACCTTGCCTCCCATCAAAACACCCAATCCTAATAAATTTTTACCCCTGAGCTTTAGATCAAATTCTTATTGCCACTATCATTGAAAAAATGGACATGACACGTAACATTGCAAGTGTCTTAAACATCTTGTGTAAGACCTCATTGATTTCAATCGTCTTTCCGTTGGAGGTGTTAATGATCAAGGAAATAAGTTTGTTGCTCCTCCTAACCAAAAATTGCAAATTTTCACCAACCCCATGCCAAAACATAACATTTCATTTTTCAAATCCAGTAAAACTACAAAGAATGATGTGATGAATGTTAATACATATGATGATAACAATGATTATATTCAACATGATCATATATATAATGATCCTATGGACGGCATGGTAGGAGTGATAGATGCCATTCCTCATAAGGGCTGAACTAAAAATCTTATTGAAATTTCTTTCACCTCTAAAGATATACTTAAACATGCACCTAATGGTCCTCTTTACATAGTCGTGTTGGATGTTGCTGATATGTGGTTGAAATTGATGTCAACACTATTGGCATTAATGTCATTAGAGGTTGTATATGTCAAGGATATTGAGCAAATTGTAATAAAGTAAGTTGTAGGTTTTTGGTGGTGCAGTGAAGTTTAGTATGTTAGCTAGCTCAGTATATTGATGTTTAGAGGTTGTGGATTAAAGGGTTTGTTGTCAATTATATCTAGTTTATCCATGTTATATTTTAGAGATCCACATGAAGATTTGATAGAATTATGATTATTTGTGTTATGACAGTTTTTCTGTTGTTTTAGTTGGTGTTCCTGAAAGAAGATGATGTGATTTTGGTAACGTGAAGTGTTGTGGATGCTTCTCTATTAATTCATACTTCTTGTGGATGTTTCTACATCATTATATTTTTTTTTTGCATGTCTGCATTGATCGTTGTGATCACGATTGGTGATTTTCTCTTGCGTATTCATGTTTTTCATGTTCATGCCTAACAAGGTGATTGTAGCGTGTTGTGGATCTTCGAGGAATAATTATTGAAGATGTTTCATATTTGAGGATGTTGTTTTGGGTCTTCACTATGTTGTGGCTAATGTTGGTTGATTCGCATTGATAATTATGTTTTGGGATGATAGTTTGTATTCATTTTATATTTTATTAAAGCCTGCATGTAGATGATGTTATTCTTGGTTGCAGATATATATGAGTGATTGTTTTATCATTTGAGATAGTGTGAGTGTGCGAAGTGTGTGAGTCCTATGTGTGAATAATGTTCTAATCATTTGAAGGAAGAAGCAAAGTGTGAAGAGTGAGAAGAGTTTATGTGCTTAACCGAAACTGTAATCAAGCATAAGTAGATGTTATTTTCTCAATTCAATCATCTAGATGTAATTTGAATCTCTCTGTAAGGCAGTGAGTCTTCCTATTGGGTAGTAAGCCTTTTGTATTTGAGCAGTGAGCTCTAGGCAGTGTGCCTGAATGCATGTACAATCCCCATTTATTCTTCTTTATACTTTTAATAGGGTATAATCTTGTGGACTGACCTCCACCGTGGTTTTTCCTCTAACAGAGTTTCCACGTAAAAATATTGGTGTTATGTGTGTTTCTGATGTGTTGATGATTTATGCTTTCATGGTTATTAATCAAATATAAGAATAAGGTTAATAAGTTTAATAAGTTTGAATTTATGTGACAACTGATTCACCCCTGCCCTCTTAGTTGTATGCCCTTGTGTTGCCAATAATTGGTATCAAAGCAAGTTCCTTGGAAGAAGTTTAACAGCTTGAGGTGATCCGAGATGGTGACATATAAGAAGGATAGTCCGAGATTTGATGGAAAAAATTATTCTTTGTGGA
Source organism: Sequoia sempervirens (assembly GCA_007258455.2). NCBI lineage: Eukaryota > Viridiplantae > Streptophyta > Pinopsida > Cupressales > Cupressaceae > Sequoia > Sequoia sempervirens. The sequence goes on from VDFB02270651.1 coordinate 711,619,041, forward strand.
AGACTCGAATGGAGTGTCATCTGAGATGCATTGGTGAACCTTAATGGAACATTACAAGGAATAGGTATATCATTCCACAGAATGATCCCTTTATTGCATGAGAGATTAAAGATGTCGAGTACAATATAAGGGCTAAGAAAGCATTGTTGAATGTGCTGATTGATTCCGTGATGACTAATGTAATGGATTTGAAGACTGCTTATGAGATCTGGAAAAATTTGGAAACTTTGTATGAAGGTGATGCCCATGTGAAGATTGCTAAGCTACAAAGTTTGAAAGGGAAATATGAAACATTGAAAATGGGTGAAGATGAGAACATTACTTCTTGTATGCAAAGAGTAAATAAACGTGTGTGTAATATCAGACATGTTGGTGGAACACTAGAAGAATCAGAGATTCTTGCTAAAGTGCTCAAATCATTTCCTTTTGCATACAAAAAAAAAGTTGTTGAATTGAGGAGATCCAGACTGTGACAAATGTAACCAGAGACATGTTGATTGGTAAGCTTGTTTCTTTTGAGTTAAGTGAGTTTAGTGATGATCTTCCTAAGATAGAATCTACATTTAAAGCTACTACCTCTGGAAAAGATAAGCAGAGATATGATCTGGGAGAAAGTTCTTCTAGAAACTTGTCCAAGTATTAGCAGGAAATGAGAGAGATTGAAGAAGAAGAGAGAAAGCTAGATGAGCTTGAAGCACTTCTTATCAAGAGAGTACCTAGAGGAGAAGGTAAGTATAAAGGAAAATTGCTTCTTAAATGTTTTTCATGCAATAAGATAGGTCATTTTTCCTCAAGGTGTCCAAAAAGAGTTCCTAATCCAAGACCTAAAAATCCTAGATTCCAAAGAAAATGTTTTTATGTTGCTGATAAAGGTGTGATAGATGATGAATTTGATAAAGGGAATGCAAGTGAAGATGAATGGGTATTATTGCTATCAAGGAAAATGATCTAGTACCTACTAAATTTGCTAATTTCATGAATGTGGAGAAAGCTCTGACAACCAAAATTGAAGAAAAGGATGAATGGGTGATTGACAGTGGATGCTCTCATCACATGATAGGTGATAAGAGTAAATTTTTGAGTCTTGAAAAGTATGATGGTGGTGTTGTAAGATTTGGTGATGAAAAAGTTGGTGTAATCTGTGGTAGAGGATCCATTTCTCTTGATGGTAAGAATAATATTGATGATGTTCTATATGTGGAAGGTTTGAAGCATAATATTTAAGTGTTGGACATATGGTTGACAAGGGATACAATCTTCAATTCAAGGATGGAAAGTGTAGAATATTGGGGAGTTCCAGAAATATGATTGCATTAGGTACAAAAACAAATTGTAATATCCTTCATCTGAGATTGCTACTAAAAGTTGTTTGATTGCTCAAGTTGATGAAAGTTGGTTGTGGCATAGGAGATTGTGTCATGCAAACTTTGACAATATTATCAAGATAAGTTCTACTCAAGTTATGAGAGATCTTCCTAAGTTGGTAAAGCCTACTAATACCATATGCAAGGAATGTCAATTAGGGAAACAAACTAGAATTTTTTTTCGGAGCAAACAACATTGTTCAAATGAAGTGTTGGAGCTTGTGCATACTGACTTGTGTGGTCCTTCTAGAGTTATAAGTTTACAAGGAGACATGAATTTCATGTTACTCATTGATGATTATTCTAGATTGATGTGGGTTACTTTCTTAATGGAAAAATATGAAGCTCTATAGAAATTCAAGATTTTTAAGGCTAAGGTTGAGAGAAAGACAAGTCTAAAGATTAAATGTCTGAGATTAGATAGAGGTGGTGAATTCATTTATGGTGAGTTTAATTATTTTTGTGAAGAGCATGGGATAAAGAGACAATTATCTGCCCCGCAGACCCCTCGGCAAAATGGAGTTGTGGAAAGGAAGAACAGGACAATTCTAGATGTTGCTAGGACTATGATGTTGGAAGGAAATGTTCCTCATATCTATTGGAGAGAAGCTGTGAGTACTGTTGTTTACACTCTCAATCGGGTGAATCTCAAAGGTGATACTGGTAAGACCCCTATGAGCTATGGTTTGGTCATAAGCCTACTATTAGATACTTCAAAAATTTTGGAAGTAAATGTTATATCAAAAGAGATGAAGATATAGGAAAGTTTGATGCTAGGAGTGACAAAGGAATCTTTCTTGGTTATTCTACTAAAATTAAATCCTACTGGTACTTCAATAAGAGATTGAGGAAAGTAGTTGAAGGTGCTAATTTCAAGGTTGATGAAGACATGGTTAGGTCATCCAAAACCTGTGGATATGATTCAGATGATCAAAATTTCAGTTTAGTTGACTCAAAATCAAGTAAATCAAGAGGAAGGAACTAGTGAAAGTGAAAAAGTGAGATCATAAGAGCCTGAAGTTCAAGAACATCCTAAGACTCCAAGGTATGTAAGACTAAATCATTCAAAAGATTAGATTATAGGTGATAAGAACAAATGTGTTCAAACTAGGAGAAGAATTGCAGAAGAATATTGTTTGATTTCAAAGACTGAGCCTAATAGTGCCAATGAAGCATGCAAAGATGAACATTGGATGGAAGCAATGAAAGAAGAGCTACAACAAATTGAGAAGAATAATACATGGATTCTTGTTCCTAGACCTAAGGATAAAAGTTTAATTGGAACTAAATGGGTCTTTCAGAATAAACTGAATGAGCAAGGTGAAGTTGTTAGAAACAAAGCAAGACTGGTGTGTAAAGGATATTCACATATGGAAGGAATTTATTTTGAAGAAACTTTTTCCCCTGTTGCTAGGATTGAAGCTGTGAGACTATTTATTGCTTATGATGCTTACAAAAACTTCAAGGTTTATCAGATGGATGCCAAGTCAGCATTTCTAAATGGTGAATTGGAAGAAGTGTATATTGAGCAACCTGATGGATTTTAGTTGACTGATCAGGGAGATATGGTTTGTTGGTTAAAGAAAGCATTGTATGAACTTAAGCAAGCCCCTAGAGCATGGTATGCCAGATTGGATAAGTATTTATTGAAGCTTGGATTTAACAAAGGTACTGTTGATAGTAATCTATATTTCAAGATTGATCATGATAAAGATTTGATTATTGAAGTCTTTGTTGATGATATCATTTTTGGAGGAGATGATAGTTTGTGCATGAAGTTTGCTGATGAGATGTAGAGTGAGTTTGAGATGTCAATGATTGGAGAAATGAAATTATTTTTGGGATTACAAATTACTCAGCTCGATAAAGGGATGTTTATATCTTAGTCCAAGTATGTGAAAGAATTGCTAAAGAAGTTTGGTATGGAAGATTCAAAGCCAGTTGGTACACCTATGGTGACCGGATGTAAGTTGACACAAGATGATGATTCTCCTAAAGCAAATTACACTAGATATAGATTGGTGATTGGTGGATTGATCTATTTGACTCAAACTAGACTTGATATCATGAATGTCATTTGCATTGTTGCAAGATTTCAAACTAATCCTAAGGAATCTCATGTGACTATTGTGAAGAGGATTTTTAGATTCTTGAAGGGGACAGTTGATTTTGGCCTATGGTATCCTAAAGAAGATGAATTTACTTTGAGTTCTTTTACTGATGTTGATTGGGCAGGAGATGTGAATGACAGAAAGAGTACCAGTGGTGGTGCATTTTTATTGGGAAAGAAGTTGATTTCATGGTTAAGTAAGAAGCATAATTCCATTTCTTTATCTACTACAAAGGAAAAATACATTTTTGTTGCTAACAATTATACTCAAGTATTGTGGATGAAGTAGATGTTGAAAGATATAAGATTGTGTATGATGAACCTATTGCTATATTCTGTGATAATTCAAGTGAAATTAACAATTCTAAGAATGTGGTGTTGCATTCAAAGACCAAGCATATATCTATCAAGTTTCACTTTTTGAGAGATAAGGTGAGTGAAAAGGAAGTTAGATTGGATTATGTGCCCATTAAGGAACAAATTATATATATTTTTACTAAGCCTTTGCCTAAGGATACTTTTGAGTATCTCAGAGGGAAGCTAGGGGTGATCACCCCTCCTAATCAGAGCTAAGGTGCATTAACTTGCATCAATCCATGCATTTCATAGCCATATCTTGATCCGGATTTATGTTGTGGTGGTTGCTACTCAGGAGGAGTAGTTAGATGTTCAGAAATGTGTTTTAGAGATTGTGTGAAAAAGATAATGTGTATCTTTGTCATTGATGTCAAAGGGGGAGAAGAGTCATGTGAAAAAATTTGTGAGGAGAAGAGTCGTGTGAAAGAGTTGGGGAGAAGAGTCAAAACCTAAGGGGGACAACAAGTGCTAAGAGAAAGTTGGGTTGATGGTGTATTTCACATCATGTGTTGCCATCAATTCCAAAGGGGGAGATTTTTGGATGTTGCTGATATGTGGTTGTCATTGATGTTAACACTATTGGAATTAATGTCATTAGAGGTTGTATATGTCGAGGATATTGAGAAAATTGTAATAAAGTAAGTTGCAAGTTGTCGATAGTGCAGTGAAGTTCAATATGTTAGCCAAATTAGTATATTGATGTTTAGATGTTGTGGATTAAAGGTTTTGTTGTCAAGTATATCTAGTTTAACCACGTTAATTTTTAGAGATCTGCATGAAGATTTGATCAAATTATGAGTATATTGTGTTCTGACAGTTTTTTTGTTGCTTTAGTTGGTGTTCCTAAAAGAAGATGATGTGATTCTGGTAACGTGAAGTGTTGCGGATGCTTCTCTAGTAATTCATAATGCTTGTGGATGTTTCTAGATCATGCTCTATCTTTTTTGCATGTCCACATTGATCGTTGTACTCATGATTGGTGATTTTCTCTTGCATATTCATGTTTTTCATGTTCATGGCCGACAGGTGTCATGTCCTCGGAATCTCAACATTAAGATAATAATTAAATAACATAAAAACATAATAAAAGTATAAACATTAGTAATTGTAATTATCACAAAGATAATATTATAATTAAATTATCAAAGATAATATCGTAAATATTAAAATATGAATTCTAATAATTTTAATATTATTATAATATAAAATATAATAATTTATATTGAAAGAAACAAATGGAGCAAGCAAAGAGATAAGGGATTAAAACAAGATAATTATGGAATATAAATTTGTAAATAATGGAAATTTAAATAATAAAATAAATACTAAAAATGTATCAAATTAATATAACACAATAAAAACAATTAATATAAATATTATCATAATTATCAAATAATTTTTTTTTAAATAATAAAAAGGTGCAATACACCCATATTATTAAGGGTAAACGCTTTTGACTAGAGCTATGAACTGGGTACAAGAAACCATAAGAAACAACCAAACCCATGAACACAATGGCCCAGCAAAGGCACAAGGCCTGCGAACACTTTGCCCCAGCGAGGGTTTGAACCCTAGTGGCCATCACTACAACCAAGCGACTTGACCACCAAACCACGCCCTTATCAATTGTAATAATTATCAAATAATTATTAAGAGATAATATTATAAATATTAAGATATACATATTTAAATAATAAATATAAATAATACTATAAATAAATATAAATAATATTAAAAATAAATTAAATAGTAAAATATCATACACATCAAAACAAAATAATAAAATGAATATAATTTAAGATATCATTAAGTAATGTTTAACTAAAAGTCATGTCCATTTGTGGGGTTATCTCTATTCAAAGAGATGCCTCTCTTCATGGAGGTATAAAGATATAAAATAAGTTTGTGGGAAGAGAGATGGGGAATACACTTCAGATTTTAAGAAGAAGATAGAAGAGTAAAGGAATGATGATGTAAAAAGGAGATCTATCAATAGTGTGTAGAGAACAAAAAATAGAAATTAGAAAGGTTTGGAATTAGTTTTCAAAAGGAAGCAATCATTTCAAAAAGTTGTGTCTTTTCTAATGAAGGCCTCTTTTCAAAAGATACATTTTCTCATTTGAATGTGAAGATATAAAAAGGGAAAGAATGAGATATATATATATAGAAGGAAGAAGGAAATAGAGAATAGAAGGGGAAACAAGAGATAAAATATAAACTACAAGATCATCTAAAATTTATAAAGATAGGAAAATGGAAAGTAGATAAGTATTTTATTAATTTAAATAATAAGTTAGATAAATGTTTGTACATTTAAATAATAATGTTGATAAATACATCCTAGATTTAAATAATAGTCTAATTAATAGTAATTCATACATGATGCTATTTATTTAATGTTATCTATTTTTTTTATTGATTGCATGGGGAATAATAAATTGCGCATGCTACTAGTTATCTTATAACATTGTTGATATGTTATGCTTCATTGACATTATTGTATGTAATTACATATATATATATATATATAATACAATTATACAATAAAGATACTTGTAGCAATTATTGAGCCTTATAAGTAATTGTGATTATTTGATAGAAAAATGAATAAATTTATGAACGTCTTTATCCTATGATTGATCAGGAAAAAGAGAAAAAGAATGCAATATGAACACTAGTCCATCATTAAAGGATATCTTCAAGAAATCAAGGCATATTTAGGGTAATCCCAAAATGGGGACATTACAACAGGGTGATTGTAGCATGTTGTGGATCTTCAAGGAATAATTATTGAAGATGTTTCATGTTTGAGGATGTTGTTTTGGGTCTTCACTATGTTGTGGCTGATGTTGGCTGATTCGCATTGATAATTATGTTTTGGGCCGAAAATTTGTATTCATTTTATATTTTATTGAAGCCAACATGTAGATGATGTTATTCTTGGTTGTAGATATATATGAGAAATTTTTTTATCATTTGAGATAGTGTGAGTGTGCGAAGTGTGTGAGTCTTGTGTGCGAATAATGTTCTAATCATTTGAAGGTAGAAGAAAAGTGTGAAGAGTGAGAAAAGTTTATGTGCTTAATCAGAACTGTAATCAGGCATGAGCAGATGCTATTTTCTCAATTCAATCTTCTGGATGCAATCTGAATCTTTATGTAAGATAGCGAGTCTTCCTATTGGGCAGTAAACCTTTTGTATTTGAGCAGTGAGCTCTAGGTAGTGTGCTTGAATGCATGTGCATTCCCCATTTATTCTTCTTTATACTTTTAACATGGTATAATCTTGTGGATTGACCTCCACCATGGTTTTTCCCCTAACAGAGTTTCCACGTAAAAATATTGGTGTTATGTGTGTTTCTGATGTGTTGATGATTTATGCTTTCATGGTTATTAATTAGATCTAAGAATAAGGTTAATAATTTTAATAAGTTTGAATTTTTGTGACAACTGATTCACCCCCCCTCTTAATTGTCTGCCCTTGTGTTTCCAACAAGTCGGTCATATCTATGACAACCCCACTAATGGGATATTAATAGATCCCTCATGTGGAGAGAATGTGATCACCAAGGAATTTTTACTTATGCATGAGCTCTATCAAGACATATACAATAAACTGAAAGCATGGATCAAGACACATAATGGTTTTTCTTTCCCTGCGATGGGATCGATCACTCTTCCCTAGCAAATAGGACCAAATACATTGGATGTTTCATTCTCAATCATCCCACAGTCAAACCAATTTTGTGTGAAGCTAGGCCATCCATGGCTTTTCTCCATGAAAAATTTCCCTTAGATTGTGCATAAATGCCTAAAGCTTCCCTTTAAAAATGAAATATTCATTTTCCACCATAGCAACTTTAACCCTTTGTCCTCCAAAGGAAAATTTTCCTTAGATTTCTTTTGGCCCGAACCTATGGAACCTATAAAACCGTGAAAAGACTTGTTTTTCTTATCCTATCAAAAGTTCAAGGCAAAGAGGATAGTAGAACTATCCCTCTGAAACATGTCCTCACCTACCACCAAACCTACTATCCTTGACAAAACCATGCTTGAACCTAAAGAAATTCCAAACAATCAAAACCAACCTAAGACAAAACCTTCACCTACATCCTACAAAAGACCAAGAGACAATGAAAACAATCCTGTCACACCTCCTAGAATAAAACAAGTGTTCAAAGTCAAAGAGAAAGTGGTTAAACAACCTCCTGTGGTTCCTTTTGTTCCTCCCCTTAGGGAAGAAAATAAACCTATCGTTGATCAACCCGCTCCTACACAAACACGAATAGAAAAAAAAACTAAAAGAAATAGATGTGCTAGAGAGTGTAGGAAAAGACATTGTTCCTTTGCTCACAGGTTACATGAAGAATTAAACAAATAAAATAAAAATACAAACTTGATTGAAGAAATGCATGATGACCCTACTCCTACCCTAAAACAAAACAATCCAATACAACAACCACAACAAGAATTGAACTCTTCCATGGATATTATGATTCAACCTCCTATTGTCATTAACTTGGATGATGATGACAAGGTTGCTAAAATTGATAGAGAGGTGCATAATGAATTAAATACATTGTTGATGAATGGGAAAAATGGATACCTTTTAGATATATCACACTTTTCCACTAAATCATTCACTAATGTCCTAGGAGTCCTAATTGGATTGACTAACAACCTCACAAGGTGAGCCAATTCTCAATTAGGAGGTTTCTAGGAAGGAGTTCTTTAAGTTCTTAGGGGTTCACCACCAAGGATTTGCTTGGAAAAGAAAATGTTGGAAAACATAGTGTGATATGCAAAATGACCTATAACTAAAAATGCAAGCTAAATGAAGGATGTAAATGATGAAATTATGCAACAAGGAGATAGTATGTGTGCACTTGGTAAATCTAGAGATGATGTGAGGATTCTGGAAATGCAAAGAAGTTGCCAAAATATGTTGTGGAATAAGACACCCAAAATGGCGTATTAGTCTCGCTGCTATTTTTCGAGGAAAATACAGAGTCTTCGAATCTTAGAACTGGATCTTTGAAAATCTCTAAAAAATAAACCTGGGAGGACTAAGATGCCCTAGATGGTGTATTAGTCCCATTATGAATTTCTAGAATTTCTGAACAAGATCCTAAGCTCTAAGGTCTGCACTAGCTTCCCTTCCGATCTTAGGTTCTGGAACTTTTGAATATAGCCGATAGGTGAGTTTTTGTGAAGATGACAACTTTGTAATTCAATTTTGCAACTTTTGAAAATTTTCACTCCAAGTGATCTTCAAGTCTACAATCACAAATATGCAAGATGGGAAAAACTTGTTGTTTGTTAGTGAATGGGGGTTTGTCTTGGTCAAACCCTTTGTTGGTAATTAAACCTTGAGATGAAATAGAAATAATGAAGGAAATGGTGAATGAACAACAGGCAATGCTACAACTCACCAAACCCTTGAAAAGTCTGTAAACTTGTGTGTAATGGTTGCAATGGATATGGATCTTGAATGATTGAAAGATAGTACTTGAATTACTTTGCTTGAATAAAAACCCTACATCACAAATGTTAGCCAACAACATGCATGATGCAAGAAAGCTCTTTGATATGATGCTTGAATCTGAAAAATGGCCCCAAATGCTTGATGAATCTACTCTTGAATGCTCTTGTGAACTCAATTATGCTATGATTAAAGATATCACAAAAGAATTGGGTTGAAATGAATGAATGAACCTTGTATTTATACTGATCTATGCTTAATATTCTAAAATTATATCACACCAAGCTAACATATGAATTCATTAAATAAAGGAGGATAAATCCTGCCAAAATTTGAAATTAAATCTCAAAAATGACTAAAAAGGAGGACTAAGATGCCCTAGGTGGCGTCTTAGTCCCAAGTCCTAAAAACTTGGGGCACAAACACCAAAAAGGGGTCCAATCCAAAGATGCCAAAATCAAGATCCCAAGAGCCTTGGGGGAAAAAGATGCCCTAGGTGGCATTTTAGTCCTAACCCAAAAATCAGGGACACACCGATGGAGTCATTAAATTATCATTTATGCATTGAAGAATGTCAGGATTAACCAGAAAAATATGTAATTCATAGGGATTTTGGAAACAAAATAGAACCAATTAAGCCATAAAGAAGCATAAATAAAGCAAGGTGGTCCCAAACAAGTGTGAAAATGCAAGGATATACATTTTACTATGCTACATTTAGCCCCCACTTTACTAAGAGGATGAACTTTCTTCAAAATCACACTAAAGTAGCCAACCACACAATAAAGAGGGGTTCAAATGTCCAAATGTTAGTAAGATAGGATGACAATAATCAAGAGGGTGGCCAAGCCCCCAGGATCAAGATCCTATGGAAAACCAACATAGGCATAAAGGAAAACACTTGTGGATGATATATGAAGCCATAACTAGATCGTAAACATACACCATCAAAGACAAGAAAAAGAAAAGGAAAAAGGAAAAGCTACAACAAATCAAGATTCGACTAGCCATCCAATGCGGTGGACCAGGTCTAGGCTATTTGTCCAAAAAGAAGTTTACAAGTGGAATGCATTGTCCACTATGTAAAAAAAATGCACACTCACAAGGGATAGTGGGAGCTAGGTGTCCACTAGGTGAGCCCCAAGGGACCATATTAAATCCATACCTCCATGAATTTAATAAAATGCATGCTCACATGGGCTAGTGAAGCTAGGTATTCACTAGGTGAGCCCTAGGGAGTCCATAACAAAGCCATACCTCCATGAATTTAATAAGGACAAAAGGAAAATACAACAAGAAAGAGGGATGCTCAAAGAGATTTTTCTTAGTTCATGTGAGGTTTTAATCTTAGGGGAAATTGTGTTTAACATCTCCAAGAGAGGATAAATACAAGGTCTCATCCTAGGGAACATCATACCCAATTCTTCCAAGAGAGGACAAGCACAAAAGGTCTCATCTCGTTTCCAAGAGAGGACAAGGAAATATCATGATCTTGGAGGAATTAAAACCCAAAGACACCTCCAAGAGAAAAAATTACATCACATAAAGAAATAAAATCCCATCAAGGAACATGAAAAGGAAAAAAATGCAAATGAAATCAGTCCAAAATAATGCCAATGTATGCCCCCACTTTAAAGAAATTGATAACACATGCTATGAGAAATTAATTTAAAGTATCAAAATGAAAATGAAATCAAGAAGGAAGACATGAGAGACAATTTGGAAAGCCCTATGTCAAGTCATATGTTTCCAAGTAAAGCTACACTATGCAAGAGAAAAGGAAAAGAAAGGGGTTTCCCCCAAAATGAAAACACCAAACACATAAGGGATCTATAGATTTTGGGTCAATATATTATTTGCTATAATGATATTAGAGAGCTTGGAACTATCATCATTCCCTAAATACACAAAATTGGAAGAATGACACAAAGAGAGCGAAAAGAAAGAAAAGAAAGAGCCTTTTGGTTCAACATGGAAGAGACATAGGGTGTCTCGACGCCATGCGTCATCCCCAAAAGGAAAACACAAGACAAATGAAAAGAAAAATGAAAGGAAAAGAAAAACATGAAGGAGACGTAAAAGGAGATGTGAATGTCTCAATGCCTTGCGTCATTCCCAAAAGGAAAACATAAGAAAAAAAATGAAAGGAAAAGATAAAAGATTAATCAAAAGGAAAAAGTATACAACATATAGAAGAATAAAGGTACAAATAGAGGAATGCACATAGAGAGAGAAGCATCAAATAGAACATCATGGGGATTCATGGTACACACATGCAATCAAACAAAAATAAAATGAAAAGGAAAGCAAGAGAAAAATAAAGATACAAGACTAGTAAAGCACATGCAAGTCAACCATCCAGCAGGTCATCCACATCCCAGTCTTGTTTAGTATATGCAGAATGCAGATCACTAGCCAGAGAGGCCAACATCAAGTGTTGTACTAGGAGAATCACCAGGTTCAACACATGGTGAATCGCTTGGTTCAGGAGGATCTCCATGGTTGTTGTAATTTAAGCTCATGGAAGAGGAAAATAAAAAATTCAACTCATTATGCACTTCCTCATTGATTTTAGTTGTTTCCTCATCATCATCCAAGTTAACTACAATAGGAGGATGAATGATAATATCCATGGAATTTTTTGGTCCTCGTTGTGGTGAATATATAGCTTTTTTTTGTTCTAGTAAGAGAGGAGGGTCATCGTTTATTACTTTTTTCAAGTTTGGATTTTTATTTTTAATGTTGTTATCATTATTCATCTTTCAAGCAATAGCATGACATCTATGCCTATGCTCCCTAGCATTGCAGTTTCTTTTATTAAAATTTTCAAGTTGCATGTGTGTAGGAGTGGTTTTTTCAACCATAGGTTCCTTTTCTTCTTGTCAAGGAAGAACAGAAGAAACCATAAAAGGTTGTTCAACCACTTTCTCTCCGACTTTATAAATTTTCTTAGGAGGCAGATTAGAACTTGTTTGGTTTTGTCTAGGTCTCTTGTAGGAAATAGGTAAGGGATTGTTCATGGATGGGTCATGGTTTGTTGGAAGGATTTTAGACTCAACATTTTTTTCTTTAGGTAGTGGAGGTTCAAGCATGGCTGTAGGTTCAATCATGTGTGGAGGCAAGTTTTCAAGAGATAGTTTGGCTATGCATTTTTCTTTGAATTTTTGATAGGATAGGAAAAGGAAGTCTTCACGGGGTCTTATAGGTTCCATAGGTTCAGACCAAAAATAATCTAAGGAGAAATTTCCATGGGAAGACGGGGGTCTAAAGCCACTATGGTTCACTATGTATATTTCATTTCTGATTGGAAACTTTAAGCACTTATGGACAATGGATGGGACCACATTCATGGAGTGAAGCCATTTGTAGCCTAACTTCACACAATTTTTTTCTAAATTAGAGATGATAGAGAATGATACATTTGATTTTGTTAGTCCTACTTGTAAAGGGAGTGTGATCGAGCCCATCGTAGCACGAGAAAAACCATCATGTGCTTTAATCCATTCTTATGGATTATCATATCTATCTTGAGTAAGTTCATGCACATATAAAAGTTCTTCTATGATCACATTCTCTCCACATATGGGATCAATTAAAATCCCAAGAGTGGTCTAGTTATTGATTTTGTCAGCTATGTAAAAAGGACCATCAAGCACATGTTTGATTGTTTCTTTTGAAGAGAAAGTAATGCCAATTTTTTTTTGTATACAAGGATCAATGTCAACCACTCCTATCATTGTATCAATAGGTCTTTGTTCATTAATATCCATAAGATTCTATTCATCAACATCCATAGGATTTTGTTCATGATTGCTCAAATTTTCATTATCTATGTCAACATTCATCACATCGGGCTTAGTTTCAATAGCCTTAACAAATGAAATATTATGGTTGGGCATGGGATTGGTAAAGATTGAAAGTTTTGGTTGGGAGGATCCACAAAATTGTTACCTTTTTCATTTACACCTCTAATTTAGATATGATTGGAATCAATGAGGTCTTGCACAAGATGTTTAAGACACTTGCAATGTTCTGTATCATGTCCTTTTTGTTGGTGATAAGCACAATAGGCATTGTGTCTAAAGTTTGGAGGTAATGGATTGCTAGGGTCTGTTGGATGTTGTGGTTGTGTTGCTAATATGTGGTTATCATTGATGTCAACACTATTAGCATTGTTGTATTAGAAGTTGCATATGTCGAGGATATTGAGAAAATTGTAAAAAGAAGTGTTATAGGTTGTTAGTGGAGGAGTGAAGTTCAGTCTGTCAATGTGATCAATACATTGATGATCAGTTGTTGTGGACTAAAGGTTTTCTTTCTGAGTGTATCTATTTTATCCATGTCAAGTTTCAGAGATCCGCGTGAAGATTTGATCAAGTTATGAAGGTTTGTATTTTGATAGTTTTTCTATTACTTCAGTTTATGTTCCTGAATGAAGATCAAGTGATTTTTGTAAGTTCAGTTGCTGCAGATGCTTCTCTAGTGTTTCATGGTGTTTTTGGATGTTTCTAGTTCATGCTCTGTCTGTGCTACATGTCTGTATTGATCATTGTGCTAGTAACTTGATATTTTCTCTTGCGTTTTCATGTTTTTCATGTTCATGGTCAACTAGGTGTTGAAGCGTGTTGTGGATCTTCGAGGAGAAATTAAATGAGGTTTTTTTGTGTTGGAGTTGTTGATTTGGGTCTCCACTATGTTGTGGCTGACCTTGGTTTATTTTCATTAAAAAATATCTATGTTTTGGGCCGACAGTTTGTATTCATTTTATTATTTCTTTGTGGTTGACTTGAAGCGATGTAATTCCATGTTGTGGATATATAAGAGCGATTGTTTTATCATTTGGAGTGTGCAAGTGTGAAGTGTGTGAGTCCTTTGTGTGAATATTGTTCAGATCATTCGAAGGTAGAGTAGAGTGTGAAGAAGAGTGAAGAAGTGTTCATGTGCTTAACTGGAACTGTAATCAGGCATTAGCAGATGCTATTTTCTCAGTTCAAATATGAATGGTTGTAATATGAATCTTTCTTTGGGAAATGAGCCCTCTTCTAGTTGAGCAGTGAGCTCTAGGAAGTGTGCCTGAATGCATGTGCATTCCCATTCATACTTCTTTGTACTTTTAGTAGGGTATAATATTGCGGACTGACATCCATCGTGGTTTTTCCCCTAACAGGGTTTCCACATAAAAATCTTGGTGTTCTCTATGTTTTTGATGTGTTGATTGTTTATGGTTTATTTTTCATTCATCGGATTTGAGATTAATTTAAGTTTGAAAAGTTTAAATATTTTGTGACAACTGATTCACCCCCCCTCTTAGTTGTTTGTCCTTTTTTTCCAATTGGTCAAGGGGTCGAATGGGAGCTAAGGTAAGCATGTTTTTGTTTAAGATTTGGATCATAATGTTGTGAAGTGTGTCAGGTAAGGGAGTAAACTATCTTTGTAGATCCCCAAAGATATAAGGATTACTCTTTTCTATAGGAGCTACTTGGGTATCAACTAGTTGGGTAGGTTGAGAGGTGGAATTTAGTTGAAGGAAACTTTATTTTTTGTTCTAAAAGGTTGGTAAGTGTTTTGGTTTGAGGATTTGGTCTTTTTGGGACGGGTAGGGGTGGTTTTTGGTTCACTATTGGTTAGGGAATTTTTATAGTCTCGAAGGGTAGTACATAAATGCATGGAGGAAGGAAACTTCATCATGGTAAGCTTATCCCTTATCTTGCTTCATAAGTTTTCTACAAACATCTTTTGAAGGTGGGAATCGATATTTTTCACACTGATTTGGGAATAAAGCGATTGGTAGCATGAAATAAAGTTAGTGACTTTTCCACCCTCTTTTTTTTTTACGTCTCATCAAATCAGCTAATGTCATTTCAAGGACCATGTGCACTTGCAAATGGTTAATAAAGGCCTCAACAAGCTCATTGAATGAACGAATTGAGTTATTCAATAATTAAGAAAACCAATCCAAAGCAATGTCTTTCAAGGATCGGGGAAAAATTTTAGCCAATAGTTTTTCTTCAAGGATAAAGTCACTACACAAAGTAGTAAAGGCATTAACATGATTAGCAGGATCTCCCTTTCCTCCATATTTCTCAAATCTAGGGATCTTTGTACCTCGTGGCACTGAAGTTCTCAATATCTCCAAGGACAATGGATTGCTCTTGACATAGTATGAAGGTGGATCGTCTTGATTTTGATTTATGGTGGAAACTTGACATTGGATGGATGAAAGGCTTTGTAAGAGGTGGTTAATGATAGGGTCATTGCTTGTAGTATGTGATGGAGATGAATATAGTGGTGGTATATATGTGTTGGAAGGACAAATGAATGATGCAAATGACCAACTAATTGTAGGGTAGGTGAGGTGATTCGATGCATTTGATAAAAATTGCGACGCAATTGCCTAACCGAGTCGCATATGAGTGTCGAAACGCCACAATTGTTATTTTGTTCTACAATTGCACGTTTGAACGACGCATTCGCCATATTGTGTCGCAATTGCCAAAATTCGTGACATAATTGCCTTAATGTGACGCATCTGGGCAACCTATCGACGCAACTGTCATGTTGTGACGCATTTGAAGATTTTTGAGACGCATTCAAAAATTTGAGATGCAATTGACATAATGCGACACATTTGATTTTTTCCTTTACTGAGACCGATTGTGGTACTTGTGAAACTGTTAATACTTTTGATGTTTTTGATAGTTGTCTAGAAAATACTGATATATTGTTCACCTTTTTGTAGAGGCAGCTTGCCCTATCTATACGCGAGAGAGCAGACCGACCACATTTCGGTTTGCCAACCAGTTGAACCCATGAGAGCAGTGTTGATTGATGTGACTAGGGTTGTTCTACATTTCCTACATGCCCACCATTTGGGCGAATAGGGGATTGCTGACTGCGCTATGTGAGCATTGGCATTTAGAGACTTGTTCGTTCCACCTGTTGACAGGTGAGGCTACCATTACTCTAGAGGACGTCTATCAGATTCTTCGAGTACCGATCCAAGGGGAGCGGATCATCTACGATCCTCGGCATGGCGAGCAGACCTTTCGAGCTTACTATCATGATTAGGGTGCAGGACTGGACATCCAAGGTTATGAGATCAGGTGGGAGTTCATGGCAGAGCACTATGGTCGCTTTGATGCATTCCTGGCGACTCTGATTGGGGGGATCTTGATTCCTGATCATCGAGGACACGAATTTCCTATTGGCTAGGGAGATGTCTTGGTGGGCATGAGACGAGACAGGACTATTTATGCTTGGGGTCCTTGCTTACTGGGGACACTACCATCAGCTACATGATATTACTTATAGGAGAGGAGAGAGCATCTCGTGTGGGACTACACTGATGATGATATGGGCCTGGGAGCACATATCTATATTTCCTCCACCGATTGATAGACCACAATTGGCCAATAGTATGTCGTATGCTTATTACTACGCCAGTGCCTTACAACAGACCCGGATGGGTGAGATAGGTTGGTGGTGGCATCAGATTGACACGATGATGTCCTTTATCTAGAAGTCGTATTGAGACTGCGGATAGTGGGATGATGAGGCAGATCACCTGAGTTTGTGCAGGCAGTACAGATATTTGATTGGCTAGATAGTACAGACATCTTTGATCATTGAGATGTATTTACCATAGCATGTCCCGAGGCAGTTCAGAGAGTAGCAGGGTGTACCTACAGGGACAGCCGAGTACGCTAGGTCTTCTAGAGAGTATGCTTGGGGACCAGCCATTCCAGTGGCCTTTGCGGAGCAGCAAATTGACAGGCTAGTAGCCCAAGCATGGGGATGGAGGGGAGGAGCAGCTAATCCCAAGACAAAATTTGATTATGACTTATGGTGGTAGATACATAGGCCAGTGCCATTGACGGATCCGGATGGGCCAACACCAATTGATAGACGATCAGTGATTCCTCGTGTGCCACAAGTCAGGCGAGGTGGAAGGGGTAGAGATGGAGGTAGGGGGAGAGGCAGAGGTAGAGATAGAGGTAGGGGTGGAGATGGAGGCAAAGGTGGGGATGATGGTAGAGATGGAGGCAGAGGTGGGGATGATGGCGGAGATGGCTGGAGGCCACGGCAGGATGGGTAGAGACAGGTCTAGAGGGTGCACTCACAAGTGGCGAGGGTAGCATTAGATGCTATCCCCGAGGTTGGTGAGGAGGGGGAGAGAGAGGAGCAGCCCTGACAGGAGGGAGAGGGTGAGGAGAGATGGGAGGAGGAGGTGGCAGAGGATTTAGCAAAGGATGTGGTGGAGGTGGAGAGGTAGGAGGAGGGGGTGGAGGTGGGGGGACAGGAGGAGGAGGTGATGTGGTGGGACAGGAGGAGGAGGTGGATGTGGGGGGATAGGAGGAGGAGGTGGCAGAGGATGTGGTAGAGGATGATGACGACAAGGACAATGCCATGGATGAAGTTGAGAGACTCCTCAGATGGTGTATGGTAGAGGGAGAGGAAAAGATACCCTCCAGTTCAGTGTTGCCTCAGGATGCCATGAAAGATCAGAGGGTGGCTGACCTACAGCGGAGATTAGATGATAGCATGGCACAGGTCAGGGCACTGCAAGGAGAGCTAGAGGTGGCTCGGGTAGAGCAAGATCAGGCAGTGATCCGCTAGCAGGATTCAGTTCAGTGGTGCACTCAGTTCGTAGCATTATGCATAGGGCCTGTAGGGGACATGGCTCGCGAGTTGGCCAAAGTGAGCATGAGATTGGGGTAGTATCAGGCATTGTACGAGCAAGCAGTGCCACTGGAGCGACAGGATCCTACTTTGTCTCGGTCACAATCAAGGATAGGCAGTGGCCATAGATCACGTAGTGCCAGTGGTAGTAAGAGTCACACCAGCATTGGAGGATCTACTTCAATAGGGCACACATCCATACACAGGTCACATCACTCATGCCGGAATACCCCGAGTCACCATTTGGGTCACAACCATGGGTCAACTAGTTTCATGCAGAGGTTAGTATAGGTACAGCCACCAGTGATTGATCCCTCTACTTCTCAGAGTCCGGCTGTAGTGACATCACAGGTATCCGTTGCCATTGAGATGACACTTTCCTTTGCAGTTCCACTAGTGGCACAGGAAAAGGTTGCAATAGGTCCCCCTATTGGTTCAGTCCCAGTTTCAGAGTTGTAGTTGCCACATTCTTCACCACGAGGGGATGATGAGAGTCTACCCTAGGGGCATTTTGTTATTATGACACACTATGTATACATTATTGAGCCTGCAAGCTCCCTTTTTTGGGATATCCCATGACTTTATCCTGTGACATTGTACATTTTTGAGATGATACTATATGATGATGCAGTTTTGATGTAGCCTACATGTGTTATGTGATGTTTTTTGATTTACTATATTATGATATGTATGATGTATGATGTTGATTTATGATGTAGCATGTATGTCCTATGATGCTTATTTATGACTTTGATGCCATGATGATGTAATTCTTACTTATGTGAGATGATAATGATAATGATGCGCATAATGTATTTAGTAAATGGATGTCATGTTGTTGATTATGTTAATGCACTTGTTTGTGATTATGTATATGATTTAATGATGTGGATGATGTATGTATGGACCTAATGCAATGTTTATGATCATGTATGCACTTATGTTTTTGAATGTCATAGGATATCATCGTGAGATGGACGAGAGAAGATGATGAGACTGATGAGAGAAGATGACCAGACTGAAGAAGAGGAGATGACCAGACCAAAGAAAATGCATGTTAATTCCTAGACCAAATCCTTCAAAGCTTTACTGTAGGACTTTAATATTTATTGCTCTTAATCATCATTGGGCATACTATTGTAATGGCCAAGAAACACCATGATATAACATAGATCAAGGTGTGCAAGGTTGTACCATCACGTAAGACAAGTAGTCATAGACAAGGATGATCATGACTCATACTAAGAGCGTGATTTCCCCAGTCTTTTTGTCATAATCAACCATAAGCAGAAAAAGACAAGGACAAATCACGAAACGTCATTGCTTCTCTAAATCCTGTTTCCAGGACATCCTTGAGAAACTAGCGGCATGATTGTCAAAATACAAAAATAGAGCCCTTACCATGATATGTCGTTGTTTTTCTAAATCCCAAAATCAAGACCTCGCTGAGAAACTAGTAGTCATGTGTGTCAATCGTCATGATACGTTGTTGCTTCTCTAAATCCTGCTTAGTGGGATCTTGTTGAAAAACTAATATCATGATAAAAACTAAAAGACAATTGTCAAGTGTTTGCCAAGTGTGTCTAGATATCCATTGTTCTGATGCCAAGATGTCAGGTTTAATGATGATGAGATGCCCGAGTGTTAAAGCTTTGATGCTGCTCAAACAACAAATGTCCAAATTTGCCAGATTCAGGAAGGACACATCCTAAATAATATGAATGCCAAGATAATTGATCTCCAAATGCCATGTGACGATGATGATGATGATGCCTAGGAAGGACACATCCTGAGGTAGAGATGATAAAGTTGGTTCTTCAGAAAGACATATATGAAGAAAATTGATTTTAAGAGGAGCGATCCTTAGATGCCAAGAGGATCCTGCGAAATGCCGAATGAAAGTGATGATGCCTAGGAAGGACACATCCTAAGGCATGAATGACTGAGGCTATCTTTTAGAAGGACACATCTGAAGATCAACCTAAAGTTGACAGTTTGATAGGTTATGATGATTTGACCTACTTTGACCGAGTTTGACGTGTGCTTGACTATATGTCGATTTTGTCATGATGATATGATTGACCTGTTGATGAGATTTTCATATTGAAATAACTAATTGTCATGATTTGTTCTTAGGAGTTTACCCATTTGGGAATGATTTGCTTTCTCTCGAAGATATTCTGACGTGTGTGCCAGTGTAGTGTCATGAACCCTAATGGACTAACCTAGTGCGGCCTCAGGGGCTCATCGACAGATGGCCTTGCCTATGTCATACACTCAAAGACCTCATAGTTCGACATGACCAATGACTTTGTCCAAAGGACAAAAGTTTGAATCATAATTTTATTCTGACAAACCTAAATGGACTAACCTAATGTCTCAGGGACTCAAATGTGAGTCTTGCCTACGTAGCAAATGCGCAGAGACAACATAGTTTGGACAAATGACAAAGACTAATTGATATAACTGACTTTGACAAGAGATGAAAATGTGTTTGCATTCTTCGAGCAGTCTGATGTTTAATTTGTGGTTTTCTTCAGGATGTTTTATGATTTTTAGGTCTTTTTTCTAGACATTTTATGATGTTTTTGTCTTCTTTTTTCAGGACTTTGTATGATGTTTTGGTCTTTTTTAGGACTTTTTACGATGTTTTTGGTCTTTTTTCAAGACTTTTTATGATGTTTTTGTCTTTTTTTAGGACTTTTTACAATGTTTTTGTCTTTTTTCAGGACTTTTTGCGATGTTTTTGGTCTTTTTTCAGGACTTTTTGTGATGTTTTTGGTCTTTTTTAAGGACTTTTTGCAATGTTTTTGGTCTTTTTTCAAGACTTTTTGCCAATTGCCAAGATCATGTGTGAAATCCACTGTAGTTTCATGATCCAGTGGACATTTTTCAGTGAAAATTGAAGTGTCTTATTTTTCTCCAGAATCTACACCATCAGAAAGAGCTTAGTGTCCTGGTTCCAACGCAACTCGAACGGAGCGAAAAGGAGTCCGTTTGTGCAAGTTATGGCCAGTCAAACCTTGGGTCAAACTGGAATAAGGGGTCCAAGAAGCAAAAAAATGATTGTTTCAAAAATCAATAGAAGCAGTGTCAAGTCAAAGGGCTCATCGAGACGATTCCGATGGCATTCGTTTCATCGAAATCCGACATCATATGCTCAACTTATCAGCTGTCAAAGTTTGCAGTTGACTTTTTGAGGTGGACCGTACAGATGCTGACGTCAGCATTCCGTACTGTATGGACGGTGAAGTGGCCGAACCAGATTCTGACACATGGCTTCCCTATCAGAGTTGTACGGAACCAATCATATTGTGACATGTGGCATCCGTATGTATAGTCATCGGCACAGTCGGCATCCGAGTTGGCAGACACGTCATTGCGCAGTCATCAGTTGACACGTCATCATGCCACGTCTGTTCCACGTCATCTGCTAATCGGTAGACACGTCGACATCCAATCATCTCTGTCAACGAATGAAATGTTGACACATGGCATCTTGTATTCCCATTGGCATCCCAGTCAGCTAGCACGATGGCATCCCAGTCAGCGTCGCGTGGCATCTGAGTCAGCAATTACGTCGTCGAGTTTATCCAGTCAAAGCTTGCCACATGGCACCCTCCTGGTGCGGCACGTGGACTTGTCTTCTATCGGCGACAAGTATTTCTTTGCTATGTTTGTTAAAAGTTGTAGCCGGGATTTGAACCCTTGCCACTCACCACCGAAATGTCCGCGCCCACCGTTGCACCGGAGCCAACACTTTCAATTATTAACGGCGACAGTTTTGGTTTGTTAAATTGTTGGTTCAAAGTTTGTTTTAAAACTGTTGTGGCCGGGAGTGGAACCCGGAACCGCGGGTTCCCCAAAAAGACTTATAACCGACGAGCCAGCGGATGGATATGATTTATATATGGCATCGGACCGTTTTGATGAATGTTTTAACCTGAGTGCCTTATAAAAATCAAAACAAACTCCTAAATTTAAAATAACAATAAACAATAATCTTTTTTAAGATTAAAATCCAAACCCCCTAAACAATGAAAGCCCGAGTATTGCTAAGTTGAAGGGCTCTAAAATATTCTTAAAGATTTATTATGTAAAAAGGGGGATATTTTGAAGATTTTTATGTGTAAAAGGGAGATTGTAAAGATTTTTATGTATTTTGGAGAGATAAGGGGAATATTTTCAAATCAATTGGTTAAAGGCCAATTTGAGGAAATTTTATGTATTTAAAGGAGGCTTGAGGTTAGAGTTGTAATCGAAGTTTCTTTTAGGTGACGAAGTCTTGAAGCTGTGGAGATAATCGAAAGAGAGGTCTTGTGGAGATTCTTTGAGTCATTCTCGCACGTCAGAGCGCTGTTATGCTGCCGAAGTGCTTGGAGAATGATTGTGGTGCTTTGTAATCAATTTTGGAGTTAATCAGATCGGTCTCTCTATTGGAGTGGACCCGGAGACGTAGTCACTTTTGTGACAAACTCCATTATCAACTGTTTGCACTTCTCTTCTTCTCTCTCTTTCTGTCGCTCATTTCCTTCCTTTCTGTTATACTCACCTTGTTAATACTTTCATTCTGTTATTTCCTTAAGTTAATTTCGATTTAATTAACTTGAAATAATCATTGTAAAAGCATTGTAAAAGTTAAGCATTCCATTTCTGCAATCTAGTCTAGATCCTATACAGATCATTTCATGATAAAATTTTTTCCCCCACTCAGATCCAAGACTTAGCCATTTTTAAGGAACATGGATGGGATGCTACTGATTTACTAGATGTACAGTCGTCAGGACTTGATGTCAATCATTTATCCACTATGACAGGTAGGGTAGAATGTGGTGGCGATTTGCATAACAATGGTGAAAATACCTTTCATCCTAGGCCAAGGCAGACAAAGTGACAGTAGATGGCAGAGCAATGATTGACTACACATGGTGCCTGTTTGCTAGGTTTTCACCATGGTACTTGTCCAAAGTGCCTGTTTGCCAGATTTTCACTATTGAATGAATCATTTTTCTCTTTACTATTTTCTTGACTTTTTTTGGTGTTACCAAGATGCCTGTTTGCCAGGTTTTCATCAAGGCAACAATTTTTTATCATTTTTCAAATTTTTTTGTATTTTGCGGTTTTTCAACTCAATTCTCTGATGCTATGCGTAGAACCTTCGGAGATGTAAAATGTTGATGGGCTCCGTCAGTTGTTCTCCATCTGATGTGGCCAGCTGATAAGCTCCAGAACCGAAAGAAGATATGATAATGTAGGGACCCAACCAATTTGGTTCAAAATTTTCTAGCTTTTCTCTGTCAGCTTGGTTCTTGGGGTTTTGCATGAAAACTAGGTCACCAATGTCAAACTGTCTAACCATAACCTTTTTATTGTAGCTGCGACAAAGACGGTTCAGTGAATTTTTCCTTCTTTCTTCCAGCATTTCCAGCTCGTGCAAGCGTGATTGTCGATAGTCCTCCTCATTAGTTAGACCCTTCAGGGAGACTTGTAATGAAGGAATTTCCACCTCAATGGGAAAAATGGCCTCAGCGCCAAAGACTAGGGTGAATGGAGTGGCCCCTGTAGGTGTACGAATGCTAGTTCGGTAAGCCCACAAAGCAAGGTTGAGTTGTATGTGCCAGTCATGACCAGTGTCATTGACAGTCTTTTTGAGGATTTTGATAATGGTTTTATTGGATGCCTCAACTTGACCGTTTCCTTATGGGTAGTAGGGAGATGAAAAATGGTGTTGAATGTGAAATCGCTCACATAACTCCCGAACGTCTTGGTTTTTAAATAGACGTCCATTGTTAGTGATGATGGATTGTGGAAGGCCATACCGGAAAATGATGTAGTTAAGGATGAACTTGGATATTTGTTTGCCAGTAATATATGTCAATGTGATGGCTTCAATCCACTTCGTAAAATACTTAGTGGCGGTAATAATGAATTTGTCGTCGTTGGACGAGGTTGGATGAATTTTACCCACGAGGTCAAGTCCCCATTGAGCGAAGGGCCAAGGAGAAGTGATTGGTCAAAGTTCCTATGCTGGAGCATGGATCAAATCGCTGTGAATCTGACATTTGTGACAAGTCCTCACATATTCAATTGCATCCTTTTCAATTGTTGGCCAATAATACCCAAGTCTCATTATTTTCTTAGCTAGAGTAGGACCCCTCGAATGAGATCCCCATATATCGTCATGCACTTTGCATAAGGTCGTATGCGCTTCATTGGTGTCAAGACATCTAAGGAGGGTGTCGTCAAAACTACAACGATATAGGGTGTCACTGACGATGGTGTACTTTGCAGATTTTCAGATGAAGGACTTCCTTTGGTTATTGGATAGGTTCAGTGGAAGGGTTTGAGATTTTAGGTAGTCATAAATATCCTGATACCAGGGAGAGTTGGGACCAACAAGTTCACAAACTATTTCTGATTCTGGGATATCATATGCCAACATTAAAAGTTGTTCTATTAAGAACTCAAATTGTGACACATTTTGAGGGATGTCCAAGAGAGAACCAATAGTAGCCATTGCATCAGCTGCCTTATTCTGTATCTTGGGGATTTGTTCAAAAGAAATCAATTGGAAGTATGTCAGGAAACTATTCACCATCCTCTTGTAAGGAAGCAACTTCTCATCCTTTGTTTCATTGTCATCATTCACTTGGTTGATAACGAACTGGGAATCCCTGAATACAAGCAATGTTTAAATTTTCTATTTAATTGCCATTTTGAGACCTGTGACAAGTGCTTCATATTTGGAAATGTTATTTGTACAAGGGAAAGTGATCCGAAATGCCTTAGGAATTGAATCCCCTTGTAGTGTGATGAACAAGATTCCAGCATCTGAGCCATGACCAGTATGAGACCCATCAAAATATAGCTTCCATGGTACCACCGGTTCCGCATGAAAAATGGATTCATCGGGAAAATCAGTTACTAGTGGATGAGTGACTTGAATCGGTGCATCTTCCAGTTGATCTGCTATTACCTGTCATTTTATTGCCTTACGCTTGACATATTGTATGTCAGACTTGCTCAGTATCATGACCCATTGTGCCAACCAGCCTGTTAATGCCACCCGACTTAAGAGATATTTTAGTGGATCTATCTTGGCGACCAGCTGTGTCTGGTGACTGAGCATATAGTGTCTTAGTTTTTGGGATGCAAAGACAATAGCAAGGCATGCACGTTCAATGTTTGTATAGTTCAACTCATACCCTATCAGTGTGCGGCTGATGTAATAGATGGCTCATTCTTTTCCTTCATGATCATTTTGTGTCAGTAATGCCCCTAGTGTTGAACTAGTAGTCGAGATGTATAGTATCAATGGCTTTCCATGAATTGGAGGCATGAGGACTGGTGTTGACAGTAGGTAATCTTTGATTTGCTGTAAGGCTTCTTGACATTTATCTTCTTTTCCTTCATGATCATTTTGTGTCAGTAATGCCCCCAGTGTTGAACTAGTAGTCGAGATGTATAGTATCAATGGCTTTCCATGAATTGGAGGCATGAGGACTGGTGTTGACAGTAGGTAATCTTTGATTTGCTGAAAGGCTTCTTGACATTTATCTATCCATACAAAGGGGATACCCTTGCGCAACAGATACTGGAATGGGTGACACTTATCTACCAATTGGGCTATGAAATGCCGAATAGATTGTACTCTGCCTTGTAGAGTTCTTAGTTCACTGATTCCTCTAGGCGGAGGCATGTTTATGATGGCTTTGACCTTTGCTAGATCAACCTCTATGCCTCTTTGGGAAACTATGTATCCCAAGACTTTTCCTGATGTGACCCCAAAAACACACTTCTTAGGATTTAGCCAGACTTTGTACTCTTCAAGTCTCTTGAAAATTGTGTCGAGCACATTTAGATGATCTTTCCTAGTTACTGATTTGGATAATAGGTCATCTACATAATCTTCCATTATTTTGTGCATCATGTCATGGAAGATTGTGGTCATAGCCCTTTGGTATGTGGCACCTGCATTTTTGAGACTGGATGGCATGACATTCCAACAATATGTACCCCATGGGCAAGTAAATGCCATTTTGTGCTGGTCTTCAGGAGCAATGCGAATCTGATTATAGCCGGAGAAACCATCCATGAGGGATAGCATCTCATATCCTGCTGTAAGGTCAACAATGATGTCAATGTTCGACAAAGAAAATTCATCCTTTGGGCATGCTTTATTTAGGTCTCGAAAGTCTGTACATACATGGATCAGCCCATTTGGCTTTGTCACCGGCATGAGGTTGGAAATCCATTCAGTGTAATCAATGGACCGTATGAATCTGACATCTAGTAATTTCTTTAACTCGACCTTGACCAATAAAGCAACTTGAGGGTGCATTTTGCGCAACTTCTGCTTGACTAGTTTAGCATTAGGTAATAGGGGGAGATGGTGCAAAACTAGTTATGGGTCCAATCCTGGCATGTCAACATAGGACCATACGAAGTTGATTTTTTGTTCTGCAAAGAATTTATGAAATTCTGATCTCTCGTCTTCAGTTAATGATGTAGCAAAGAGGACCATCTTGGGATCTTCTACAATTGATATGTTATCCTCTATTGTGTCTTTGATAAGAATAGCTGATTTCTCTTGTTGCACAAGGAGAAAGTCTATTCCTCCATCTTTGGGTGCCTCAGAGAGGTTTTCACCCATAGATACGTCCTTTATTTTTACTATTTTATCATCAATAGGTGCCTTTCAGTTTTCACCTAGAGACGTTTCACTTTTTGTTTTATTCTTATTTTTACTTTTGCGACTAGAGGATGGAGCAGTCTCGCCGAAGTATGTCGTGCAGTCTAAATAAATGACGAATCCTGATTTGCGGTCCCTACTGGGTATTCCTTCTCGTAATCCCATAAATTCAGCAATTTCCTCATCATTCTGAAATGTGTCTAGGGCTGGCGGTCCTTGTTGGTCCCAATCGACTAGCTCAGGGTAAACTAAGGAAATGCCATCATCAATGTTGGTGAATTGGAATGAGGATGCGGACAGCATGCAGACGTATTCAGTGATGTTGTAGATGAGATTATCATCATCCAACTCGACGTCGGACTCTATCCAATATTCTCCTTCACTAGTGTCATATTCGTTGTCAAAATAAGGGGTGAAGGTTTTAGAGCCCTGGTTGTCAATGTCGTCTGATACTTCAAATGGATTGGATTGAAGGGGTTTAGATGATGGGTGTTGTACATCATGGGAAGTGGTAATGGGACTTTGACTATTTGGTGCCTGTTCAATTTTGAATGTTTTCCAGAACTGTTGTTCAGAGGTCAGTTCCTCTGGTTCGACAAACAAATCATCAAGACAATAGTCACTTAGGGATCGTTCTGAGCCAAATTCCCACTCTTGGGAGTTAGTTTCGGTGAGGGTTTCCTTAGTAGTCTCGACACTTTTCGAAGCATGTACTCACTCACTCGAAATTCCAATGATACATCGATCGTCATTGTCAGGTGATCCAAACCCTAATCCAAGATACTTTAGAATTTGAAAAGTTTCTATGGGTTCCCTTCGGCCAGTTTTATTTCTTCCTAGGCCACTAGTACCATCGTATCCTTTAGCCTTCATTATGTCATAACCCTTGCCATACTTTTGCAATAGTAATGGGGGTAGTGTGACATTATCCTTATAGATCCATCTTGTAATGTCAACAAGGTCTTCACTACTCATGTCTCCCCACTTGATAAAAACTATTTTCGGTGGAACTTTGAAAGTTTCCCTGGGTTCCATTATGAAATATGGCCGACCATATATCTTTGGAGACTTGGGTATTGTTGTTATGCTATATGTTGTATTTAGTTTGAACTCTCCATAGCTGAGGTCCTGGATTTTGACAATGGATTTAGTCTTAGGGTTTGACAGAGGCGGTGGTGTGGTGGAAGATGTGGATGGAGTGGGTGTGGAAATTGATGTGAGTGTGGATGGATCAATGTATTTGGATGACAAGGAGCCAAGTGCTTCCTGATTAATAGGCACTCGGTTTTCCAAAATACCCCGTAGGTTGGTACAATATTGGAAGGGGTCAAGGTTGTCGTATATGGTTATTTTCGTGCCGTCAAATGGGAACTTTAGGCACTGGTGATATGTGGATGGAATGGCTTTTAAGGCATGAATCCATGGACGGCCTAACAAGATGTTATATGGTAGTTCCAAATCCAGGACCTTGGAGGTTGTGTCCACAATGACCGGTCCCACTCTGATAGGGAGAGAGATAACGCCCCGTGAAGAGCGTTCCTCATCATCATATGCTTTGATCACTATACTCTTTGTTGGGTCCTAAAGTCTTAACCAGTTTGAGGGAGCATATATTGAATCCTACTCTACCATCTACTAAAACCCGTCGAACTTTGTGCTTGTGGACAAAAGTTTCTATGTGCAATGCATCATTGTGATTGGTTTTAGGTGATGAATAATATTGATATGAGAAGGTGATGTGGTGAGGTGTAGTGAGATATCCCACCATGGTTTCAAATTGATTGACATCGATGTCCTTGGGGACCAACGACTTGAGCAAGGTTTTATCTAGGATATCTGTGTGCGAGGGATATATGAAGCAGCTCAAGTATAGAGATTTGTGTGGGGGTCTTTCCTATCTGGTCGATGAGGTTGAATTGACTTTTGGGTTTCCATTGCTTTGTGGTTGGGACAGGTTCTGGCTATTTAGCAGATGGGCCAGGTATGGTTATTTTGGGTTGTTGGTGCAGGAGCACCCAGTACACACAATTTAAACAATTCATCCTTTGAAGGAAGGCATTGGAGATTTAGGGTTATTTGAGTAAATTAATGTTAAATAAGGTCTTTGAGACTATTATTCATGTAATTTGGGGGTTTTTAAGGTTAGTTGTTCCAAAAATGTAAAAGGTTGCATTATTTTGTGTTTGTTGTTAACAAATTGTCAAACAATGCAAAATTAAGCATATGTAAGGGTTAAGTTAGTTTGTGGTCAGTTATAGGTGCACCAAGAGGTATTTTTTAGGTGGTAGCATGATATATTGTTGTAATATCTCAAAGGGGAAGCTGTTGAAGAAGTTGGGAATGAGTTTCTAATAAAAAATTTGTTGTTTTTTGTGTTATCCATTAAGAAATTGCTGATCATGTGCATTGTAAAACCTATACACATTGTTTCGCACTCCAAGCCTATAATGGATGGATAGATAATTGAATAATATTTCTTTTGGTGTTGGAATGGTGTTATTTCATTGAGAATCAAGTGAGATATCCTCATTTTACTACCAGGTTGTCTAAATCCTATGTTTTTCCTATTTTCTTGAACTTTGCTTGGCTGGTACAGTCCGTACAACTCCAGATCTTGGTTAAAGACTAACATGGTATTTTAGGGCACTGAGTCT
The DNA here is from genome assembly GCA_007258455.2 of Sequoia sempervirens. Classification (NCBI taxonomy): domain Eukaryota; kingdom Viridiplantae; phylum Streptophyta; class Pinopsida; order Cupressales; family Cupressaceae; genus Sequoia; species Sequoia sempervirens. The sequence goes on from VDFB02270651.1 coordinate 711,648,378, forward strand.
AATTTCAAATTCTTTAGGTTTGATTGAAAACTATTAATTTTGGAGTGAGTTATCTCTGTTTTCCTGAAACTGCTCTGTTTTGGTGCAAGTTGGTGTTTTGAGAGTAATAAAATGAGTTTTTAGGGCATTCCACCTACTATAGCAATTGTAACTTGGTGGAATGACCCAATTTTTTGTAATATAGGTTTCCAAATGCTGTGGAGGTTAGAGGAAGTGTGTTTGTGGGTTTTGGGTGTTGCCCTAGGTTGAATTTGGGTGATTTTCCTTGTGAAAGTGAGGAACTAAATGATGGTTTATGAGTTTTCTAGAAGAAATAACCTATGTGATGAATTTTAAAGCTTTTGCAGGCATAATTATGAGTGTTTGAATAGGTGGAAGGGTTTGGAAAGGTCTAGAGGTATTATTTACAATAAACCCTCCTTTTCAAGGCCTAGAATCGAGGGTTTTTGGTTTTGCTATGTTGGAAGAGTGATTTATGGAAACTTGTGGTGGATTTATTAGTTTTTGGGAATTTTAATTGCTTCCCCAAGGTTTCATAAGGTTTGGTGGAGTTTAAAGTGTACCTTCTTTGTAAAAGTGGGCTAATTCTACTAGCCCTTGGATACAGTGACTTAATGTTTTTCTATGTTTTGACAAATGAATCTTACTTGTAAGCTTGGAAATGTCTTTTTGATGGAATATGGATGCTATATGGATGATCAGTGGGTATTCTTACAGTTTTCTTTGAGGAATTGGTCTTTCAGTTGCTCAATTGTGAATTGGAAAGCCATAGAGCTGACCCTATGGAAATTGTGCTAGTTATTTGATTTTGTGTTGGTGTTTGGTTTTCAAAGCTTGGTTGATTGTTCCTCCATCCTGCTCTGCATTAGTTGTCTAGCGGGAGGCAGACCAGCTATAGTAACCTTTCCACTCTGAGTAGTAGCATTACATTGGGGTGCTCTCTTGACCGTAATGGTATTGATGTATTTAGTGTCAGTTCGGACATTGTTTATAGTAGGTCCACTAGAATAGTCGTATTTGACTTGAGCGAAGTTGGCTTGATTATTGTGAATCTGTGGACTTGACGTGGAAGCCTTATGAGAACCATGGTCTTGCAGTGGATTCTTATGGATAATATGATCTGAATTGGAGGCAAATTGAGATCCACCTACTTCAATGACACGACTTTTGATAAGATCTTGTATTAGGTTTTTCAATTGTTGACAGTTAGAAGTTGTATGTCTTTTTCCTTGATGGTATTCACAAAATGCATTGTCATTCCACCATGCTAGTTTGAATTGTCCTGGGTCATACGGTTTTGGTTCTTGGAGTGTAATGACCCCATTCTGGATACATTTCTTAAGGACTTCTTCAATGGGTTCACCTAAAGAAGTGTATGTGCGACATTTAGGAAATTGTCTCATCTGAAGGTATTGTCCCTAGTTATTTTGACTATTTTGATTGTTGAAAGGGACATTAGGAGGGGGTGTTGATGTCGTTTTTGGTTGGTGTTATTGTTGAACCCCTTTTAGGGCCAATACAGGACCTACAATGTTTGCAGTCTTGGCATCAACAACATCATCATTTGTAACATGTTTATTTTTTATCTAGTATTTATTCTTGTCAATGGTTGGACTGACATTTGTGTTTTTGGAACCATATTGTAATTCTCCCTTTGCAATAAGGGCTTTCTCAATCTGGACCCCTTTTTCGACTAAATCTGTGAAGTTTGTGCAACAATGTATTTCCAATGCATATTTTAGAGGCCCCAAAAGTGTTTGGACAAACATGTCGACTTTATCCCTTTCAGGGATGTCAATGTGACATTGACTAAGGCTTCTCCATTTTTGAAAAAAAAGGGATAATGTCTCTCCAACATCCTCTTGCATGAGAGTGCACAAGCTAGTGATGGAGGTGTCCATGTCAATGTTATATGCGTAGTTTTTGATGAATTTTCGTTTAAGCTCATCCCATGTCTAGATATCCTTTTGTGTGGAAAACCATTCAAGGGCTTGACCCACCAAACTTTTAGAAAAAAGTATCATCAAGTATGTTTGTTCATAGGCGATGTCCATACAATTGGTTGCAAATTCATGAACATGTTCAATGGGGTTTGTCTTGCCTCTATATTTTGTGAAATTGGGTGACACATATCCCAGAGGAAATGGAGGCATGTATATGCTCATGTCGAATGGGTATACATTTAGGTCATATGATATTTCCAATTTCTGGCCTGAAATGTATATGTTTTGAATAGTTTTTTCTACCCCCATCAGTCTTGTTTGGAGGGCATCCATAATAGGATCAGTTGTGTTTCCGTATGTCGGATTGTTTGGTACACCATAGGTTCCCATTTGCTATGTGTGAATATTGGTGTATTGTGGCGGTATGGATTGTTGTGATATGTATGATGTGTGTGGATTGCCGTGTTGTTGATATTGAAAGTTATAATTGGGTGTGTGTTGGTGAGTATGAACGTTAGATGAGTAGGTTGGGATGTGTCCCCCAGCCATGTGTGTCATTATTTGAGGAATGTGATGACCATGAAAGTTATGATGCATTAATGGTGCCATGGGTTGTGTTACTTGGCCACCTTGTGTGAATTGTTGGGTTTGCACAAGGGGAATGTTTGTATTTGTACCTTGGGAGGCAATGACATGTGACTGTGTTGTCGTGTTAACATTTGGTTGTTGTCCTTGGATAAAAATGCATCCCTTGCCCCCTCACAAAGGATTTTGTGAAATACCACTGAGCAGATATGTCGAAGGTGTACTCATGGTAGTTGATGTAGCTATCAAGGGGGGGTTGTTATGACTTGATGATTCCCCCATGGCATTTATCGTAGTGGTAAAAAGAGGATTGGAGTAATTTTCCCATATTGTTGAGGAGCCAAGAGTGGTTCCAACTGATTGGGATAGTGTCGTGGATGTTGTGGGCATTGTGGATGATTGTGATCCTCCAATAGATGTATTTATTGTGTTGGAGGTATTTGGGATGTTGCAGGTAGCATGCACTGTCATTGCGGTGTCAAAGAAGGTATTGCTCGTAGTGTTTTGAGGTTGACCACTATGTGATATGTTATGCATGTTGTTGTCATTAGGGTCTGGAGGTGTTGATTGTATTGTGGTAATGTCAAATCCTTGGGGTAATTTGGCTCCTTGACTCAAGAGTATGGCCAAGTATCTGTCTCTGTCATAAAGGACCATTGTTTCAACAAATTGAGAGGCCTCTGGGTCTTGTGTTGCTACCTCTAAGTTTTCCTCAAGTATTTGATCGTACTCATCTTTATGCAAGAATGGTTCAAATGGACTGTTTCATGAGTGTGGTGTCGTCATTAAAGGTTGATTGTTTGTTTTTCCAAATGGATCGTCAAAGGTCCAGTTTGGGTCATACGTTGGATTGTTGACAGTGGACATGGGGTCTTACCGAGAGTTTTCCATTTGTCTTTGTTGTTTTTGAAGTCTAGTTTCCACCATAAATGAGATTGCTCAAATAAAAAGGAATGACAACTAAATGTAGTGATGATTCTATGCAAGGTCTAAATTCCAAATGATGACTAGGATGACTAATATTTTTTGATTTTTGTGAATAGGATATGCAATGTGAATATTTAAAATGCAATTAAGACAAGGTTACCTAAGCACTTCTAAGCTCAAACTTTGTTTTCAATTTTGGTTACTAGAGGACTATGTTGAAAATGACAAGGTGACAAGGTCGGAATGACTAGTGAATTTTCCTAACTAGACTTTTGAGTTAGAAAATCTCACAAAAGAGGATAATGACTAAAAAAAAGGGTTTGATAACTTAGTCCAAAAGAGCCTAGTTTCAAAAACAATGATGTTACAAATTGTGCTCAGATTGACCTAATCCTAAGGATGCAAAAATATGAACCTAGGGACAACCTAATGTCGAATGTATGCAACTAAAACTAATGAAGGATGAAACCTATGGTGATGAATGCAAACTAATGATCAAGACTTTGAGCGATTTCAAGTTTGGTTTTTGACAGAATCTTCTTGGAAATAGTGTTTGATAAATTATTGACAAGATGAAGACTTCAGATTTGACTTTGTATGAAGTTTTAAAATGTGACAGGCAGATGCATCGTTTGAGGTGTCAGTTGCATCTCAGTTTTGCAAATGCAGCTCAAAATCAGACAAATGTGTCTTAGTTTAGCAGATGCGACTCAATGATAGTTAGTTGCGTCTCGATTTTTTGTGAATGCAGCTTAGATTGAGCAAATGCAACTTGGTTTAGTAGATGTGACTCGATGATAGTCAGTTGCATCACAATGCATGCATATGCAGTATTTGAAAGGTTGAATGAGATTGAACAGAGTGATTGTGATTCAGAAAGTTAAATGTGGTTTGACAGATGCGACACAGTTTGCAAAAAAAAGTTGGTCTTGTCATTTTTGATGGAAAATTTGATTTGTTTGATATTGAGCATTTTTTTTGGAGCTGTAAATGTGATAAGTTCATAAAGCACTTGACAAGCACAGTGTTTTAAAAGTAACCAAACACACATTAGATAAGCACAATCCTAGGTTAGGCCATGATAGTATTCGCTAGATTCCACGTGGGTTTCCCCAACTGCATATCTGTAGCGTGTGAATTCAGAAGCTTGGCTACATGGGCTCCCCCTTATAGTGCACTCTCTTCTTAGGCCAACCAAGCTCCCAACCCCCATGAAACTTCCATGGTGAGTTGATCACCTCTACTACAAACTGCAAAAGTGTGGATGCCTTCACACCGACCGGTGTTGCGCTAGTAAATAGAGGGTTTTTGGCTTACTACACAAGAGTTTTTAGTTTAGGACCCCCATTCGCATGGCCATACATGGGGCAAGAGATTAATCACCATTAAGGTGGCACTCCAGCCTAAAGAGGTTAAGTTCAACATGGTTTAAGGGAGTACAACTCCGTCCGTATAACACATCCACACTTGCAATCTTAAGTTTTCCCTTAAGATTTACATTTATATACCGGTCGGGGGTAGCTTGGCTTTAGCTCTGTTGCCAGTTTGAGTCACGTTGGGGTGATGAAATCCCTAGGAAGGCCCAATTTCTAGAGTTAGTAACCGTTTCTCTTACACCCAGGATCGCCCGAAAGCGCAAGGGGAGAGGATACTCCGATTATTAAGTCAGGGTAATAACAGATAAAAATGGGTCTAGTTTTCTGATCACTAGGTTTTCACCATGTGAGAGCATACTCACCTACCATTTTGCAAACACAATCAAGAAAAGTAGACATGAATGTTCTTTTTATGTGCACCAAAATTAAATGTTTGCTAATTTATGAAAAAAAAAAAGCACAACATTTGTTTTATTCCGTCTTCGACATTCGAATCTGCAGACAAAAGATTAGTAGTTTCTTTATGAAATGATCTTCGACATACGAATAGTAACTGCCACACGCTACAAACGAAGATTAGTAACACAAAACCCTAAACCTAAAAACCAGAATGTCAAAAACAAAAGAAAATCTTTACTAGTTGAATGCGGCATGACAGAGCAGATGCGTCATTCAAGACTTCGAATAAGGATTTCCAGATCTCGATTGTGGCTTGTCAGAGCGATTATGGATTTTTTGTTTGCGAATTCATCGCAATGCATTAGATGCATCATGATTTTTTTAAAAGGGCAGTTGTGTCGCTCCGTACCTGTACCTACAAAATAGTAGAAAACACAAAAACCGTACGGAAATAACCAAAAAAAAAATGGAGTCGGGTTCACCAATGTAAAGTTAAGGGTAATTTTTTAAGGTTTAGATTAATAAAGCATATAAATCATAAATGACAATAAACCCAAAGTAATTAGAAAACACAGTGGAAGCAAATGAAAGAACGATTATACCTGATCACCGAGACCTCCATGATTTACTTTTGTAACACCTTATTACTTGCTGGTTTGTGTTGCCCTTAGATTCGTTGTGCGAGCAATCTGCAAATGTCTAAGTCCTACACCAAGCTTTGAAGGATTTGCATAAAAATGTCTAAAGCCTATGCCTAAATTCCTATGATTGACAATTTCTATGCCTAAACAATGCTAAGATTTGATTAAATAAAAGTGATAAATGCTATGGGAAATCTAAGTGTGCAAGTGCAAGAGTGTAATGCCTATAACATGTGTGTGTGTAATCAAAAAGTGAGAGGAAAATGGCATTTTATAGAAAATGCCATTTTAAATGGACGGGTGAGATTAATTCATGATGAAAACCTAAAATGAAAGGTCCAAATTAAATCTAAGAATCCCTAATTAGGGTTAGGGAAAATTCATTAATTGAACGGTCAAGATAATATCTCAGATAATTGGATCGATGGTAGAGAATAAATGAAATAAATTAATTAGAAAATAAAGATTTTCAAAAATCAAGAAGATAAGGACTGCCTGATTTGTGAGATTCGAAAAATCAAGAAGATAAGAGTTGGCCTAAAGATCAGATTTGGAAAATCAAGAATTTGCCTGATTACTTGATTTTTGGAAGATTAGCTACTATTTTGAATTAAATTAATTCAAAATAATGATTTTGTGAGACAATAAATAATCTTTTTCAGATTATTTACCAAAATGGACTGACAGTTAAGAAAGTGATGACATTTTAAATAATTTCATTTATTTAAAATGAGAGGAATATTAATTTAGGTAATTAAATAATTAAATTAAATTATTTAATTTAGTAAACAAGATTAATTAATTAAATAAACTAATCAACTCATTTAATTATGACAGTTAGTGACATATTAAATGAATAAATAAAATTTATTTATTTAATAATTAGGAAGAAATATATGACAAAGGGTAATTAAATAAATTAAGCAATTTATTTAATTAAGGGAAGACTTAGACAATTAATGACGTATTTAATAAATAAATAAAATTTATTTATTTTATAATCATGAAGAATACAAAGACATGAATTAATTAAACAATTATAAATTATTTAATTAATAGTTGAATGTGGACCAAAGACATAATTAAATGTCTTAATTATGCTAGGAAGAAAGTGGTAAAAATGAAGCTTGTAGGCCTAGGTCATTTTTAGGTGTCTACAAAAACCTACTCTAACTATATACAAGACTAGAAATAATGCTTTAGATACTGCCCATTGATAGGCAATGGGATATCCTCTCCAATGAGAGTTTTCAAATGGAAAGCATTATCTCCAAGAATATCTGAAATCTGGTAAGGGCCAAGCCAAAGTTTATCAAATTTTCCATGCTCTCCCTTACGGTCATGGGCTTTATCCCAATAAAGAACCAAGTCAAAAATCCTAAAAGCTTTAACCTTGGCTCTTTTATCAAACCATCTCTTGACAACCCCTTGATGTTTAGCAAAGTTTATCAGGGCTTCGTCTCTTTTTTCCTCAAGGTGTAACAATTTAGCAAGTCTAGCATCACGTTTATCTCCCTCATCATAATATTCATTAATGAACTACAAGGTAGGGATCTTCAATTGTATAAGAAACACAGGTTCTAGACCATAGTCCAGATGGTAAGGTGATATCCCTATGGAAGTTTTATATCTTGTGCGATCCGCCCAAAGAGAAAATCTGAGTTGGGTATGCCAATCCTTCAGATTTCTTTCTAACAATTTGCGGATAACAGTCAAGAGATTTTTGTTGGATGAATCAGCTAACCCATTACCCTGAGAGTAATAGTTGGATGCAAATTTAATTATAATCCCGTGGTCAAAAACCCAGTTAGAAAATTTCAATGATGAGAATGCAGGACCATTATCACACACTAAAGACATAGGGCATCAAAAATGATTAAGAATACCGGATTCAAGGAAGTTAATTACTACCTCAGAAGTACACTACTTGCATGTGAGAGCTTCAATCCATCATGTAAAATAATCAGTAATGGTGAGAATATACCTATGACCAGCAGAGGAGGGCAGATTGATGGGGCCAATGAAGTCCATTCCCCATTGTGCAAAAGGTTTTACCTCAAAAACTGGCTGGAGTGGGAGTGCAGCATACTTCTCCTTGGTTGCTACAGTCTCGCACACATGACAAGTCCTAACGTGGTTGTGTATATCTTTGAACAGTGTAGGCCAGTAGTAACTAGCTATGAGAATCTAGTTCATTGTAGAAGGTGTTGACCCATGGTCTGTACCATATCTATCCTGAAACTCCAACATCACTCTTGCAGATTCTACCTTTCCTAGGCACCTCAAATAAACACCCTCATGATTCTTCTTATATAGGACAGCTCCTTTTAGCATGAAAATATCACTCTTTAAGCACAATTCCCTTTTTTGTATTGAATTAAGATGATCAGGGCATCTCTGGGTCAGGAGGTAATGAACAATATCATCATACCACTCTCTAGGAGAAACATCCTCTAAATTATAACTCTGAGTTGTAAGGTTAGGGCCTGTTTCTGCCATTGTCTTTGTAAGACCTTTCCCTCTTACCAATTTCATGGGCTGAATCTCAATATCATATTCCTGTAACATGGTTACCCACTTGGCTCTGCACTCCCCTAGCTCATTCTGCATCAACAACAACTTAACTATAGGATCAGGAACTATTGCAAAGATTTTGTTTCTAAGGATATAATGCCTAAATTTCTTTACAGCCCTGACTAAGGCATAAGCCTTCTTTTCAACACTTGGGTATTTCAGTTCTGCATCCTTCAATGGTGCACTCATGAACGCTATGGGATGCTCGTATCCTTGATCCAACTTTTGAGTTAGCATAGCAGCACAGGAATGATCAGAGGCAAACGAATATATATAAAATGGTTTAACATAGTCTGGGATTACCAAAACAGGAGCTTCAACAATAGCCCTCTTTATTTCTGCAAATGCTTCTTTGGCTTCTGCATTCCATTCAACTTTGGCCTCCTGCTTTAACATTGCGTTCAGTGGCTTAACTATTTCTGCGAACCCAGTGATGAACTTCCTCACAAAGTTGATCTTGCCAAAGAATGATTTCATTTCTTTTTTACTAGCAGGTGGTGGAATATTAAGAATGGCTTCTATACATTTTGGATCAATGGAAATTCCCTTTTCAGAGAGAACATGCCTCAACAATTTACCTTCTGCTACTCCAAAGATGCATTTCTTTGGATTGAGCGATATCCCAAACTCTACATTTCTAAAAAAAATTGCATAAATCTAAGATATGATCACCTCTTTTCTTGGAAAAGACTGTTAGATCATCCATATAAATGATTATGCACTTACCAATGATGTCTTTAAAGGAAATTTCCATAGCTCATTGGAATGTTGCTCTAACATTAATTAAGCCAAAAGGCATCCTTCTATAGGCGAAAGTTCCCCACTTGGTGGTGAAGGCAGTCTTGTGCCTATCTTCATATTGCACCATAACTTGGTTATACCCTAAATAACCATCCAGGAAAGACATCATTTGAGATCCGTTAACAATCTGTAGCACTTCATCCAGTGAGGGTACCAGATAATTATCCTTTTTTGATGCTTTGTTTAGGTTCCTCAAATATACACACAGTCTAATTTCACCATTTTTCTTTCATACTGGAACTAGGTTTGTAACCCAAGTTGAGTGTCTGACTGGAAATATTATCTTTGTAGACAATAGTTTCTGCACTTCCTTCTATATTATTGGTTCCAATAAAGCATTGATGGGCCTTTTCCTCTGTCTAAAAGGTTTTACTCCTGGATTGAGAGGAATAGTATGGGTTATGATTGATGTATCATAAGTCTTTAAGTCTTCATAACTCTAGGGTATCACATCTGGATATCTATGTAATGCATCAATAATTCCTTTCCTTTCTTTAGGGGTGCATACTTTACCAATGAGGACATTTTTGACATCCTCTTGAGATCCCACATTATATTTGTCACACTATCCACTAATAGACTCTTTCCTGGTATCTTGTTCTTGATCTCTGATCCTATCCAAATCAAAGATCCTTTCTAGTTGCACCATTCCCCTGGGAATTGTGTTGGTCTTCAGGTTAATTATCCCTTCCAAGTCCATCTCAGGTTCTTGAAGCTCAGTTTCATCAATGATTTGAGAAACGAATACATCAGTACTAGTAATAAAATCTAAGATATGTTTGTCATCTTCAAATACCTAGAAGTTGGTGATGTTATCAGGTATTGATGGTACTGGGGTCAGTTCCACAGTAAACTTCTTTAGACCCGAAAGAGACAGAGGCTGCAAAGTACTTGCCGCCTGAGCAAGAGAATCATTTGTCCGGTTCTTATTTCATGGAATTAACTGAATATTGAAGGCATCAAATCCTTCAATTAAATCCCATACTCTGTGTCTATAGTTAGTCATTCTCCTGTCACGACATGAGTATTGTCTCCTAACTTGCTTGACTACTAACTCAGAATCTCCAAAAACTTGCAAGATCTTAACCTTTTTCCTCAATGCCATTAATAGCCCATGCACCAAGGCTTCATATTTGGAAACATTATTCGTACAGTGAAATTGAAGTCTATGAGAAGCAAAAAATTTCTTACCCCTTGGACTAATTAGCTCGAAACTAAATCTATCCCCTTGCTTTGATTTGGACCCATTGAATCTCAAAGTCAACAACCAACAACTATAGATTCCCCTGCCCTTTTACTTGTACTGTTACCACTAGATAGCTCTTCAGAAGGCATTACTCTTTTCCTTTTTGGATCTTCTTGGACATTTATGTTATCAATTTTGACTGAAGGAGTGGGGTCGATACATTTCTGTATTTGTTCCACTGCAACCTGGCATAAGCAGCAATCCAATTCTGAATGAGAAGCATTATGCACCCTGCACCAATTGGGTAAGAGTATCTCTCCAAAGTTCATTCTTCTTCCCAACTGGACTTGATCTTGAATGCACTTCTGAATAAACTCTTGAAAATTATCGAGCAAACCGAGCTGACTATCTTTTAGATCACTATCATCCTTATCTAGTTTGATCAGGACTTCAACACTATTGGATTCTACTGTAAGGTCAACAAGTGCTAGATGGAACATAAGAACTTCCTCCATATCTGGCTCTTTAAGAGGAGTAGCAAGCATATAATTACCCATACTTACTTTTGATACCAGGATTTCTGTAGAGGTTTTCTGATATTCTGTAATCATGTACTTCATTCTAGGTTCTCTTTCAATTCTAATCTGGTCTGGTACTCCCTTCCAGGGAGCCACATATGAGAATTATCAGTCGATACATATCCATTCAAGGCCCTGGTAAAGTCTCTTCCTAGGATTAGGCCATAAGCGTTGGGTATGTCAACTACCTGTATATTGATAACCTGCTGAATTCTTGGATCAAAAGCGATCTGCATATGAATCATGTTTAACTCTCCTACAACATTGACTTTAGTCCTATCCAATTATGTGACTTTCTTATGTAATTTAGCAAGAGTAATTCCCATAGCTCGGCATACACTGAAAGGCATAACATTAGTTGAAGCATCGGAAACCAATAGACAATTATGCAGATTCTTACCAAATATTCGAATAGAAATCAAGAAAGGAAGTGTGTCTATCTTCCCTTGAATTAGAGTTAATGGAGTATCTACTTGAACAACTTGAGATTTGTCCTTTTCTTTCCCAACATCTCTAGGGGGCATATGGACTTGATTATGAGTTTGGTTTTGTCTTCCTACTGACTGAGAACCGAATACTTTATCGACACTCTTGCTAACTGATTTATCTTGTGATATGGAATTTTCATTATAAGATCCTAAGACTGCATTCCTAATGGATGGAACTCTTAATAACTTGAATGCAGATAGATTTACCTTCAATTTTTGGAGTTCTTTAGCAACATACGTGACCAATTGTTCTTCATTTAAATCTGTGGGAGTTTCCCTCAGGTATTCCACCATTTTTTCTTTATTTGCATCAGCATTTCTTCCTTTGGTAAATTAGTATGTCTTGGATCTTGAGATAAATATTGCTTGGACACCTGAGGCAGTGATGGATTATTGCTAGCATTAGGATCTGGAGGCGTGTTGAAATTATTTGGTGGAATGGAAGTAGTAAAGGGGCCTCTAGCTTGTGAGTGCCTATGTGGCAGTTCCCTCAAGTCATACTTCTTGACAAGTCTCTACAAGGTCTGTACTTCTTCAATGTAAGCTTCCTCTTCATCCCTAGGACCATTATCATTCATCTAACTCTCATTGAATAACTGTGTCATTTCATCCCCATTGCATACTTGGTCTGCCTCTTCCTCCAACTGGTCAAACTCTTCTTCAGGTACATTCTCCTCACTTTGTGGAAAAAGGAGCATGGTTTAATACCAACACTGGTGAATCATAAGGAATAGTAGGTACAATTTCCTGACCGCTTGCATTTTTCTCCACTTCATACTAAAAGATTGAGGCTGTTGTTTGGAACTCTTGACAATCTAACTCGAAATGCTGGCTAGTCTTGTGGAGCCTACACCACCTTGATAAAGCAGCCTCAGCTAGATATACACCGCCATGAGGTGTCTCCTAATTAATTGATTGACTGGTAGACTAATTAACAGGTTGACTAATTGGTTGATCCAATGGGGTGGGGACTCCTCCATTGTTGGGACCTATGTTCCAGGTCCTATTCTATCTTGACTGCTGCCTTCTCTCGAATCCTTGTCCACCACCTGGTCCTCTGTCAAAGTTTTGACCTGATGATTGTCCTTTATCATAATTTTGTCTTCCTTCATAATTATATCCTATGTCATTATTGAATCTTCGATCATTGTTGTATCCTCGATCATGATGTTGTCCCCTACCAAAGTTTTGTCCTTGTGGATTCTCTCTGTTCTGATTGAACTGCATGTTCCCCTGAGCAGCTTGCAATTGACTATTCTGGTTCCTCAAGTAAGTCACCTCCATATTTAGCTTCTTTATTTGTTTAGAAAAATCATCTAGTCTCTCCTTGTCAGGATTACTATATGGAGGTTGATTCGCATTATTTTGAGAATACCCTACTGCAACATTGGCATTTAGTGATTGGTTCAACACTTCAGAATTATGCAGGTATGAAGGATAACTAGCCTGAGAATGGATATGTAGAGGTTGATTCACATTTTGCTGAGGCTAACTAATTATGGATGAAACTTGTCCTACGAAAGGTCCTAGGTGAGGAACCATAGGCAACTGAGGTACCTGATTCATGATTGGAGTATGGTTTTCTAGAGCTTGGCTGAGACCTGGAACTTGTCCAGGGTGAGCAAAGAGTCCTAATGAGGGTAAAGGACCAGAAAGGTGTTGCCTTAGATTAGTGCTAACTTTCACAGCCTCTGCATATGAATCAAGTAGACTAGCAAGAGGATTATTACTCCACTTCATAAAGGTAGTTGTCAAACTATCAAGTCCCTCATAATAAACTTCTAGAGTAGTGGGTTCATCAACAACATAAGGGGCCTGCAGTCTAGTGTAAGCACGATGAAACCTATTGTTGAAAGATCCTATAGGCTCATTGACCTCTCTTTTAACATTAGTGAACTGATGATAGAGCTCATTGGAACTAATGGGGATTCAAAACTTCTACAAAAAGGTAGCCTCTAGCTTAGTCCAATGTTGGATAGATCCAGCCGGTAAATGGTTATACCAATAAAATGCATCTTCCCCTAGTGAATAAGGAAATAACCTACAAGCTACATCCTCATGGTTTATCCCTCTATCCTTAAGGCCAGTCTTAAAGATCCTGATGTGTTCCTCCGTGGTCCTATTGGGATCATTGACATGGAATTTCAAACAGAAGTGTTCAGAGTTTTTTGGCATGACATTGTAAATGGAAAAACTCAATGGGGATGGGTTGGTTGCCAGGAAAGCCATTGGTGGAGGTGGAGGTGGTAATGGATGATTTATGACCAGCTAAGGTTATGGACTGGGAATGCCCTTAGACTTAGATGAACCTGATGAAGATGAGGATGATGGAGATGTGGGAGGTGGATGGGATGATAATGATTCTCCCCTTCCGTTGGTCCTTCTTGACCTAGTGGGGTCTGGTAATTCCTAAAATTTGTCCTCTCCTGGAGCAGATCTTGTTCTTCTTCTAAATCTCTTAGGAGAGATGGTGTTCAAAAATTGATCTAGCTTGCTTATTTAGGGCCCTCCTTCTAGCGCTAGTTTCTATTGATGGTGTTTTCTACACAACAACAACTCAGACAAAATATGATATCCTATCTCTCTTGAAAGGTACATCTCTATCAGCAAGCCTCAAGAGATAACCCCAAGGTCTCTAATGTCAGGTCTTGATGATGCATAAACAACTCAGGGACAAATGTGAAAATGCTGGTAATCACAATGGGACCTTACTATGAGCAAAATATTGAATCGACTTTACCAGATCTAACAATCTAATGATACAATCCTAGATCTAACCCAATAATCAAATAAATAGAAAAAGATAAGGGTTTTAAAGAGATTTCTAAATCTAATACTACTCCTAAGATTAACAATGAAAGTAACTAATGTATATGCATAAAATTGGTCATATTTAATTATTCCTGACATTTAATTAAATATTTATTATTTAATTATTTCCTCTAAAAGTCTTCTATACGTAATTAAATTTAATCAATTTAATTATAGTATTCATTCATTTTATTCTCCCACCATAATTAAATAAATCTATTTTATTTATTTAATTATTCCACATATCTACTTGATTAAATTAATTAAATACTTTTATTTAATTAATATCATCTTTTGAATTTAATCAAATCTTTTTAATTAAATTTAAATATCTCTTTCTTTCTATTTTAAAAACTTTCCTCTAATTAATTAAATGCTTTTATTTAATTAAAGATCTTCTGCTTTCTTCAAATCATAATTAGATATTCTATTTAATTATGAAATCTTCTGATTTCCTCAAAATCTTAAATATTTATTTATTTAAGAAAAATCAACATGTACTCATAAATAAACAATTGAATTAGATAATTCATTATTTATCTTATCATAATCTTTCCATTTTTCTTCTAAAAAGATGATTTTTAAATCATCTCATCTTATCTCTTCCATTAAAATGGAAAAATCTAGCTTTATTCGTTTTCTTCTATT
>VDFB02270651.1:711663434-711686143 GCA_007258455.2 Sequoia sempervirens
TATCCAATTGAAAAGATTCAAGTGACATTCTTCTTGGAAGAATTAAATAATAGGGAAGCATCATTATCATAAGTTTTATCTAAATTATTTCATTCTAATCACAAGAAAGATCAATAATGGTCATTTTCTAAAAAATTTCCATGGTGTTAATTGACTTGGAATCTAACAAAGATATGTTCTACCCAATTATTGTATGAATATGTGCTTCTAATGTTACTATGTCCTCAATAACCAAATGAATCTTCATTGAGGTTAGTAGATCATGTATTAAATAATTACAAAATTTATATGCTAATACCATAAATTCACATTATCATACTCTTAACTCCTTGAATTTTACTTATTTATATCTAGGCTGAGGTATTTTAGGTTTTAGTAAAATATTATATTCATCAACCTTCTTATTTATAATAGGTCCCTTACATGTTCAATATAAGATACTATGTCTACTATAAGGTTGTGTACACCTCATATGATGCTAATTTTTTTGGAAAACTTGAGGCTTATTTATTTGGTGCTAAGAAATATCTTTCTTACTTGAGGATTTCAAGGAACCCATTTATCCTTTATTTTCATTATCACTTATTATTTTCCATGTCTATTATCCCATTGTCTTATATTCTTTAAATAATCTCATAGATCAACGCAAGATTCAATACTAATTTTAATTATATGATAAAAGGTCCCTTATACCAATTCTATCAACTTGGATTTATATTAGCCTCTAAATTTGCTTTGTCCCTCTCATCCTAGGCTCTATGCAACAAAGATTCTAATTATTTCATCTTCTTCTCCACTGTTGGACCTTCTCCTTGATAAATGTGGATGTTATGTGTAACACTTATTTCTACTATTCTTAAGTTATTCTATTTTTTGGTTATTTACCCATTTGGTTTATTTTCTCTTTTCCATTTGGTTACTATCATTTTTGTTTATGCACTAATAGGATCTTCTTATCATTCTTTCTTATTAGTTTTTGTAACCTATATTTTTCTTCCTAATATGTTTTATTGCATTAATTTTACTTGTTTCACATTCAACTTACCTCTATTCTATTTTACTTTTACCACATAATTATATACATCATCAACACATCCTATCATGGATCATATACTCCAAGCATTAAAGTAAACCAGTTCACATGATGATAATGAATAAAATTCCTTAATAAATAAATAAAACTCCATATATGTTTCAATTTATATCACACATGTATATCATAAAAAGGATGATCTCAATTATCCCTACACAACAAGTCATATAAAAACTTCTCATGCTACAAACTTGAGCCCATCGTGTCATATCTAATATGATCACATACAACATAATATAACTATCTCCCTATGTCTCCAATAAGATGGTTGAGGTGAGATTCCTAGGGGCTATATAAAAATATTCTAATCTAAAAAAGTTGTATACAAACACAAAATCAAAATAATTTAATAGATTAAATACACAAACCACTAGATTTAATGTGGAAAACCCTTAAAGTGAAAAAAACCCACCAAAAAAATATTTTGTAGCTTCATGTTAAAAAAATATACAATACAATAGAGAACTCTTAAATACTCTTAAAGAAAGCTAGAACTTGCTTCTTGGAGTAATTTTAGTAGCATGTGCACATTGACAAGTAGCAATATTTGTGGACCATTACAAGCACTTAATGTATAGACAAAGGGTCAACCTAGAAACTTGCTTATCAATTTTCCTAATTAATGCACCCAAATGGGATTTACCACAATAAATGTTGGCACCCAAGATTGAATCTAGATTTTTAAATGAACTTTAATTAATTTTATACTCAAAATTCTATGTGTTCATGTGACTCACCTACACACATTAAATACATTTTATAAATACCACATACAAAAAATTCCTAGGAAATTATTGAGTAGCCCAAAGTGTGGCATCAACCCCAAGGTGATCCACAAATTTTACCAAATATTTAATATTTTATGCCATGACATGAAAATTTACAACTAGACTTCCTAGAAGTTACAATATGTATCATGTCAAGTTACAATCTAGACTTGCATCACTTGATGCCCCATAACAACTTGAGACGCATATACAACTAGAAAATTAGCTTAGTCGCCAACAAAAAATACATCACATATCTATGTAAATGTAATTTTGAAAACCAAGGTTCTTAAAGGAGATCTTAAATATATATCAATGATTTTCTTCCCCTGAGATGCCCACATATCCATTTCAAAATAATAAATCATTTGGGAAGAGAGATATACCTAGGTGAGGTAAATGATGAGTCCAGTTTATGGCTCAATTTTGATAGAGTTTATTATCCATTTGTTATAGTTGTCATAGACTTTGATACTTGGATACTAACATTTTCATGATATTTCCTCAAAACCATAGACATTGGGCGTAAGCTTATTTTTGTAACCTTTAAATGATATTGACATGCTATATGAACTATATATGTTAATTTTACATGTGGATTAATTTGAATGTTTTTTATTAAGGAAAAAACAGGTTTTGAAGGGGACCCGAAACCCTTAACGGTAACAGAGAGACAGATAAAACATTAAAAGTGTCCAATCAAAAAACAAAACACTGCCCACAAAGAAGAAAACAAGGGAAACCAAGGTAGCACAACAAAAAACCACAAAAGATCCAGCCACTAGGCCAGATTCCTGAGAATCTTCATTGCCTCCTGCTCCAGCTTGTTCATGTTGATAGCAGACTTTTTAATTTCCTGGATGTTCACAAGGGCCTGATCATCCTTCTTCTTACGATTCGCTCTAGTTCTATTGCTCGGCCCCCCACCTTCTTGTTGGCTTTCCTCTTTCTCAACATCCACGAACATAGTCGTCCTAACCTGATAAGCATTTTCCAAATCCTCCTCCATCATGTTCATGGTCTTTGCAGTAGACTTTGAAATTTTGTGACTCATAATAATCACCTTGTGGAGGGAATCTTTCATGTTCTTCAGCTTTTCCTCCATCTCAAACAGCTTACCATCATGGTTACTTTTGAACTGTTGTAAATCCTCCACCGTTTTCTTAAGACACTCCACTATGTATTTCTGCTCATCCACTATCCATAAATTAGTGGCCTTAATGTTGTCTCTATTTTGATTGCCATCATCCTTCTCAATCTTACTATTCATTTCTCTTTGATTCAACGTAATTTCCTTAATCTCAAAGAAAACCCATCTGATTAACCTGAAAAAATCCACAAAACCGTTACAGGCAATAGCCAGAATGTCATTGGGGAATTCCTGTTCATCTTTAAAATAATGATCCTTTGCCTTAAGATCCTTAGGAAAGCGGGGCCTCTCCTCTCTATCAGTCACAAGGTAACTGGAATTATCAGAAGAAGGTTTCGACTGTGAATCCTCCCCACTAATTTCATAGGAAGAGTCCTCTGAAACCTTTCTTTTCCCTTTCTTTTGGGGAGAGACACTAGATTCCCTTTTCCCCTTAACAATAACCCTATCTTTAGAGGAAGGGGTCTGGTGGGACAGAGCCGGCATAGCTTTAAAATGATCATGAATTAACACAAGCATGCCTTCATGGAGAATGGAATGCCTAATAGGATTTTGTCTATGGTTCCTTATGCTGGCATTCAGAGAAGAAGCAAGATAGAAAGGGAGAGAAACCCTAACCTGATGCCTAAAATGGTTGAGAAGTATGAAATGGTACCCGAAGACCCTAGTGTAGCGGCCATCTAGGGTAACATACTCCATCAGCACATTCAACACCTTCCTTCGGTGTGAAACAATCCTCACTGAGTCATAATATCTTTTTGTAGTCCTTTGCAGGTCCTCCTTCTCCTTCTCAGACTTAGGAAATTTATGGACTACCTAGTCAGAGAGCTTTCTATCTCTGTAGAATTTGATACCCTCCATAGGAAGCCCCATCACCTTAGTAATAAGCTACTCATTAATGACCACCTTTCTCCCAAACAAAATAATCTCGCCATCATCCCATCCCTTAGCGAAACACTTGGTAACATTTGGATCCCAGCCATGAAGTTTTTCAATAAAAATAGTGATCCCGCCCTTCTCCAGCCTCTCCCAGAGCTTAGAATTATTTTTTATGATCTCACAGTCCATCGGCTCCACCTTGTGACTCTCACCACCCATGTTAGTAACCTTTTTGGCTTGTTCAGAATTATCCAGAAGACCAAAAAAACTAGCCTTCATAATGCCAAGAAAGTGCGCGAAGCTAAAATCATTCGAATGAAAAGTATTAAAATTATGCCTCAGCCAACGACGAGTAATTAGTGATCCATAGTCCCAAGACTGCAAGACATGACACTTTTCCATCATTCGTTGGTAGGAGGAATTTTCACCTTCCCGTGGTTGTGGTCATACATGATAAGGGCAGTGACGTTAGCCTCCAACTCATCACTCCTCTGCTAGCTCAAATTTTCCTTCGCATGAACCCCTTTGTTAGCAAAAAAGTCTACCACCATATTAATTTCCCTAAAAGCATGGGAAATATAACATTTTTCAAATTTACTAATAATATCCTTAGAAAGGTTTATCCAATTTTCTATAGACCAAGAGGGTTTTTGAAGACCCTTAATACATTGAATAATATTGTTCGAATCCCTGTCAATCCAAACATTTTTAAAGTTCAAATGACTAGTTAGATTCAAAACTTGAAAAGCCCCAATAGCTTCCTCCATGTGGTTATTCTAAGTACCCAAAGAGAGAGCCACCGCAGAAATGAAACAACCATTCTCATCCCTAATCACACCCCCACACCTGATAGGCCCAAGATTTCCCTTGGCCGCCCCATAAAAAATGATTTTGACCCAACCAGGAGGAGGTAGGCTCTAGAAAATACCATCTCTAGGTCCCTTGATAGACTTAAGACAATTGGATATATCAACATTAACCTTCCAAGCATCAACCATTCTAAGCTCATACTCTTGAAATCTAGCCATTCCCTTAGTATTGATCTTACTGTTGAGCAGATTGAAATTCTCTCTCGTAGCCTTGATGATCTTGCCAAAAACAACTTCCTCCGACAGAGCCATATCCCTAAAGATTCTGTTATTACACTCTTTCCAGATGCCCCAGGAAAGGTGGGGGAAGACATAGCTCCAAAGCAAATTCAACACACAGTTGCTTGAAGAGGCCTTCCACTGATTATAAAAATCCGGGATAGTTCTAGGAAAAACCCAGCTGAGATCCCACAGCTACAAAATCCTGCACCAAATAGTATAGGCAAAAGGACAATGGAGAAAAAGATGTGAAGAAGACTCCACCTCCGCACAACAAAGGTAACATCTGTTAGGAAAAGAAAAACCACGTTTACAAAGATTATCATTAGTCAACAATTTATTCTGAAGGAGGGTCCAAACAAAGATGTTAACTTTAGGAATTAAGTTGTGCACCCAGGCCTTCACCCAAATAGGGTAGGATATGGCAAAATAACAAGAAGCCACAACAAAAGAAACAGAGTAACTCCCTGAAGAGGTCAACTTCCAGACCAAAGAATCCTCTTGGCCCTGCAATCTGAGCACAATAAAATTGAGGAGAAGCTACAAAGGAAGAAGATCCTGACTTATAGAAGAAATATCAACCCACTGATTATCTCTCCAGTAATCCCTCACCAAGATACCAAACCTATTTTTTCAAACCTCCATGTGGTACCTAAAGAGAGGATTATTACACAGGCTATCATTTCCAATCCACTGGTCTTCCCAAAACAAGATTTTTTTTCCATCTCAAAGTTTCCAAGACACTCCTTTACCAGCAAGGTCCCTAGCCTTAAAGACATGGTTCCACAGGGTGGAACCATGGGGTAGATTCTAAGAACTAATAAATTCTTTGAAGGAGTCAACCCCCACAAGTATTTGTTGTGCCAGATAGAATTCCATTCACGAGTGTCAGCATGTGATCTCCAAACCTGTTTAGCCAAAAGAGCCTTATTGAACACTCTAATGCTCCTCAAACCAAGACCCCCACACTTTTTAGGTTTGCACACATTCTCCCAAGCCACCAACAGAATCCTCTTCTTCTTCTCAACCCCCGACCAAAGGAAGCATTTTTTATCCTTTTCTATGATTTTAGCAAACTTGGCAAGAATCTTAAATAGGCTAAGGGCATAGACAAGTAAATTCTGAAGAGAAGCCTTGAGTAATAAAACCTTACCCGCTTGACTCAAAAGGGCCCCTTTCCAACCAGCTAACTTTCAATTGAACCTATCCACAAGAGCAATCCAAAATGAATCCAAAGGTTTAGAACCCAAAGGAAGGCCCAAATAAATGGAAGGAAGAGAACAAACAACATAGCCTAAAATGTTCACAATCTTCCTTTTCCGATGCTCAGAGGTATTGAAAAAGAAAAGAGAACTTTTCATCCTGTTGATTTTTTTGCCCAGAACCTTCCTCATAAAGCACAAGGGAGCTCTTCAAGATTTTGGCTTCTCCAATAGTAGAACTGCCCAAAAGATTTGTTTCATCCACAAATTGCTGATGCGAACAGGCCAAATTAGCCGAAGACGGTTTTAACCCTTTCAAGCTTTCATCAATGACCTTGTGCAGGAGCCTTCCCATAAATTTCGCCATAAGAGTAAAGAGAATAAGAGACACAAGATTTCCCAGATCAACTACAAAAACATTTCCGAGAACCCAAAGGCTTTTAAAACTTTGATCAAAAACTCCCACTCCACCCTATCATAGGCCTTGGACATGTCCAATTTAAGCAGGAAGCCTTGGATTTTCGAAGCTTCAAGAGAATGAATATTCTCATGAACTGTGATAATGGAGTCTAGAATCTGTCTGCCAAGAACAAAACCACTCTGCTGGGGGGATATCAACAAAGGAAGAATCCCAAGAAGCCTAGTAGTAACCACTTTAGATATAATTTTATAAAAAGAGTTTCATAAGCTAATAGGTCGGAAGAGATCAAAATCATCAGCACCAGGGGTCTTGGGAATGAGAACAATGAAGGTAGAATTGAGCTCTTTCAACAACTTCCTGGATCCAAAAAACTCCTTGACAGCATTAACCATATCATCAGCCACGATTTCCCAAAAGACTTGGAAAAAGAACATGGGGAATCCATCGGGACCAAGGGCCTTATTCCCTTTGAAAGAAAAAATAGCCTTTTTGAACTCATCTGAAGAGGGGATAGCAGTTAGAAGTCTATTTTGATGCTCATTCAGAATATTAGGGATAAACTCAATGAGCGTTTGTTGAGCATTCACATCCAATCCATCTTCCGAGGAAAGGAGGTTCCCAAAGAACTAGATAGCCTCATTCCTAATCTCATCCTCCTCAATTTTAACACCACTTTTCATAATATGGGTAATACGGTTGGATGCCCTGTGTTTCATAGTGGTCAGATGGAAAAACCTGGTATTCTTATCCCTAGCAAAAAGCCAAACCAATTTGGATATCTGTTTCCAATATTCCTCTTCTTTTGAGATAATTTCATGGTATTTGGTAAGGATAACATTTTCCTTAGATAAAATATCACCCACATAACCACCTTTCTAAATACGATCCTAAATATCCTTTAAATCATACTAAATTGTATACTTAGTAGCAAAGATATCCCCAAAAACCTCCTTATTCCAAATTCTAACTTTAGTTTTGACCTCACCAAGCTTCTTAGCAATTCTAAACATAGTATTACCATTAACACTTATATTCCACCACTCTTGAATACAATAAAAAATATTAGGGTGTGATAGCCACATTCTTTCAAATCTAAAGGGAAAAATTTTCTTACCTAACATTGAATCGACCACAAAACTTATAGGGAAATGGTCTAAACCAATTCTGGAAAGAGCATTTAGAGAGTAGGAATAACCCTTCAACCAGTTATCTGAAATAAGAGCCCTATCGAGCCGAACTTGGATAAGGTCATTCCCAATCCTCCTATTAGTCCAGGTATAGGTAGCTCCCTTAAGGTACACATCATGCAAACATTGGGAGTTGATGAAATCCATCAAATCCAATTTGTTGTCCATCTATATTTGAGAGCCCCCAAATTTTTCTGACTCTAGCAACGACGTATTAAAATACCCCGTGATAATCCAGTTCTCATTGGGAAAGCATAGCCTAAAAGATTCAAGTATTTTCCAAAAAATCCTTCTAGAAAATTTATTATTGGGAGCAAGATATTAGACAAAATCTAGCTAAAATCATCTCTGATATGTCTGAATTTGGTGGCCACATGATTGGCATCTTCCCAATCAGGGTGCATTGGAGATGATCTTGATTCCAAAAAGTAACTAAACCTCCAGAAGCCCCCTCCGAACTTCTCCCCTGCACACCACCATTCTTGAAGATCTTAATCTTTTCCACCCTCTCTTTAGGCATGTTGGATCCCTGAACAATTAAAATATCAGGTTTGTGGTCCCTAGCAAAATTGTGCAAAATCTCTTGCTTGTGGGAACTATTTAGCCTTCGAATATTCCAAGACATAAACTTCATTTTTGTGACGGGGTATTGTTTCTGTAGAGATCCAGGATGTTTCTTTGAACCTCAGGAGTTGATGGTGACTCCCCAACACCCCCAAGATCAGTTGCGACCAAAACCACTTCCACAAGAGAGAGAATGGCAAGAATGCTTGCTTCACAATGCAAGATTGATTGATTGCTTGATTGAAGCTTGAATACAAATGTACATGAGATGCCTTGCTTATATGGGCAAGGTTGAGAGATAGGTATGAATATGATGTTGAAAAATGTCATGATCTTATGACATGAGACAACCAACAACCTAATCACCTAGGAAATGATGCATCCTAGCTAGATAAGATAAGTTCTAGATACACAAATCAAGCCTCTAGAAAGAATCTTTAACGGGCAACCAACCATGTGGTCCCCTAATTTACCTAGTGAATGAATTAGCTAGGTACAAGACAATTATTCACACCAACACCCACCCTTAAGTGCAACTTAGGAGAAGATTATTATGCAACCTAGTATTAAAGACTATGACCATGGGTCCCGCCAATAGGCCATGTGTTAGGTACCCATTTACAATGCAAATGATGCAATCTCACAAGCCGAGAAAGGAGAAAACCCAATGGGATGCAACCTCTCTCCAAAAGAGAGAAAACAAAAGAAAAGAAACAAGACAACATGATGTATGGAGGACTCAATGATACCCCCCAAGGACAACATGCATCATGTATATACAATCAAATACCCCCCCATAAGAGGGAAGTAGAGAGATAAGATACCCCCCCCATGATGAAGAAGCTCCAATGCTAATGAAGAATGCCTAAAAACAAAAGATGACCCAATGTCTGCAAGCAACACATCTTCCCTTAGGAAGAAACAAATCCATAAGTTGATGATGAATCCACTCCATGTCCAACTGAAAGGAGGAAGCATGAATGCTCATGTATGCCTCTGAAAACTGATGAAGATCCTCCAAGCTTGAATGAGCCACAACAAAATCATGGTCAAACTGAACCAAGAAACATGACAAATCAAGTGATGGAGGAGACTCATGAATGTCAATCTCCAAAGACAAAGAAGATGGGATAACAGTTGTACTGAAACTGTCATCAAAGAGGAGAGAAATCCCCTCAAGTGTGTCCTCCAAATCTGCAGTATGAGACTCCATGAACAAGCTAGAAATCCCTGTCAAATACTCATCCCACAAAGCAAGATCTGAAAAACTATGATCATCCTGCTGAATAGAAGCATCAATGGCTGAAGGAGCAGGAGGTGGAGGAGTAAGAAGCTCAGCACTAGTCTCTAGAATACCAAGATGTAGATGACCAAACTTCTCCTCACTATCATGGTTCACACTCAATGAAGTGTGTGATGCAGTCAAAGGAACATTATCATCTTCTGAAGCAAAATGTGAAAAGGAATATACACGAGATGAATGATCAACCATCCCGATAGCAACAATATCCCTAGTCTCCAAGTCCCTTATGTACACCCTATCTGGAGTGAACTCAACTATTTTACCTTGACCCCCATGAGTAATTTGATAAATAGAAAGGAGATTAGTGGACAAGGAAGGAACACAAAGTACATCATTAAAGCTCCCTTCCCCCATATCAATAGAACCCTTCCCACTTACCTTCATATATGTATTGTTACCCATCAATATATGAGGTGAATTACAAGGCTCAAAAGAAGAGAACATGTCCATAGAAGATGCCATATGATGAGATGCCCCTGAATCAAGAAGCCATCTATGAGATGCAAGACTTGTAGAGGCCAAGAGTGCTTGTCCTTTCATCTTGTGTAGCCCAGAAGTAGATCCTGTGTCCTGTGACTTAGATGATGGAGTTGCGATTGAGATGCAGAAGAAGAAGTAGCAGACACTGATGAGGGCAACTTAATGTTATTCTTTTGAAGAAGGTGTGTGAGTTCATCAATCTTCTTATTATAACATCTATGCTCATCATGTCCTAATCTTTTACAATATGCACATTTTGACTTCTTCTTTTTAGATGATTCCTCTTTAGAAGAGGATGTGGACTCAAGAGTGCTATGTGAAGGAGAATCTTTACCTTCCTCATTAGACTTGGGTTCCTTGTTCTACTTCTTACCTATGCCACTTGAATCCTTTGTCTCCTTTGCAACAAGAGCATGAGATCTAGAAGACTTCAATGTGCCCATGTGTACCAACTTTGCTTGTTCCTTTGTGAGTTGAGCTGCAAATTCATCAAGAGAAGGCATTTTGTATGCATTTCCAAGAGCATCCATTGTAGCATAGAAAGTAGAAACAAACACTGAATAATCAGGACCAAGCTTAGCAAGAATAGAAAGTATCAACTATTCATCCTCTTTAGTGACTCCACAATTAGATAACTGCAATCTAAGAGAATTGAGCTTAGAGAAAAAGTCTTGGACATTGTCAAAATCTGAAGGATTAAGACCCATAAGTTCATTCTCCAACTTAAATTTCCTCATCTTATCTGGCTTACCAAAGAGACTCTCTAAAGTATTCCAAGCTTCATTAGGATGAGTGCAAGATGCAAAATGATATCTAAGATCTGGAGAAATGGACAACTTCAAAGTACCAAGAGCTTCATCCCTTCTATCAAGCCATTTTCTTTTCTCTTTTTCTCTTGCAGGTTCTAGATCTTGACCAAATGTGATTCATTGCAACTTTGATTTTAACAATAACAACTCCATTTGAGATTTCCACTCATGATAGTTATATGGAGTTAGAAGTACAACTTTTGTCAAATCCATGATACAATGAGATATTACAAGAGGAGAACAACAAATTTCCCTCACAATACAAGGAATCAACTCCTTTGTCCTAACAAGATTTGCACTTTTTTTGCAAATTTACAACAAGGAATCCCAAACTATCAAATCAGCTACAAACTGAAAATATGAAAATCTGGAAACAAATCTGCAAAAAGTGCATGATAAGATCTGAAGTACTCCTAAATACCTTCCAAATGCCACAAATTTGGAGAAAATTGGAGATCGGAGCACCAAGATATGAGCTCAGAAGCAGAAAATGATGATCGGGCTTCAACCTGGAAAAAGAGGCACAAAACTGCAAGATCTCTACAAAATATCTGCACCACTAAAAAATTTAGGTCTTCACCTTTCCGTCGATATTTCGTTTGAAAAATTTTGCCTCCGTATGCGAAAGTTATGAAAAAAAGAAAAAAAGGCCTATAAATAGGCACTTGGGGACTAACACAAATAATTGGCAGGCTAAATTGGATCAAAAGTTGGGCACTCGAGGGCTAATGTACAGTCATTCATGTGACCATTAGACTATACATAAGAAAAAATTAAAGCCACAGCAGACTTACAATACCACGTCGGCCTTTATACAAAGCTTTTAATATACGGCAAACAAATACTTAGTCGGCCAAAAACTTTACAAAAGGTTTATAAAGTACAAAACAAATGCGTGTACCATGTACCACCCGATGCAGATGGAGACCCTCTACACCCAAAAAGACCTTTGTACCTGCCCTAACTTGCAGATGTAGCAAGTACCCATCGACAATGAGCAGTAAAAGGATGATGTGACGCCTATTCAGGAGATGACAGTGGCCGGCGTGGATAAGTGACCATTGATAATTGAAAATAGCCCGATGAATTCAATATTGTTCGCTGTGAGTGGAGAGATAATACCCGTCGATCAAAAAATAGCCGATGAAAGATCTAAACTCCAATGTACATGCCAAGCTGGATGTCATATGCGTACCATGTGCCAGAATAGGGAGACCGGCAGATGGAGGAAGTGTAACCTACACCGAATATGCTTTCACTATGATGTGACAAGCTTAGAACTAGCAGTAAGACCCAACGATCAGCTAATGTGAGCGCCCAGATCTAGTCGAATACCATGGCGGCAGAAAATAAAGCCTTGTGGATGAGTAAATCCAATGAGACCGGCTGCCAAAGTAGGTACGTAAAACCAATGATGACGCAGGGGTGATGTGATGGTTGGTACCTGCGCAGGGGGTACAAAGATGTCACGGAATCTACCAAAAATATTTGCCGACACAAATTCAATTTATAAACCCCCAAACATTTGAATAAATATTTTGCCCAAAATACAATATAATTTTGCCCCAAAATTATCAATCAAATACCATAGAAAATATTTCCTAAAATATTTTTTTGCGAAAATAATCATTACGCTTGGGAGGCTGTCCTAACAAATTTATTTTTGCCTCCAAAAGTAACTTGCAATATGACATATTCTGATCAAATTAGGTATCACGAGGAATCTTCTAATCTCAGCAGCGAGGTTATTGAGCAATCGCATCCGGCCAAAATCTTCAAGCCAAAATATCACCCTCGGATCACGGGAAGGAATCTGCAGCTTACACAGGCTATGATACCATGTAGGAGTTGATGAGAGCTCCTCAACACCCCAAGATCAGTTGCAACCAAAACCACTTCAACAAGAGAGAGAATGGCAAGAAAGCTTGCTTCACAATGCAAGATTGATTGATTGCTTGAATGAAGCTTGAATACAAATGTACATGAGATGCCTTGCTTATATGGGCAAGGTTGAGAGATAGGAATGTATATGATGTTGACAAATGTCATGATCCTATGACAACCAACAACCTAATCACCTAGGAAATGATGCATCCTAGCTAGATAAGATAAGTTCTAGAAATGCCAACTAAGACTTCTAGAAAGAATCTTTTACCTAAGTAAACTTAACCATGTGAATATGTCCCCTAATTTACCTAGTGAATGAATTAGCTAGGTACAAGACAATTATTCACACCAACAGGAAGCGTGTTGGGGAGGCTATATGGCCCCCCAGGAAAAATTGATTTGCCTTCTGAACCAACTTCACCAAAATTGATGAAACGAAAGGCAATCTTAGGGTTTTTAGCCACTGCGAACGCGATGGTGACCTCCATTTGTGCCCAAAGTGCCCCGAAAAATCAGCTACCTCTAGAGGTTGCAAAAATCTCCCAGCTTGAAACCCTCATGGATCTGGAAAATGATGACCAAAATCTACAAAACAAAAGCCAATCCTGACTTTTTCCAGCGCTCTGAATCCAATGGTGAAGCCCGATCTGATCCAAAATGCTGCATAGATGAACTCAAGGCATGATACCCTCGAGGAATCCTGAGTGAACTCTACAATGATTTTCTCAAAAATCTGAGAAGGGGTTGCAAATCAAGGCTCTAATACCATGTTAGAAACCAAGATCTGAAATGCAAACCAGAAAAGCCTTCCACAGAAGAGAAAAATAGAAAAAGCAAGAGCTTTGCAAGAAGATATGCAAAATAATATTATTCAGGAATTCATAATTACATGAGATGATTTTATTTATAAAAGAAAAGTATGCATAACCCTAATCTTATCTTGAGCAACAAGATAGCTCAACAAGATAAGGATGAGAATAATAAACCTAGGAATTAAATATTACCTAAGTAAAGTTATGCAAGTGTAATTAAATAAATTACACCTAACACCTAATGTTGTGGTTTTGCAGACAACTACACCAATGTCATTATCCCATCTTTTGAATGAGTATCCTTTTATGTAATAAAGTGCATTGTTTAGAGTCCTTTAGCTTACATATGCACATAGAGTCATATGGGCGCTAAATGTGGCATAGAAAATTGGACACACTTGAGAACAAAGACAATTTAACACTTAATTGGACCTACTTTTGAGTTCCTATGCATTATTCATCCTTCAAAACAACATTTGTAGGCACCTAAGACCCATTATTTTTTATCTAGAGGCCCATTTCACTTGAGAAATCACTTAAATCTTGACAAAAAGCACTTAATTCACTAATATCCCGAAAACCCACCTTCAAAAACCACTAGTGGGACCCATTCACCACCTTGGGCAAATGAGTCCCCTCTGGTGGGACCCATTTTCCAAGGGTGGTGAATGAGTTCGTTTTGAGGGAAATTTCAATTTTGAGCAGGAATTTAATCAACTCAACTTAATTTTTTGGTGAATGTCAGCATCTTAGGTATAAATAATGGGAAAATTAGTGTTGATGCTTATAAATACTCATTTTAAGTCATTTTTACAAAGCAAATTCTAAAGTCAAGTCTTCCACAATAAGTTTCATTAGCAAAAGTTGAAGTTTGAAGGCAGCAAACTAGGGTTTTTGCAGGTCTTGAAGCTCACTCTTCATTCAGGATTCAACATTGCAAAGAGTTGATGATGGATGCCTATGGTGAATCATGGAGAAATCTAGGTTGAGGAGATGCAACTAGCCATCAAATCACACCTAAAGACTTGTTTTCAAAGTGATTCCATCTTCCATTTTCTCTCTATCTTCATATCAAGCTTTTAATTTCATTTACATTCCATTTGCATGTATTTTGTCTCCATTTTTTATGTGTTGTAGGATTTCTAGGCTTGAAGTCTAGCATCATTCAAATCACATTTGCACATCTTGTTCTATCACAATAAAATAGGGTTTTATCATGCTTCAGACTTTCCTAGTCTTTAACACACTTAATGCTAGGGTTTTATGCATATTTTTATCCATTTAAGGTTTGATTAACCAACTAGGGGTTTGAACAAGGAAAACCCCCATTAGACAACCAATTTTAAGCTATTTTGCAGGAATTTTCTAAGATCCTAATTCAGGTTTTTGTCAGAGAGTGTTGTACATGTGTCAAGGTGCAGAACAAAGATTTGAATTTGGAGAAACTTGAAGGTGGACTGATTCGTTATGGATGGAGAATTAGTCCCTCATGAGGTGACTTTCAGAGTTAGATGTAGATCTTGATATCCAGTGAGTAGAAACTAATTTCTAGTCAAAAAACCCTATCCTGGGACTAATTCGCCCAGGGTGGTGAATGAGTCCCAGTTAGCATAAAAGTTAGATTTACCAGATTTCCAAAGTGCTTTCCAGTCATCTTCAACTTTACAGGTGCACACATTTTGAAACACAACTTTTTGTTTAGTTTCATTTGCATTTTTGTGCATCTTTTTAAGCTTTTTGCAAACCTCACTATGTTTTCAAACATTGCATAGTTTATAGGTTTTGCATCAATAGTCAATCAATTTCATCATTTAGTTGCATTTACATCATTGAATTTAGTCTTAATCACATCACACAATCCTTTATTTGAGTGATCCACTTCAATTTTTTGGTTCTATCTCTCTCCTTTTAGGTGAAAGATCCTAAGAGTGCAAGAGAAGTCTATAGATACCACAAAATTGTTGGTTTAGAAACAAATAAAGAAGCAACCTCAAATGGGAGATCCAGAGGATTATTATCGAGCTAATCTCTATGAACCACCATTTTAATGACCAACTCCACTTGATCACATTGATATAAGAAAACATGACACAACTTCTCCCCCGAGGAAGGTAAATTGTATGTCACTTCCCAGTGGCGACAAAGGATAAGCACTTTAAACTGAGACCCATTTCAACTTAGATCATGTTATTTTATGTATCATTTAATAGGATGATGACACATGTCATGATCTTGTGTTAACCTCACCTAGAGTTTCTAGGTTCATTATCTTTTTATAAGGATTATTTATTGTATAATGATTAAGATGCACATTCATAATGATTCATGCTTTTTTGGATCAATAGCTCTTTGCCTGAATAGCTTTTCTATTCTCTCTTTCTATGATAGGTGTTTGATTGTAGGTGATCCTTGGGAGTTGTGGAGTTGATTTTTTCCAACTTCAACATGGTATTCAAGCTCTAAACCTGTAATCCCCTCTCCTCTTTTTGAGATATTTCATGTCATGAGCTATCATTTGGTGCATCTTGGAGAAAACAAAAGTCTTCCATTAGATTCAAAGCTATTGGGAAAGTCAGTTTTTCCTTTTATTTGGCTTGATTTGGACTCCAAAAGTTAGATATGCAAGGTTTTGAAATAGTTTTTTCCCAGATCCAAAGGGTAGCTGCAATTTTAGAGTATTTTGAGTTGAAAAGTACCTCACAGTTACGTTTAGGAGGTTGATTCACCAAATTTTGATATAGAATTTGACCTATTTTGGTGTCAAGAACTTCCAAGGAAAAATATTTTTGCCATGGAGGTCATATGACCTCCCCAACATGCAAATTGAGGTATTAACTTTTTCAAAAAAAATTCTTGCAAATTCTTAAAAATCAAATAAAAAAATTAAACCCTTTTCAAGGGTCCCATGGGTTTTTGTTGTTGTTGGTTTTAAAAAATTATATTAAAAATAATACCCCATGAGGGGGGGAGTGGGGGTACCCGAGGGTATTGCCCCCTACCACATTGTGGTAAGGCAGTGGCCCTTGGGTGTTGCCCCCATGTGAGGAGGGGGTACTGCCCCTTGCCCTTTTGGTAGGGTGACAACCCCCTTAGGACCCTCGCCCAGAGCTGCATGGGGTGGGCTCTTCCCCATTTACTCCCCCTCCATTTTTTAATATAATTTTAAAAAAATCATTTTTTAAAAATGTTTTAAAATATATATATATATATATAAACTATTTTTTCGCAAAATATATCCACATGTACCTAGTTGGAGGAGTTTTTTTATCTAGGGGATCTAAATTTGGTGGAGATCCTTTTTTTCCCTAGTGATGGGCTTTTCATTTTTCACCCTATCTTCTAGAGGCCATATCTAGGTCATGTATAGTGGTATTTTTCAGTTATTTTTAAAAAAAAATTGGTAGAATTTTGTGCTCTTTGTAGTGGTGCAAGCGGCTTCTATTTTTTATTTATTTTTCCTTAAATAAATTTTCTCAGTGTTGTTTTGTAGTTCTCATTTTGGAGACTTTGATGGGCCATATCTTCTACATTTGAACTCCTTTTTGGGTGTCATTTTCTTTGAAAGTGCATTTTTTCATGTACTTCATCAAGATGCTATCAATTTCCTATATTTTTGTCATAGAATTGTATTTTCAACATGTAGTCCTTTTGGACATTATGGGATTCCATTGTAAGAACTTTTCATTATGTAAACGCACTGAAATAGAGTGCCTCAACATTGTACATGTTTTATTGGGATCTTGCACATCATTTTGTGATTTATTGTACTCGCACTATGATATAAAGTGCCACGAGGGGTTGATTTTTACCTTTTTTTTACCATCAAACCTTTGTCAAGTGAGTGTCCCTTCCACAACAATAGTGAATCACATTGATTCTTTCCTCATGCATGTGTGCCTTGGTTTTCATACCCTTTATATTTACTAGTAATTTCATGTTTGCACATTTAGATGTTCTTGGTTCTCCTTCATGCACTACATTTTGGCATTCAGTTTAAGTGGACCTATCATGATTCTTCCTTGTAAACATTATGGGGTGTTTTCTACTATTGGTGCTAATGCTTCCTTGGTTTCATGTTGGAGTGAGATACATATATAGTATTTGTTCCTATGTATTAGGTGGATGCATCAGCTACATTTCAGTGAGATTGAGCACTTACCATATGGATACTCTTGCATTCATATTTTTGGAGGAAACCTTCCATTTTCACTTGTTTAGTTTTTAGACTTTTGGTACCTGTGCCATCTATATCTTTGACTTCGAAATGTTTGTCTTTATTTACCATTTGATTTGAGAGTGTTATTAGGGGAACTCATGCAGATTCTTGTGTTCTTGATCTTGATCATCATTTTTTTTAGAGGATTTTCTTCTTTTAGCACTATAGTAGTTATTCTTCGACAGTGTTTATAGCTTCTTTATGCTTCAGTGGTGTTCCTCATGTTCATCATGTGTTCCTACTCTTCTGGGACAATCTTGGTTGGAGGCTTCTTCATCCTTCACTTTGTTTTGGAGGGTTTTCAATCCTTCACTTTGTTTTGGAGGCTTCTCAGTCCTTCACTCTTGTTTGGAGGCTTCTTCAATCCTTCACTTGTGTTTCTCTCTTTTGGAGAGGAGTTTTCTCCCACAGGTTTTTTCTCCTTTTCTCCAATTTTGAGAGATCCTTTGTTTATACATGGGTACCTTACTAGGTCTTGTTTTTTGGGACCCATCATGCATTCATATTTAGAGGTTTGAGATTCTCCCTTAGTTTCGCTTAAGGGGGGGTGTTAAACTAAAAGGTATTTTCTAATTAATTATTTATTTAATTATTAGGTTCCTTTTCCTCAAATTACTTAAGCTTGTTTAGGTCATGTTCTTTTATATCTCATGTCATAGGATGAGGACACATGTCATGATCTTGTTTTATCCTCACCTAGGGTTTTTAGGTTCATTATCCTTTTATAAGGATTCTTTATTTTATAATCGTTAAGACACACATTCACAATGATTCATGTTTTTTTGGATCTATAGCTCTTGACCTCCATAGCTTTGCTAAATTCTCTCTTTTTATGACAAGTGTTTGATTGTAGGCGATCCTTGGGAGTTGCAAAGTTGATTTTTCTCAACTTCAATAATATATAGCTAAAA
Organism: Sequoia sempervirens; assembly: GCA_007258455.2. Classification (NCBI taxonomy): domain Eukaryota; kingdom Viridiplantae; phylum Streptophyta; class Pinopsida; order Cupressales; family Cupressaceae; genus Sequoia; species Sequoia sempervirens. Next base: position 711,682,204 of record VDFB02270651.1, read on the forward strand.
AAATAAAGAATGAAGACACCAATACTTGGTAGTAGCACATGTGAGAGCCATTGCAAATTTTAGTTGCACGAACATTTGGCTTCAAATAGAAGACTTTGAAGCATTAAAAATATAGAGAATTAAATGTCTTGCTATACCTTAATCATTATCAATATCTAGTAACAAGTCACAATAAATGTCACTAACTTATGATTAGTTTTTATAAATATGTTGACACTTGTCTCCATTCTGGAGACTTAATGTAGGAATTTGGGTGTGTGGAAAATTAATCTTAGAATAAAATGATACATAGCATTTGATAGTTTTGCCACCCATGGTATGATTTTTATTTGCATACCAGTTTAATTCGCTACAAAAATATTTTATTGGTTTTAATACAAGTAATTCACAAACAAAAATATTTTATTGGTTTGAATACAAGCTTAATTCACCAACAAAAATATGTTATTGGTTTGAGTACATGTTTAATTCACCAATGAAAACATTTTATTGGTTTTAAAATTTTAATATAGGTTTAATTTATCAATACAAATATTTTATTGGTTTTAATATAAGTTTAATTTATCAATGAAAATGTTTAATTCGCCAATGAAAATATCTTATTGGTTTGAAAACATATTTATTCCACACTAAAAATATTTTATTTGTATCAATAAAAGTATAATTTGCCAAATTTTTTTACAAAATTCTCGTGATTACTAATTTTTTGCCAATTGAATTTAAAATTTTTCCCAAAAAAGATTAAATCACCAAAAAAATATTGTTTTTTTAGGAATTATACAAGATTCGCTAGGTTATTACACCTTTTCTTAAGGGGGTTTCTTAAAGTTACATCAAGTTGGTCCTATGAAGGGTTTACAATTTGTCAAAGGTCCATATGCCATATTAAGGCTACAAATTTTTTATTTTTTATTTTTAGCCAAAGAGCATAAAGCCCATATATAATATTATATAGATAAAAGTCTTCATACATATCAAAATTTATTAGAGGCTCTTGCTAGCTAGATGTCACAGTTTCTACAATTGGAAAATATCAGGGTCTGAAAACCCATATAATAGCTTGATAAACAAAAATTTATCTAATTGATCACACTTCTTGCAAAACCCATATACTACCCAAAATTCAAAAAATTCATATACTACCTAAGCTTTAGTAACCCAACTACACTATTTGCAACTATCCATATACATATGTTGCAAGCCCTAACCCTAGAACTTAATATTTGCAGAATTCAAAAAACCTAAAAAACCATAATAAGTTGAATTACTCTTCCATTTGCTCAATCTAGAACTCATTTACATCTTGTCACTCTTGCATATCACCTCCTTCTAACTGAGTGGGAGGAGCAACATTTAAATTTGGCACGACAACATAGTGGTGATGGATATTTTCACTAGCGTTGTCTTCAACAACTATAATAGGAGGAGGAGGTGGCAGCTCAATGTGATTATGGGAGAGTAGCACTAAGTTAGCATTAACCCTCGATCACATTTTATCAGACACCTCCAGGTTACCAATGTCCCTTTCATGCCTTTCTAGAACTGACTGCAGATGATGAGAGCATTGTGTTCCCAATGTCATTTTTATGCCCTTGTATATTGAGATAAATTTGTTCCTGTGCAGCAGAAAATTCCTTGGAAAAATTCCCCCAACATACCCTTGCCCCTTCCATAGGTCGTATGATTGTGCCGCTTTTAAGAAAGCATTGTTATACAAAAAATTATCCTTAACAACCTTATTAACTATTTCTTCAAGAGACTGAAAGTATTGAAGCAAATCAAATAGGTTAGAAACAAAAATTGACAACAATTGGGATGAAAACATGATCCTCCTTGATTGTGGATACAACACCTCATCATCAATTACCCTTTTGATGCTTTTGTGAAATTGAAGACAATGCCCCTTAAAGACCAAAAGAAGTTGTTGATCTTCAATGGATTTAGAAAATGGATATTCCCACTCATTCGCTGGCATGAGCAACCTATAATTTCTTGGAAAATGTTCCATCCTTGAATGTTGGCAGACTTGCCAAGCATGAAAACCCTGATGAACCTCACCTTCACTAATTAAAGCTCCGTGAAGCATGAGGACTCCTTACTTTGAATTCTCAGAAGATCAAATGAATTCTATTTAAATGAAATTAAGGATACAAATTTATTTAAAATTTAAAACTTAATTACACTTTAATGGAGATCCCAAGCCTTGCATAGTGGCCCTACAAATCAAATTTGAGGTATAAAAAAACTATGAATGAATCTTAATTTTTTTAAATTTTAAATCACACAAGAAAACCTTGTTTACAATGCTTGTGAAGTATCTACATAGACACTATATTCTCCATAGATTTGAATAATATAGTACAAATGAACAAGGAGGAAAACAAATTATTTGAGGGCCTAGGGAAAAGGTGTGTAAATTAGATGTTTTGGTAGTTAATCCATTGGTCTTTGGGACCTTTAGATGTAATGGTAAATTTGAAATAGAAACATCGATACTCTCTAGATCTAGCTACCACTTCCCAACTTCAATCCCTTACAAACTTGGCCTCTAATGTCCAACTAGGGAGAAAAAAAAGAAAATATTAGCTTTCTCAAACACCTTAGATACAATGGTGAACTCATATATACTCTACAAGTCTCCTAAGTACACCTATAAATTAAAGCCACAAACCTCCCCCTACAAATTTGGTATTTCTATTATACATTTTTTATCCTATTGGTCATTAAAGGATACAAGATAAGAGCATACTCAATGCTTCAAGAATATACATTATCTACACTCCAAGATTTCCCAAGAGACTAACTAAAGTATCTCAATTTGATCTAATAATATTATTTATCTATGGAGATATCCATCTAATAGTTAGAGGAATAATATATGTGTAAGAAAAATGGTGTCTCAACCTTGCAATATATGATAGGTTAATATATTGAATGTGGAGGGTACAAAGGGGTAATAATTTTGATGGGTACGATGGTCATGTGCCCTAATAGGGGATTGGAGGTAGAATGCCTAAAATCCACATTTGGTATCTTATTCGTTATTGTAAGTCTACACCATTCATCATTAGGACATAAATCTAATGGTAGAGATTATGTTAGCTTTGCTTTCCCTAAAAGGAAACCTTATTTTATAAGGGCATTATATTATGGTTGTGTGTCACACTGCTTTATTATGTGTGAGAGTCTTATGGCTGATGAATTTCTTCTAGATCTTTGTTTGGTGATACTCCTATAAAAATGTTGCTCTACAAGTATATTGTAATCTTATTGAGTTTAGAATAATATGTTGGGTGGATTTTGGTGTGGGATTTTTCTCCACATAAATTACAGTGTTGTGGTATGAATTTATTTATGTTTGGTTTTTGTAATTAAACTTATAAATATCTAAAAAAAATTGCATAACCCTCCTCTCAAGATTAGTGTAGGAAGTTGTTCTGCTAACTGTAAGGCCCAACTAATGCTCAATAAAATTAGTGATAAACACACAATTTAGAGGTGGTTCTTAACTGAATAATCCACTAAACCCTTGTAAAGAATCCATTTAATTATCAACCAGGGCTAACGTAAGCTTGTGATGATGTTGGAACTATATGTGCATTCATAAATTCTATACTGCCTATATCATCTAGTATAGGTGTTTTCACATATGGGAAAAAAGCATAAAACTGTGAAACATGAAAAATATTAATTCTGGAACTAGTGCTATAGTTACTTGTAGCTAAATACTATGACTAGTTAACTGTTGAAAGGTGGAAAATTATTTTGCTTCCCTCTTAGGGTTTAGTACCTAGAAGGACAATTTTTACTAACTTTCACTCAATAATAAACCCTTGAGATCTCAATGCAAAGGAGAAAGAGATCTTGCAAGAGGGTTGTTCTGATGAATATGATCTTAATAAGGTTCACCACCAAGTTTAAACTTGGAAATGAAAATGAA
>VDFB02270651.1:711686243-711755270 GCA_007258455.2 Sequoia sempervirens
CAACATCATCACAAGCTTACGTTAGCCCTGGTTGATAATTAAATGGATTCTTTACAAGGGTTTAGTGGATTATTCAGTTAAGAACCACCTCTAAATTGTGTGTTTATCACTAATTTTATTGAGCATTAGTTGGGCCTTACAGTTAGCAGAACAACTTCCTACACTAATCTTGAGAGGAGGGTTATGCAATTTTTTTTAGATATTTATAAGTTTAATTACAAAAACCAAACATAAATAAATTCATACCACAACACTGTAATTTATGTGGAGAAAAATCCCACACCAAAATCCACCCAACATATTATTCTAAACTCAATAAGATTACAATATACTTGTAGAGCAACATTTTTATAGGAGTATCACCAAACAAAGATCTAGAAGAAATTCATCAGCCATAAGACTCTCACACATAATAAAGCAGTGTGACACACAACCATAATATAATGCCCTTATAAAATAAGGTTTCCTTTTAGGGAAAGCAAAGCTAACATAATCTCTACCATTAGATTTATGTCCTAATGATGAATGGTGTAGACTTACAATAACGAATAAGATACCAAATGTGGATTTTAGGCATTCTACCTCCAATCCCCTATTAGGGCACATGACCATCGTACCCATCAAAATTATTACCCCTTTGTACCCTCCACATTCAATATATTAACCTATCATATATTGCAAGGTTGAGACACCATTTTTCTTACACATATATTATTCCTCTAACTATTAGATGGATATCTCCATAGATAAATAATATTATTAGATCAAATTGAGATACTTTAGTTAGTCTCTTGGGAAATCTTGGAGTGTAGATAATGTATATTCTTGAAGCATTGAGTATGCTCTTATCTTGTATCCTTTAATGACCAATAGGATAAAAAATGTATAATAGAAATACCAAATTTGTAGGGGGAGGTTTGTGGCTTTAATTTATAGGTGTACTTAGGAGACTTGTAGAGTATATATGAGTTCACCATTGTATCTAAGGTGTTTGAGAAAGCTAATATTTTCTTTTTTTTCTCCCTAGTTGGACATTAGAGGCCAAGTTTGTAAGGGATTGAAGTTGGGAAGTGGTAGCTAGATCTAGAGAGTATCGATGTTTCTATTTCAAATTTACCATTACATCTAAAGGTCCCAAAGACCAATGGATTAACTACCAAAACATCTAATTTACACACCTTTTCCCTAGGCCCTCAAATAATTTGTTTTCCTCCTTGTTCATTTGTACTATATTATTCAAATCTATGGAGAATATAGTGTCTATGTAGATACTTCACAAGCATTGTAAACAAGGTTTTCTTGTGTGATTTAAAATTTAAAAAAATTAAGATTCATTCATAGTTTTTTTATACCTCAAATTTGATTTGTAGGGCCACTATGCAAGGCTTGGGATCTCCATTAAAGTGTAATTAAGTTTTAAATTTTAAATAAATTTGTATCCTTAATTTCATTTAAATAGAATTCATTTGATCTTCTGAGAATTCAAAGTAAGGAGTCCTCATGCTTCACGGAGCTTTAATTAGTGAAGGTGAGGTTCATCAGGGTTTTCATGCTTGGCAAGTCTGCCAACATTCAAGGATGGAACATTTTCCAAGAAATTATAGGTTGCTCATGCCAGCGAATGAGTGGGAATATCCATTTTCTAAATCCATTGAAGATCAACAACTTCTTTTGGTCTTTAAGGGGCATTGTCTTCAATTTCACAAAAGCATCAAAAGGGTAATTGATGATGAGGTGTTGTATCCACAATCAAGGAGGATCATGTTTTCATCCCAATTGTTGTCAATTTTTGTTTCTAACCTATTTGATTTGCTTCAATACTTTCAGTCTCTTGAAGAAATAGTTAATAAGGTTGTTAAGGATAATTTTTTGTATAACAATGCTTTCTTAAAAGCGGCACAATCATACGACCTATGGAAGGGGCAAGGGTATGTTGGGGGAATTTTTCCAAGGAATTTTCTGCTGCACAGGAACAAATTTATCTCAATATACAAGGGCATAAAAATGACATTGGGAACACAATGCTCTCATCATCTGCAGTCAGTTCTAGAAAGGCATGAAAGGGACATTGGTAACCTGGAGGTGTCTGATAAAATGTGATCGAGGGTTAATGCTAACTTAGTGCTACTCTCCCATAATCACATTGAGCTGCCACCTCCTCCTCCTATTATAGTTGTTGAAGACAACGCTAGTGAAAATATCCATCACCACTATGTTGTCGTGCCAAATTTAAATGTTGCTCCTCCCACTCAGTTAGAAGGAGGTGATATGCAAGAGTGACAAGATGTAAATGAGTTCTAGATTGAGCAAATGGAAGAGTAATTCAACTTATTATGGTTTTTTAGGTTTTTTGAATTCTGCAAATATTAAGTTCTAGGGTTAGGGCTTGCAACATATGTATATGGATAGTTGCAAATAGTGTAGTTGGGTTACTAAAGCTTAGGTAGTATATGAATTTTTTGAATTTTGGGTAGTATATGGGTTTTGCAAGAAGTGTGATCAATTAGATAAATTTTTGTTTATCAAGCTATTATATGGGTTTTCAGACCCTGATATTTTCCAATTGTAGAAACTGTGACATCTAGCTAGCAAGAGCCTCTAATAAATTTTGATATGTATGAAGACTTTTATCTATATAATATTATATATGGGCTTTATGCTCTTTGGCTAAAAATAAAAAATAAAAAATTTGTAGCCTTAATATGGCATATGGACCTTTGACAAATTGTAAACCCTTCATAGGACCAACTTGATGTAACTTTAAGAAACCCCCTTAAGAAAAGGTGTAATAACCTAGCGAATCTTGTATAATTCCTAAAAAAACAATATTTTTTTGGTGATTTAATCTTTTTTGGGAAAAATTTTAAATTCAATTGGCAAAAAATTAGTAATCACGAGAATTTTGTAAAAAAATTTGGCAAATTATACTTTTATTGATACAAATAAAATATTTTTAGTGTGGAATAAATATGTTTTCAAACCAATAAGATATTTTCATTGGCGAATTAAACATTTTCATTGATAAATTAAACTTATATTAAAACCAATAAAATATTTGTATTGATAAATTAAACCTATATTAAAATTTTAAAACCAATAAAATGTTTTCATTGGTGAATTAAACATGTACTCAAACCAATAACATATTTTTGTTGGTGAATTAAGCTTGTATTCAAACCAATAAAATATTTTTGTTTGTGAATTACTTGTATTAAAACCAATAAAATATTTTTGTAGCGAATTAAACTGGTATGCAAATAAAAATCATACCATGGGTGGCAAAACTATCAAATGCTATGTATCATTTTATTCTAAGATTAATTTTCCACACACCCAAATTCCTACATTAAGTCTCCAGAATGGAGACAAGTGTCAACATATTTATAAAAACTAATCATAAGTTAGTGACATTTATTGTGACTTGTTACTAGATATTGATAATGATTAAGGTATAGCAAGACATTTAATTCTCTATATTTTTAATGCTTCAAAGTCTTCTATTTGAAGCCAAATGTTCGTGCAACTAAAATTTGCAATGGCTCTCACATGTGCTACTACCAAGTATTGGTGTCTTCATTCTTTATTTTTTTAGCTATATATTATTGAAGTTGAGAAAAATCAACTTTGCAACTCCCAAGGATCGCCTACAATCAAACACTTGTCATAAAAAGAGAGAATTTAGCAAAGCTATGGAGGTCAAGAGCTATAGATCCAAAAAAACATGAATCATTGTGAATGTGTGTCTTAACGATTATAAAATAAAGAATCCTTATAAAAGGATAATGAACCTAAAAACCCTAGGTGAGGATAAAACAAGATCATGACATGTGTCCTCATCCTATGACATGAGATATAAAAGAACATGACCTAAACAAGCTTAAGTAATTTGAGGAAAAGGAACCTAATAATTAAATAAATAATTAATTAGAAAATACCTTTTAGTTTAACACCCCCCCTTAAGCGAAACTAAGGGAGAATCTCAAACCTCTAAATATGAATGCATGATGGGTCCCAAAAAACAAGACCTAGTAAGGTACCCATGTATAAACAAAGGATCTCTCAAAATTGGAGAAAAGGAGAAAAAACCTGTGGGAGAAAACTCCTCTCCAAAAGAGAGAAACACAAGTGAAGGATTGAAGAAGCCTCCAAACAAGAGTGAAGGACTGAGAAGCCTCCAAAACAAAGTGAAGGATTGAAAACCCTCCAAAACAAAGTGAAGGATGAAGAAGCCTCCAACCAAGATTGTCCCAGAAGAGTAGGAACACATGATGAACATGAGGAACACCACTGAAGCATAAAGAAGCTATAAACACTGTCGAAGAATAACTACTATAGTGCTAAAAGAAGAAAATCCTCTAAAAAAAATGATGATCAAGATCAAGAACACAAGAATCTGCATGAGTTCCCCTAATAACACTCTCAAATCAAATGGTAAATAAAGACAAACATTTCGAAGTCAAAGATATAGATGGCACAGGTACCAAAAGTCTAAAAACTAAACAAGTGAAAATGGAAGGTTTCCTCCAAAAATATGAATGCAAGAGTATCCATATGGTAAGTGCTCAATCTCACTGAAATGTAGCTGATGCATCCACCTAATACATAGGAACAAATACTATATATGTATCTCACTCCAACATGAAACCAAGGAAGCATTAGCACCAATAGTAGAAAACACCCCATAATGTTTACAAGGAAGAATCATGATAGGTCCACTTAAACTGAATGCCAAAATGTAGTGCATGAAGGAGAACCAAGAACATCTAAATGTGCAAACATGAAATTACTAGTAAATATAAAGGGTATGAAAACCAAGGCACACATGCATGAGGAAAGAATCAATGTGATTCACTATTGTTGTGGAAGGGACACTCACTTGACAAAGGTTTGATGGTAAAAAAAAGGTAAAAATCAACCCCTCGTGGCACTTTATATCATAGTGCGAGTACAATAAATCACAAAATGATGTGCAAGATCCCAATAAAACATGTACAATGTTGAGGCACTCTATTTCAGTGCGTTTACATAATGAAAAGTTCTTACAATGGAATCCCATAATGTCCAAAAGGACTACATGTTGAAAATACAATTCTATGACAAAAATATAGGAAATTGATAGCATCTTGATGAAGTACATGAAAAAATGCACTTTCAAAGAAAATGACACCCAAAAAGGAGTTCAAATGTAGAAGATATGGCCCATCAAAGTCTCCAAAATGAGAACTACAAAACAACACTGAGAAAATTTATTTAAGGAAAAATAAATAAAAAATAGAAGCCGCTTGCACCACTACAAAGAGCACAAAATTCTACCAATTTTTTTTTAAAAATAACTGAAAAATACCACTATACATGACCTAGATATGGCCTCTAGAAGATAGGGTGAAAAATGAAAAGCCCATCACTAGGGAAAAAAAGGATCTCCACCAAATTTAGATCCCCTAGATAAAAAAACTCCTCCAACTAGGTACATGTGGATATATTTTGCGAAAAAATAGTTTATATATATATATATATATTTTAAAACATTTTTAAAAAATGATTTTTTTAAAATTATATTAAAAAATGGAGGGGGAGTAAATGGGGAAGAGCCCACCCCATGCAGCTCTGGGCGAGGGTCCTAAGGGGGTTGTCACCCTACCAAAAGGGCAAGGGGCTGTACCCCCTTCTCACATGGGGGCAACGCCTGAGGGCCACTACCTTGCCATAGTGTGGGAGGGGGAAATACCCTTGGGTACCCCCACTCCCCCCCTCATGGGGTATTATTTTTTAATATATATTTTTTTAAACCAACAAAAAACCTATGGGACCCTTGAAAAGGGTTTAATTTTTTTATTTGATTTTTAAGAATTTGCAAGAATTTTTTTTGAAAAAGTTAATACCTCAATTTGCATGTTGGGGAGGTCATATGACCTCCATGGCAAAAATATTTTTCCTTGGAAGTTCTTGACACCAAAATAGGTCAAATTCTATATCAAAATTTGGTGAATCAACCTCCTAAACGTAACTGTGAGGTACTTTTCAACTCAAAATACTCTAAAATTGCAGCTACCCTTTGGATCTGGGAAAAAACTATTTCAAAACCTTGCATATCTAACTTTTGGAGTCCAAATCAAGCCAAATAAAAGGAAAAACTGACTTTCCCAATAGCTTTGAATCTAATGGAAGACTTTTGTTTTCTCCAAGATGCACCAAATGATAGCTCATGACATGAAATATCTCAAAAAGAGGAGAGGGGATTACAGGTTTAGAGCTTGAATACCATGTTGAAGTTGGAAAAAATCAACTCCACAACTCCCAAGGATCACCTACAATCAAACACCTATCATAGAAAGAGAGAATAGAAAAGCTATTCAGGCAAAGAGCTATTGATCCAAAAAAGCATGAATCATTATGAATGTGCATCTTAATCATTATACAATAAATAATCCTTATAAAAAGATAATGAACCTAGAAACTCTAGGTGAGGTTAACACAAGATCATGACATGTGTCATCATCCTATTAAATGATACATAAAATAACATGATCTAAGTTGAAATGGGTCTCAGTTTAAAGTGCTTATCCTTTGTCGCCACTGGGAAGTGACATACAATTTACCTTCCTCGGGGGAGAAGTTGTGTCATGTTTTCTTATATCAATGTGATCAAGTGGAGTTGGTCATTAAAATGGTGGTTCATAGAGATTAGCTCGATAATAATCCTCTGGATCTCCCATTTGAGGTTGCTTCTTTATTTGTTTCTAAACCAACAATTTTGTGGTATCTATAGACTTCTCTTGCACTCTTAGGATCTTTCACCTAAAAGGAGAGAGATAGAACCAAAAAATTGAAGTGGATCACTCAAATAAAGGATTGTGTGATGTGATTAAGACTAAATTCAATGATGTAAATGCAACTAAATGATGAAATTGATTGACTATTGATGCAAAACCTATAAACTATGCAATGTTTGAAAACATAGTGAGGTTTGCAAAAAGCTTAAAAAGATGCACAAAAATGCAAATGAAACTAAACAAAAAGTTGTGTTTCAAAATGTGTGCACCTGTAAAGTTGAAGATGACTGGAAAGCACTTTGGAAATCTGGTAAATCTAACTTTTATGCTAACTGGGACTCATTCACCACCCTGGGCGAATTAGTCCCAGGATAGGGTTTTTTGACTAGAAATTAGTTTCTACTCACTGGATATCAAGATCTACATCTAACTCTGAAAGTCACCTCATGAGGGACTAATTCTCCATCCATAACGAATCAGTCCACCTTCAAGTTTCTCCAAATTCAAATCTTTGTTCTGCACCTTGACACATGTACAACACTCTCTGACAAAAACCTGAATTAGGATCTTAGAAAATTCCTGCAAAATAGCTTAAAATTGGTTGTCTAATGGGGGTTTTCCTTGTTCAAACCCCTAGTTGGTTAATCAAACCTTAAATGGATAAAAATATGCATAAAACCCTAGCATTAAGTGTGTTAAAGACTAGGAAAGTCTGAAGCATGATAAAACCCTATTTTATTGTGATAGAACAAGATGTGCAAATGTGATTTGAATGATGCTAGACTTCAAGCCTAGAAATCCTACAACACATAAAAAATGGAGACAAAATACATGCAAATGGAATGTAAATGAAATTAAAAGCTTGATATGAAGATAGAGAGAAAATGGAAGATGGAATCACTTTGAAAACAAGTCTTTAGGTGTGATTTGATGGCTAGTTGCATCTCCTCAACCTAGATTTCTCCATGATTCACCATAGGCATCCATCATCAACTCTTTGCAATGTTGAATCCTGAATGAAGAGTGAGCTTCAAGACCTGCAAAAACCCTAGTTTGCTGCCTTCAAACTTCAACTTTTGCTAATGAAACTTATTGTGGAAGACTTGACTTTAGAATTTGCTTTGTAAAAATGACTTAAAATGAGTATTTATAAGCATCAACACTAATTTTCCCATTATTTATACCTAAGATGCTGACATTCACCAAAAAATTAAGTTGAGTTGATTAAATTCCTGCTCAAAATTGAAATTTCCCTCAAAACGAACTCATTCACCACCCTTGGAAAATGGGTCCCACCAGAGGGGACTCATTTGCCCAAGGTGGTGAATGGGTCCCACTAGTGGTTTTTGAAGGTGGGTTTTCGGGATATTAGTGAATTAAGTGCTTTTTGTCAAGATTTAAGTGATTTCTCAAGTGAAATGGGCCTCTAGATAAAAAATAATGGGTCTTAGGTGCCTACAAATGTTGTTTTGAAGGATGAATAATGCATAGGAACTCAAAAGTAGGTCCAATTAAGTGTTAAATTGTCTTTGTTCTCAAGTGTGTCCAATTTTCTATGCCACATTTAGCGCCCATATGACTCTATGTGCATATGTAAGCTAAAGGACTCTAAACAATGCACTTTATTACATAAAAGGATACTCATTCAAAAGATGGGATAATGAAGCCCCCAGTGTAGTTATCTGCAAAACCACAACATTAGGAACCACATCCTACAAAACAAATTTGTTAATTGTCCAAAAATCCTTTTATCTAACTCCTTGGAATCCAATTTGAGGGTAGATGTATCCCCCCCTTGATTTCACTTGCTTTACAAAGGTGGAATCAAGGTAGCAATCTAACCACATTGAATAAAGAATATCATACCGTAGGGAATTTCCAAGAACCATGCCACATAACGATAGATGATTGATGATGTCAGGTGTGAAATCACAATTCCAACACATCAAACAACATCAAAATGGAGTTCCCTAGCTCTCGTTATGTTGTTTTGAAGAAAGGATGTGTTATTAATTCTTGAGATAAAATAACCCTATTTTAATGCATAAGAGTAAAGGTGATGAAATTAGGTTAAAAGAAGTAGAAGAGAGTAATTTTTCACTTACTAGTGTGGTTTACCTTCTTGTAGCTTGAGAGTGATGAGTGAGATGAGAATATTTCGAGTAGACGGGATTACACGCCTTCGAGGCTGGATGAGCTTCAAGAGCAGGTGGCACGTGGCAAGCTATACTATGAGGTGAGTTGATTCTAAAAATTTCTCTTTGTCATTTTTTAATAATTTAATGATTTTTAATGCATGGATAGGTTGATTTAAGATCTTGGAAATTTTTTTGCAAAGTGTCTCATTTGTTTGCAAAGTGTCCCTTTTGTTTGCAAAGTGTCCCTTCTATTCGCAAAGTGTCCCTTTTGTTTGCAAAGTGTCTCGTTTCTTCACAAAGTGTCCCATTTCTTCGCAAAGTGTCCCATTTCTTTGTGAAGTGTCCCAAAAGGGTTCTAAAGTATCTAGGGCCTTTAGAAAAGCACACTAGATGAACTTTAGCACACTTGCATGATGAATAATGTGAAAATTAAAGATATTAGATGAGTTATTTAGAGTATATTGTTATGATTTTGATAGGTTCCAGCCCAATCACGACAGTGGAGGTGGATATCCAGTACTTCTTGGATGGAACTATTCATGATGAGTGCGTGAGAGAATGAATCAAGCTTCCCATGCTTCTATATTGGTGAGCCACCATTGTGCGGCATATTATGATGCATATAATGGCTCTTGTTCTCAATCTTGATGAATGAGTGACACACTTGGATGGAGGATTGGTACACTTGATTCGAGGGATGTATGAGCATAGGACAGTCTATGCTTGGGGACTTTGCCTCCTAGCACACCTCTATTATGATCTTGGTTGATTTTTGTTATGAGAGATTGATAATATGGTGCACTAGATGCTTCTATAGGTGTGGTGCCTCTAGCATATTACATGCACTAGGCATGTCGGGTTCCCTCGTGCTATAGTTGTAGGATATCCATGAGCATTCAACTATCCTCTATGATGCTTGTGGCAGTATGGAGATCTACATTTTTGGAGGGTGAGATTTGACTCGATGGAGGAGGATGAGATCCTATGGAGACCTTATCTACTCACTCTACAATGGCCAGATCCCGCAGGACAGCTGAGGAGGATGTAGATGGATTGGTTTTTAGCTGGACAACATGACTTTGTTGTACAACCTTGCTATTATGGATGAGTCATGCAATAGTTTTTGCAGGTGCAAACACCACCGAAGGCATGCCCCTTCATTAGGCGATCAGTGCAGAGTGCTCGAAGGCTAAGTGATACTGTTTGGATTACTATAGATCATGTTCACAAGAGTGATTCTGATGATTTAGGTCATGACTAGCCACTAGCTTTGGATGTTGATGATGTCAGCAACACAAATGAGCATGAGGGAGATGAGAAGCTCCTATATTTCCCATGGATGTCCCTATAGGTGATGCAGGGCCAACACTAGATGAGGGAGATGAGCCAAAGGACAGGGTCTAGGATATATGATACAGACTGACAAATATATATTTACTGATGTTATCAATGATGAGTATGATTCAGAGGTCGATCCTAACTATGAGGACTAGGATGGAGGAGAGGAGGATGAGGATGAGTAGGATTATGAGGAGGATGATTATTATGAGGAGGAGCCACCCCTGAGTGAGGGTGATGAGATAGCGGTTGGGGATTGGCATGAGCGTGGAGAGTCCTCACACACTTATATGACCAAATCACATACAGTAGCTATAGAAGACATTGATTCCCATAGTCAGAGAGAGATTAGCACATCCTCCATGCCCCCCAGCGAGGATGAGGTTGATATCCCTCAGCCGACTGGAGACATAGGTGATGATATTTTATTTTACTCATGTACTGTAGTATTTTATGCTTTGTATATATATATATATATCATGATGATGTTTACTGAATATGTACCTTTTCTATCTTGCAGGAGCAATGAGACACTGGAAAGATTTCTATCATTAGGCTACTATGAAGATAGTGCCTACATCCATTGACGAGGAGGAGATGGATCCTAACTATGTGCCCCCACCGATCATGGAGGAGGAGCCAAAGTCGCTCAGACCTTTTGTGAGGCTACGGATAGTGTACAACAGTGTGAGGAGATGACTCCATCGTGCTAAGAGTGTAGGATAGACATCGTAAACCTTAGCAGAGGTTGAGAGATTGCATGCAGAGCTAGCATAGGTAGTAGTAGAGAGGGATCACATGGCAGAGGATCAGCTTGTGGCTCTTGGTCGAGTACAGAGCCTGGAGTATGCACTCAGAGTCAATGGATCGTGATCACAATCACACAAGACCATCTCATGACATCCGGGGACTAGATGATGGGCGCTAGAGCCTAAGGGGTCTAGCTCTCATAGACCTTGGTGATTTTGTATATGATATTGAGATGTACATAAATTTTTTAGAGATATATATACATGCGTAGTTGATGTTGTTATAATTTTTCTTAATGTGTTTGAATGGCAATGTGATTAATTAAATAACTTATAAAATTATTTAATTAATGGCTACATGATGTAACATGATTAATGTGATCTAATGTAAAATGTATTTTAGTTTCACTTTAGATACAACATAGTTGATTTGAAGAGAGTATGTTAAATTAGATACACCTATAACTCATATAAGGATCAAACTTAACATAACACGAGGGGGAATAGTATGAAACCGAAAGTAATGATAAAATGAATTTAAATAATTACCTTAGTGTTCAAGACAAACACATAATCAGTTGTCAAGAATGAAGCAATGTGAAAATTATTTAGAATGACACCAAATAATTTTAGACAACACTGATTTTTAATCCATACTATTCAAAGGGATTAAAAGTAATACCAACACAAATGCACGACATTAATAGGTTCCTTAAGGGGTGTTCCGCCAAGCTTCGTTAAGACATAAGCACCAGACCCATAATTTGTATCAACTATATAAGGTCCTAACCAATTAGGGTTGAATTTATCTTTTTCTTCATGGTCAACATTAGTATTATGTTGGTTTTCATAAAGAACAAAATCACCCTTACGAAATGTATGAGGAATGACATGAGTATTGTGTTTGCGTTGTAATTACTTGATGTAAGCTTGGAGGTGCTCAAGAATGTTAATGCGCTTTTCATCAAGCATTTCAAGCTAGTGCAATTGTTGGTCTTTATAAGTGGCTTCATCAATAAGGTCTTGAAGATAAATTTACAATGTAGGAATTTATAACTCCAAGGGCATGATCACATTAGTGCCATAAACAAAGTTATAAGGTGTAGTTCTTGTAGATAATCTGACACTCATTCGATAATCCCAAAGTGCATAATGTAATTATGTATGCCAATCCTTATGATGTTTGCTAATAGTTTTCTTTAGGATTTGTTCCAAAATCTTATTAGTTCTTTCAGCTTGTCCATTGGACTACAGATAATATGGTGTGGAAAATCAATGTTGAATGTTGAATGTTTCAAGAAATTTTACCTCGTTATTCTTAAATGGGGTTCCATTGTCTAAAATGATAGCGGAAGGAAGTCCATAGCTAGCAATTATGTGTTCCAATATGAAATGAAAAATTACTTCAACATTTGTAGATCGATGGGGAATAGCTTCCACCTATTTCATGAAATAGTTTGTTGTAGTTATGATAAATGTATGTCCAACGGAAGAGGGTGGTGAAATTTTTCCAATAAGATCCAATCCCCATGCTGAAAATGACCAAATGGGAATTTGGGCATGAATCCCAAAAGAAGGAGCATGAATCAGATTGCTATATTCTTGACATTTGTGACATCGTTTAACGTAATAAAATCAATCTTTCTCTATATGTCTCCAATAATAACCCATACGGATGAGTTTTTGCACTAATGACTGTCCTCAAAAATGACCTCCACAAGCACCAACATGAGCTTGCTCAAGGACTATAGGGATTTCAGAATCCTTAAGACACCTTAATAAGAGACCATTGAAGGATCTTCTATACAACACATCAGTGAGGATCACGTATTTGGCTGCTAGTTTGTGTAAATGATTTCTAGTATTTGTTGTTGTGGGATCGAGAATGGTGCCATCTTTTAAATAATTGTATATTGTGTCATACCATTCTCACGAGTCTTCTTGAGTTATAGTTAAAATTTCTTCGAAGTGAGTGTCAATCGAAGGTTTCATCATGGGGTGAATAACAAAGGTGAAGTCTATTGAAGGTGTTAAACAGGCTCAGGACAACTAAGAGGGGGGTGAATTTGTTGTCACACAAATTCAAACTTGAAACTTTATCACTTATCAAATCTTCCACCACACTCTTTTTTTATTAAATATTAACATGAAACATAAACAACAGAAAGAAAATCAACATAAAGAACACTATTTTTTTATGTGGAAAACCTAATAAGGGAAAAACCACGGTGAGGGTTAACTCACAATATAAAGATTATAAAAAGGCTCACTACCCAAAAGAGGACTCACTATCCAAGTACAAAGGCTCACTGCCTACAAAGGACTCACTGTCCAACATGGAGGCTCATTGCCTATAGATACAAAAGAGAATAAAAGATCCACCACTACAATTAAAGCACATTCGTAGGATTATAGAAATCCTTGTCTCACTATCTTCAACACAACTCACACACTTCTGCTCTTATGATTTGTGGCTTACTTTCATCAATTTGCATCACACTGTCATTCAACTCTTCACAATTCAACTTTCTTTTATACCATTCTCAACCTTAGAAACATTTACCAATGTCAGCCACAAAACAACCTTTCATAAATTCAAATTAGGTCGGCAACTCAAAATTCCCGTGATGGAAAGGAATAAGAGTAGACCAATAAAATTATTTTCTTGAATCATCTACATGCTTCCTCAATTAAATTTTATTCTTCGAATGAAGTGAAAACACCAGGTCAACCAAACCTAATGAAAACATAGAAAACATTGATGCACACACTTCCCAAAAAGAAGATGACACGTGGACACCACAACACACTTCATTATGCACAAGAATACATCTCAGAAACTTCCAGATACATCCACAACAAAACAACATACTTTAATCATTGAATTCCTTTCATCAGTCTATCCTGACTATGCAAACTCATATTGAAATATTGAAACATGACTTCCTGAATACCAAAATCCAAACCTCTTCACCAAAGCATAGGAAATACCTTCACAAGATATATCCCAGATCCGCATGGTATAAATCAAAATAGCAGAGAACTGCAGAACAGAAACATTTCTCCCAGACCATAGAAGATCAAAATTTCTAGACAGTTTACATACCGGTGAATGCAACTTTCATGAACCATCTCACCAGAACTTGAAAATCAGCATATGTCACCACGAGATTACCATTAACAAACCTTCAGATCTATACAAGCATAGGATCAACATAGGAGAAACTCAAGCACATTTTGAACACTAACTTCTCTTCTTTATTTAATTTTCTTAAAAGCACTTGGAAACTCACCAATACAACTCATCTGCAATACCATAAGGATAGCTCCATATACTCACAACATCTCAAAAGCATCTCAGCTATACATGTACAATCTGCAACATACTTAAACTATGTTGACATCAATGACAACACCACCAAAATAGCTCATATTTGCAACAGAAGGATCATGTGGGGATATAAGAGGGGTTGCACTCACCATCACATCCACATGTCGATTGTCTTTTAGTGGGATGTTATCAATGGTGAATGATTCAAACTTTTTTAATAGTTGCATTATAAGATCATTATATCTCGATAACTTTTCATGTTTAGTTTGATATGTCCCAATGATTTTTTTGATTACTAATTGCAAAACACCAAAGATCTTGATATGTTTAGCATTCATGGTTAAAGCAGCTTGCAATCTGGCGATTAATGCCTCATACTTAGTTGTGTTATTTGTACATAATAAATTTAATCGATAGGACAAGGGAATATCCTTTCCATTGGGCATAATTAATACCACTCCAACATCAGAACCTATTCTACACTTAGATCCATCGAAATACAATTCCCATTTTTTAACATCAGCGGTAAGACACTATCATCAATAAAGGAGTCATGATTAGGTAAAGCGAGAGGAGAAGGAGCATCAGCTAAGTGATTGGTTAAGACTTGTCCTTTGATTACTTTTTGTGAAGCAAAATTTAGGTCAAACTCAGTTAACAACATCACCCACTTAGCTAAACATCCAAATAGGTCTATTTTATTAAAAATATGTTTAAGGGGATCGAATTTTGTCATGACTTGTATTTCAACATTTAGTAAACAATGTCATAACTTACTAGTAGAAAATACAAGAGCCAAACATTATTTTTTGATTGGTGAATATCAATTTTAATAATCAATGAAGGTTCAACTAATGTAATAAATAGGATGTTCTTTTCCATTATCATCTTGTTGAGCCAACAATGTTGCAAGAGCATGGGTTGATTCGGCTATGTACAAGATAAACAATTTGTTTGGCACAACAGGTTGTAAAATAGGTGGAGTTGCAAGGTATTCATTTAAACTCTCAAAAGCATGTTTACAATCCTCATTCCAATCAAAAGACACATCCTTTTTGAGGAGATGTGTGAAGGGTAATGTGCAATCGACTAAAGATGCGACGAAACGATAGATACCTTGAATTCGACCTTGTAACATGCACAATTGAGAAATGTTCTTAGGAGGTGGCACATTAATAATGGTATCAATTTTATTTGTGTCCACCTCAACACCTCTGTGAGATAATACAAAGCCAAAAAGTTTACCACTATCTACCCCAAAGACACTTTTTTGGATTTAATCGCATATTATATTTATGTATTTGTTCAAAGATTTTACGAAGAACATTTACATTGTCTTGTATTTATAAGGATTTAGCAAGTATGTCATCAACATAATCTTCCAAAATTTTATGTATTTAATCATGGAATATCAAGTTCATCACTCATTGATAAGTTGCACTAGCATTCTTTAAACCGAAGGGCATGACAACCCAACAAAAAATTCCCCAAATAGTTGTAAATGTCATTTTGTATTGATCTTGAGGATTAATAAGGATTTGATTATAACTAGAAAATCCATCCATGAATGAAAACAAAGCATGTACAACAGTTGAATCCACAATCATGTCAATATTAGGAAGTGGAAAGTCATCTTTTAAAGAAGCTTTATTCAAGTCACAAAAGATCCATACATACCCTAATATGATTATCGGGTTTAACAACAATGACAATGTTTGAGATCTAAGGAGAATAATCAATAGGTTGAATGAAGCCTACATCAATGAGTTTTTCAAATTCTACTTTAACATGCAAGGCTACGTTAGGGTGCATTTTTTTCGTATCTTTTGGAAAACTGTTTTAGCATTTGCAGCGAGAATGATGTTGTGCATCATAATTTTCTAGTCAATTCCTGGCATATCAGAATATTTCCAAGCAAATTTTTTATGAAAATGATGAAGTAAAGTTGTAGTGTCCTCTTGTTCTTCATCGTCAAGGCACTTCCCAATATTAATAACTTTTTCTTTATCATCGATGTCCATCGGCACATCAATTGTATCTCCTAAGGGGAGTGCATTAGATTTAGGAACTTCAGAATCATATGGTTCTTCAATGATATCACTATCTTTTTTCTTGGTAATTATCATAGCACAAGTAACCCGTTGCATGGGAGTAGTAGAGGATGTGTTATCATAAACTCCTAACACTTGTTTTAGAGTTTCATCACTATCAACATACTACCATGATGGTGATAAGTTCATGTCAAGCAATTCAGGATTTTTGATTGTGAGTTTGTGTTTTGGTTGACATGTAATAGTGTTGATGTTCAAGGATGGTCGTTAAGTAGATTTTGTCATCTTAGAAAAAGAATAGCCCAATCCAGGTTTTGTCTCTTGTGTATTAGGTTCTATAGGGACACAAATACCTTGTTCATGATTTCCACACCCTTTTCCAATATATCCTAATTGTTTCACAAGTTCATAGCCTTTTCCATAAAGTCTTTCCATTTCTTTTGGATTAGGCAGAGATGATAATCTATCTCATCAAAAAATTTTGTGTATGTTTTATTTTCTTCCAAAGTAGAGGAGATAGATGTTTGAGAAGATTGTGCAGAATTTTGAGTTGACATGATGGTTGGTTGTTCTAGTTTCTCATCTTTCTTTTGTGTGATTATGTATTCTCCCATAAATGAAGGTGTGAACTCTAAGGATCCCCGATCATCACCAAATAACTTAGAAACCGATTCCTCATCTTGTTCAATTTCAAGAGGTTCTATTGGATGTTGGAATTAATGTTTTCAGAGGACTTGTAGTTCCTTTTTCAAGGTGCAAGAAAATTTTAGTCTAGGGGTCTATTTCAACTTGATAAATGTTATTGTTATAGACAAATTTCATTATATAATGAAGGATCAAAGGCACTACATTCATCTCATGAATCCATGGTCTTACTAAAAGAATATTATACGAAAGATCATAAGGCATGACATGAATAGGATTTTGGAGAGTAGCCACCCAACTGTAATGGGCAAAGAGATTATACTGAGCGACTGCTTTGTTGTATTTTAAAATCCTTGAATGGATAAAGAATTAGGTTTTATTTGTGACTTTTCAACACACAATCTATCAAGGAGATTCACACTACACACATTAAGGGAAAAACCATTATCAATTAGGGTTCTTTTGATACCTATTCGATTGAATTGAGTAATTATCATAAAGGCTCCAAATTTTTTTCGCAACTCTAAAGTAGAGAGCTCATGTTGATGGAAAGTAATTTCAAGATTAACCTTATTAATTCCATGTACTAAAGCTTCCACATCATTCAAAGTTGTGCAAGGAGGAACCACAATTTGTTGTAATGTTGTTTTAAAGAATAGTGTGATAATTTGGTGAATTATGAAGTAAATCCCAAAGGGAAATCTTTGCAAGAGTATTCTTGAGTTGTTCAACAAGATAATACTCCTTTGTGTGTTGTGGAAATAAAGGAGCACTAGGCAGATTAGGTAAAGGTAAAGAGGGTGGGGTTGGTTGCAGTGGTTACAGATTGTTTTGAGTATTGTATGTATGAGCAAAAGTAAGATTACTGGATTGTTGCAACACATCAGTTTTAGGTGGGTAAAGAGTGAATTGAGGTTTATTGGAAGGATGAATTTTATGCAAGGATGGGTAAAGAATGAGTTAAGGTTGAATTACATTAACATCCTTAGTTTTAGATTGTTCGCAACAAACCTTAGTGGGTGACTTAAGTGAGATGAAATCCTGGAGGGACTCATCTAACAATTCAAGGTTATCACAACTAAAAGGTTTGAGGGATAAGTTATCATTAAGTATGTTATGTTGGTCATGGAAAACTTGAGATACATTAACATTCATTGTTGTAGGTTGGGAGAAATAAACCTTATTGGATGACTTAGGTGAGATGAAGTCCTGAAGGGTTCATCTAACAAGCCAACATCATCACTACTAAAAGGTTTGTGGGATAGGTTATCAGTAACTACTTTAGGCATCTCATGGTAAGCTTTAGAGGATGCAGTGAGTGAGAGGAAGTCCTGGAGGACTTCATCTAATTTGTATACATCATCACTACTAAGAGACTTGGATGAGATGGTATTTCTAAAATTGAATCATTTGTTTGAAAGGTTGGTTTGAGGTTTCTATTTTTGTGTTTTTATGAATTGATGAATCTGATCTAAAAGAACTAGGAACTAATGTCGAAAATGAAACATGCAAAAATATAAGACTATCCATAAATTCCATGAAAGTGAATGATGTTTATTCTAATGATTTAGATATAACAAAAAGTAACTAAACCAAAACAAAAAAGGAATTGCAGAGAACAAAAAAGTACAAAGAAATAAATTGAATTCTAGAAACACTGATTCAAAAATTGCAGTGGGATCCCAAGGTGGCGAATGAGTCCCAAGAGAGGTATTTTTAAATTTTTTCTTTTTTCTTTTTACTTTTTTGGATGTGTTCAGGTCTGTACAATGCAGATAAGGACTGAAAAATGCAGAATTTTGGAATGATGTAATGAAATAAGATGCAATAATGAACTTTAAATGATACTTTCACTAATGCAACTTTAAGAAACACTAGGATGCAAAAAAAATCCAAAAGACAATACAATTGAGTCCTAGGATGCAAATTCAAATGAAAATCAAAGTGATATGATGTTCAATATGTAGGTTCACCAAAATGAACCAACAATTTTGTGGTGTCTATAGACTTCATTTGCACTCTTAGGATCTTTCACCTAAAAGGAGAGAGATAGAACCCCAAAATTGAAGTGGTTCACTCAAATAAAGGATTGTGTGATGTGATTAAGACTAAATGCAATGATGTAAATACAACTAAATGATGAAATTGATTCACTATTGATGCAAAACCTATGTAATATGCAATGTTTAAAAACACAATGAGGTTTGCAAAAAGCTTTAAAAGATGAACAAAAATGCAAATGAAACTAAACAAAAAGTTGTGTTTCAGAATGTGTGCACCTATAAAGTGGAAGATGACTAGAAAGCACTCTAGAAATTTGGTAAATCTAACTTTTATGCTGACTGGGACTCATTCGCCACCCTAGGTGAATTAGTACCAGGATAGGGTTTTCTGCCCAAAATCTTGTTTCTATTCACTAGGTATCAAGTCTGCATCTAACTCTAAAAGTCACCTCATGAGGGACTCATTCGCCATCCATGGCGAATTAGTCCACTTTCAAGTTTCTACAAATTTAGATCTTTGTTCTACACCTTGACACCTATACAACACTTTCTAATAGAAACCCGAATCAGAATCTTAGAAAATTCTTGCAAAACAACTTAAAATTGGTTATCAAATGGGGGTTTTCCTTGGTCAAACCCCTAGTTGGGTAATCAAACCTTAAATGGACAAAAATCTGCATAAAACCCTAGCCTTAAGTGTGTTAAAGACTAGGAAAGTCTGAAGTATGATAAAACCCTATTCTATTGTGCTAGAACAAGATGTGCAAATGTGATTTGAATGATGCAAGACTTCAACCCTAGAAATCCTACAACACATCAAAAATGGAGACAAAAGACATACAAATGGAATGTAAATGAAATGCAAACCTTAATTTGAAGATAGAGAGAAAATGGAAGATGGAATCAATTTGAAAACAAGTCTTTAGGTGTGATTTGATGGTTAGTTGCATCTCGTCAATCTAGATTTCTCCATGATTCACCATAGGCATCCATCATCAACTCTTTGCAATGTTGAATCTTGAATGAAGAGTGAGCTTCAAGACCTACAAAAATCCTAGTTTGTTGCCCTAAAACTTCAACTTTTGCTAATGAAACTTATTATGTAAGACTTGAATTTAGAATTTGCTTTGTAAAAATGACCAAGAGATGTGAAAAATGACTTAAAATGAGTATTTATAAGCATCAAAACCGAATTTTCCCATTTTTTAGACCTAAGAGGCCAACATTCACCAAAAAATTAAGTTGAATTGATTAAATTCCTACTCAAAATTAAAATTTCCCTTAAAAGGGACTCATTCGCCACCCTCGGTGAATGGGTCCCACTTGAGGGGACTCATTCATCCAAGGTGGCGAATGGGTCCCACTAGTGGTTTTTGAAGGTGGGTTTTTGGGATATTAGTGAATTAAGTGTTGTTTGTTAGGATTTAAGTGATTTTTCAAGTGAAACGGGCCTCTAGATCAAAAATAATGGGTCTTAAGGGCCTATAAATGTTGTTTTGAAGGATGAATAATTCAGAGGTACTCTAAAGTAGATCCAATTAAGTGTGAAATTGTCTCTTTTCTCAAGAGTGTCCAATTTTCTATGCCACGGTTTCAAATCTAATGGATGTTCTTTGGTGTGTAAAATTTGTCAAGTTCCTCACTAGGAGTTATCTCTAGCCTTTTCTCTTCTCATTTTCTTCTCTTATTGAATATTTGGAGAACTACAATTTTAGCTCTAGTTTATCTATGGTTGGTAGCTTTAATGATAGGGATGAGCTACTAAATGGTGACACTAGTGTCTCAATTCTATATGTGATGGTCAATAGACTTGTTGGCGACAAACCTTATGATTTTAGTAGATTTTTGAATGATTTACATTCTGTTGTGGGTGAATCATTATATGTTGAGGCATCTAATATTTTAATTTAGTTTAATCTCATAAAGCATATTAAAGAGGACCCACATGCATGTCCTCTCTTTTTTCTACCTTCTAATCTTGTAAGATCAAGTGAGATTTGTACATATTAGTCTTTTTTTTTGCCTTCTATGATGTAATATTTTACTTCAAATTTTATATAAAGTTTATTGTGGTATTGAGATATTTGACTTTGGGTTCCTATATTAAATTATTAATTATTTGTAACAATATTTTTTCATGGTGTGGAGGTCATGGTCAATGTTTTTGTGTGTGGGCCTAGTTAGGCCCTAATTGTATCTAGCTTCTGTAAACATGATTTTTTTTTGGATTAATATAATACATGCAACCTTGGGTTGCTCTTACGAATCAAAAAATATATACTCAGAAAATTCAAATTAATGTACAAAAATAATTCACTATTCGATGAACGTGTGATGGATGACTACAATTGCATTCTAGAATGAAATGTCTAAATCATTAGAATTCTAAACTCAAACTTTGGAATCACCCTAGAGACATTTGATTTAAAAATATTAGCATTTGACCTTTTATTTATGTACATTATTAAAGCACTTGTCATTTTTTGCATGCAAGGTCTATTTATTGAATTTGCATTATTAAAAAAAAAAATCATCTTTAAATTTGTGGTATGAAAACATAAATATTTTACCATTCAATGAATGCTCAATGGACGACTATAGTTGCATTCTAGAATGAAATTTTCACAGTTCTATACTTGCAAACTCAAACATCTAGAATCACCCTATAGCCACTATATTTATAAAGATCAATGGTTGATAATGGTTATAAAATTGTAAATTTGTATTATTGTAAGTCCCTAACAAGTCACTTCATATGTAAACTTTACTTTTTGATAAATATTTTGTGCTCTGATGTCATGTGTATTTTCATGATGTTCTTAATTTAATGTGTCAATAGAAAATATTTTTAAAAATAACATCCTTTTCTGATCCAAAGTGAGCGAAATGTATTGATTTTATAACTTGATATTGAAAACTATACGAAATACTCAACATAAAGCCAATTATCAATCAAAATATTATTTGTAATAGATTGCATATCATTTGAATTTTTTACATACTCTCAATTATAGTCTATATTTAACTAGATGTCAATCAAAATAACATTCCCAGTGGCTCTCACATGTGACACGAGTAAAGTTGGTTAGTGCAAAAAAGAAAATTATAGTTTATACCTCACAGGAATCAAAAGTAAATTCCATAATTAAGGGATGTGAGTTCAACTGAAATCATTCCTAAGTGCATAAAATAGTTTTTCTTTTGAGTGTGATGTTCTAAATTTTTATAAGTTTTTTTAATTTTAGAAGGTTAATAAGGAATAAGATGATTTCGTGGTATTATTGGGGATACTCTAAAATCTCCTACCTCCATTTAGGTAGTTCTAGAGTAAAAGAGAGACCAATTTCCTTCAAGTTTAGAATGGGTGGAATTGGAAAGAATTTGATCTGGTTCACTTGGCTTTGGAGCCAAGTTTTGATCAAGGATGAGGAGCTTTGATGGAGATAAATGTTTTTACAAAGAGTGTGGCCACATAAGTCTTTTAATCTTGTCTACATGGAAACCCATTGATTTCTCATACTCCATTTTGATAGAGGTTCTCAAAGAGGAATCGTGGACTTTCAAAGTTTTTTTGTGTTATCTTGGTGGCTTGGAGCTACTTGAAGAGAGTGGGAGAAAATTTACTACCCCTTATCTTTTGCATATTTCTAGTTGGTACCTAGGATAGGTACATTTTCTATGTTCATGCTTCCTTATGGATTTTTAATGTCATTTTGGGCTATCTTGGTCACTTGGAACTATCATGTGAAATCCCAAGATCCCAAGTACGTTCATCAAGCCTCGTGGTTTGAGAATATGATTTTCATTCCATAACACCACTATTAGACTACTAGAACTAACTTGGTATCAATTTTGTTTGATGTAAAGTGACATGTGTCATTTATACAAGAGCTTGCATGCTCTACTCATCTTTAAAAAGCTATATAACATTGTAAATTTATAATTTAATTGCAATAAAATAAATGGTTATGTTATTCTTCATTATTCATTTACAGTAAATAAATATTTTATGTGTTTAGTTTCCATTAAAATTACAAGTAATTAGAATTAATTTTATTACTTATTAGATATCCACAATCAATTATATTGTCTCCAAAAATCCACAATCTAGAAGTATGTGTAAAATTCTTGGTGGTAGTACATTTTCAAATTTTTAGAGCTCTCAATCTTTGCTCTAGTCCTAAGCTACAAAATGTTGTCACTCTTGCTAGGGTTTTCTAAAATGTTACTTTATATGTGAATTTAGGTTAAAAAACCCTACCTAGTTTTCTCCATCTTCCACTTTATTTATAATTCATCGTTGACCTACTCCCCTGGTTCTTAGTGTCATTAATCATCTTATAAATTCCTTTACCACATCAAGTTATCAGTCACTTAAGAAGAATATTTTGCATGTGCATGATTAAATTACTTAAGTGAGACCGCGATCCTATTTAGTATATGATTCACATCGCTTATTATTCCTTTCCACTAATCTGCACAAAGTATTTTACTAAGTGAACTGTAGATTTTTGGGTAGGGCTTATAGGCTACTCTTGCACTCTTAGGAATGTTTCACCTAAAAGGAGAGAGATAAACCCCACTCAAAAAGTCTAGGTGGTTCACTCTAATTAAGATGTGTATTGTGTTATTGAAACTAAATAAGATGAACTAAAGGCACTTAAGCAATGAAATTGAGAGATTATGAATGCAAAACCTAAGAATGAAGCAATGTTTGAAAACACAATGATGCTTGCAAGAAGCTTGAAATGATGAATGAATATGTAAACTAAACTAAACAAAAATCCAAATCTTTGAATATGTGCACCTAAGAATTTGAAGAAGACTGGAAAAAAATCTAGAAATCTGAAAAAACCTTATTTTGGGTTGACTAGGACTCATTCACCACCCTGGGCGAATTAATCCCAGGTTAAGGTTTTTTTGCACAAGAACTATTTTCTGCTAACTGGGTGTCTAGGTCTGTAACTGACTGAAAATGGAACCTCAGGAGGGACTCATTAGCCATGCATGGAAAATCAGTCCACTTTCATTTTTTTGTGATTTCAAATCTATGTTTTGTACCTTGACACCTGTGCAACACATTCTGATGGAAACCCAAATTGGGATCTCATAAAATTCCTACAAAACAACTTAAAATTGTTTGTCTAATGGGGGGTTTTCCTTGGACAAACCCCAAGTTGGGTAATCAAGTCCTGAATGAATAAAAATCTACATAAAACCCTAGTGTTAGATGTGTTAAAGACTAGGAAAATTTGAAGTATGTCAAAAACCCTATTTTATTATGCAAGAATAAGAAATGAAAATGTGATTTGAATGATGAAAGATATCAACCCTAGAAATCTCAAAACACATCAAAAATGGAGACAAAGTGACATGAAAATGGAATGTAAATGAGATATAAACCTTAATCTGAAGATAGAGAAGCAATGGAAGATGGAATCACTTTGAAAAAAGGTCTTTAGGTGTGATTTGATGGCTAGTTGCATCTCCTCAACCTCTATTTCTCCATGATTCACCATAGGAATCCATCATCAACTCTTTTCAATTTTGAACTTTGATCCAAAAAGTGAGCTTCAAGACCTACAAAAAACCTTGGTTTGCTACTCTAAAACTTCAACTTTGCTAATGAAACTTGTTGTAGAAGAATTGACTTTAGAAATTGCTTTTGTGAAATGACTAAAAAGATGTGTAAAATGACTAAAAATGAGTATTTGTAAGCAACAACACCTAATTTTCTTGTTATTTAGACCTAAGAGTCTGACATTCACCAAAAAATTAAGTTGAATTAATTGAATTCTCACTCAAAATTGAAATTTCCCTCAAAAGGGACTCATTCGCCACCCTTGGCGAATGGGTCCCACTACTGATTTTTAAAGGTGGGTTTTCGGGATATGGAAGAATTGAATTTTTTTGTCGGTATTTAAGTGATTTCTCAAGTAAAACGAGCCTCTAGATAAAAAATAATGGGTCTTAAGGGCCTATAAATGTCATTTTGAAGGATAAATGATGCAAGGGGACTTAAAAGTGGGTCTAATTAGGCATGAAATTGTCTCTTTTCTCAAGAGGGTCCAATTTTTTACAACACATTTAAACCCCACTTTATTGCCCATATGAATCTACGTGCATATGTAAGCTAAAGGACTCTAAACAATGCACTTTGTAAAAAGGATACTTGTTCAAAAGATGGGAGAATGAAGCCCCTAATGTAGTTCTCTACAAAACCACAACATTAGGAACCACATCCTGCAACACACATTTGTTAATTGTCCAAAAATACCTTTGTCTAACTCCTAGGAATCCAATTCAAGGGTAGATGTATGCCCCCCTTGATTTTGCTTGCTTTACGGAGATAGAATCAAGGTAGCAATCTAGCCACATCAAATAAGGAACATCATACTGTAGGGAATTTCCAAGTACCATGCCACATAATGATAGATGATTGATGATGTCAGTTGTAGAGTCATGATTCCAACACATCAAACAACATTGAAAATAGATTTCCTGAGCTCCCATTATGTTGATTTGAAGAAAAGATGCTTTATGAACTCTTAAGATAAAATAACCCTAAGTTAATGTGTAAGAGTAAAAAGGATGAAAATAGGTAAAAGAGAGGAAAGTAGAGTAATTTGTCACTTACTATTGCAATTTACCTTCTTGTAGCTTGAGAGTGACAAGTGAGAAGGGAAGATGCTGAGTAGACGGGATTATAGGCCTTCACAATTGGATACGCTTCGAGAGTAGGTGGCACACGATGATCTATATTATGAGGTGAGTCATTTTTGCAATTTTCGCTTTGTAATTTTGGAATAATTTAATGATTTTTAATGTATGGAGAGGTTGGAAAAAATTTCACAAAGTGTCCCCTTTTTTGCAAAGTGTCCCATTTGTTCGCAAAGTGTCCCTTTTGTTCGCAAAGTGTCCCATTTCTTCGCAAAGTGTCTTGTTTCTTCGCAAAGTGTCCCATTTCTTTGCAAAGTGTCTCGTTTCTTTGTGAAATGTCCTAAAAGGGTTCTAAAGTGTCTAGGGCTATTAGAAAAGCACACTAGATCTACTTTAACACATTTTCATGATGAAATATGTAAAAATTGAAGAGAATAGATGGATTTTAGAGCATTTTGTGATGATTTTGGTAGGTTTCTGCCCAGTTGCGACAATAGCTAGGGGGAGGAAGCTTACATTTCTAAGAGATCATGCTCCAGTACTATTGGAAGTAGAGACAAAGCATTTACAGATAGTAGGTATCTATTGGGCATATCTTATGCCACCTATGAGATACCATGATGCCATGCTTATGGCCCTGTGTGAGCGTTGGGATGCTAATATGTGTACCTTTCATCTTCCTACCAAGGATATGACCATCACTCTTGTGGATGTACACCACATTATCTGAGTTCCTATTTGGGGAGAGCGGGTATATTTCCAAGGGGGATCGGTCATTCCACGAGAAGGTGGATATACAGTATTGCCTTGGTGGACCAGTTCATGATGAGTTTGTTAGAGCACGAATCAAGCTTCCCATGATTTTATATTCATGATCTCCTATTGTTAGATAGATTATGATGCATACAGTGGCTCTTTTTCTCAATCCTGATTGATGAGCAACACACTTAGATGGAGGACTAGTACATTTGATTTGACGGATGTACAAGGATAGGATAGTCTATGCATGGGGCCACTGCATCCTACCACACTTATATTATGATCTTGACAGATTTTTGTTTCAAGAGATTGACAATATGGTGCACTACATGCTTCTACAGGTGTGGTTCCTTGAGCATATTACATGCACTAGGCTTGTCAAATTCCCTTATGCTATAGCTACAGGATATCCACGAGCATTCAACTATCCTTTACAATGCTTGTGGTAGTACAAAGATTTACACTTTTGCAAGGTGAGGTTTGACTGGTTGGAGGAGGATGAGATCTTATGGAGACCCTATCTACTCACTCTACAGTGGCCAAATCCCATAGGACAGCTGAGGAGGATGAAAATAGATAGGTTTCTAGTTGGGAGGCATGACTACATTGTACAACCTTTCTATTACGGGTAATTCATGCAATAGTTTGGGTAGGTGTAGACACCACTGGGGGTGTGCCCCTTGATTAGGCGATCAGTGTGAAGTGCCCGGAGGCCAAGTGATACTGTTCGGCTTACTATAGATCATGTTTGTGAGAGTTATTTTGATGCTTCAAATCATGATCAACCACTAGTCATTGACACTGATGATGTTGGTAGCACAAATGAGCATGAGGAGTGGTGGTCAAAGACATGGCCAGCTCCTGTGTTCCCCATGGATGTCCCTATAGGTGATGCAGGACCAACACCAGATGAGGGAGATGAGCTAGAGGATGGAGTAGAGGATGTGCAATACAGGCCATCAAATATATTTGCTAATGTTATTAATGATGAGTATGAGTCAGAGGCTAATCCTGATTATAAGGATCAGGATGGAGGAGAGGAGGAGGATGAGTATTACGAGGAGAAGCCACCCCTAAGTGAGGGTGATGAGGTAGAAATTGAGGATTGGTACGAGCAAGGAGAGTCCTCACATGCTTATAGAACTAGATCACGTGTAGTGGCCATGACAAACATTGACACCCAGAGTCAGAGAGAGGCTAGTACATCCTTCATGCCCCCTAGAGAGGATGAGGTTGATATCCCTCTTGCA
Source organism: Sequoia sempervirens (assembly GCA_007258455.2). Lineage (NCBI taxonomy): Eukaryota > Viridiplantae > Streptophyta > Pinopsida > Cupressales > Cupressaceae > Sequoia > Sequoia sempervirens. The sequence continues at coordinate 711,713,941 of VDFB02270651.1, forward strand.
TCTGGAGACATAGGTGATGATATTTTTTATTTTATGCCTGTACTCAAGCATATTTATGTTTTGTATTTATATATACATCGTGATGATGTGTACTAATTATGTACCTTGTCTATCTTGCAAGAGCGATGAGAGACTGGTGAGAGTTTTATCGTCAGGTTTTTGTGGAGATAGTGCTTGCATCCATCGACGGGGAGGAGATAGGTCTGGACTACCTACCCCCACCGATTGTGGAGTAGGAGCCAGAGTCACTCATACCTTTCATGAGGCTACGGGAAGCATACGAGAGTGTGAGGAGATGACTCCATTGAGTTGAGAGTGTAACAAAGTCATCGCAGACCTCAACTGAGGTTGAGAGATTGCATATAGAGCTAGCATAGGTACAAGCGGAGAGGGATCAGATGGAAAAGGAGTGTCTTGTGGCTATTGGTCAAGTACAGGGTCTGGAGGATGCACTTAGACTAGGTAGTTCACGGTCACAATCACACACTACCATCTCACGATGTCCAAGGACCAGATCTCGTGCACTAGAGCCCGAGGGTTCTAGTTCTCACAGACCTTGGTGATTTTGTATATGATGATGAGACGTATATAATTTTTTTTGATATATATATACATGCATATTTGGTGTTGTTTTACCTCTTGGTGTTTGATTTTTAAATGCAATGTGATTAATTAAATGACTTATGGTAAAATTATTTAATTAATGTCTTCATGATTTAACAGGATTAATGTGATCTAATATAAAATATATTTCAGTTTTACTATAGATACAACATTAGTGTTTAGAGAATATGTTAAATTAAATATACCTATAACTAATATAAGGATCTAACTTAACATAACACAAGGGTGAATAGAATGAATCCTAAAGAAATTATAAAAATGAGCTTAAATAATTACCTTAGTGTTCAAGACAAACACAAGATTAGTTCTCAAGAACAAAGCAATGTGAAATTTATTTAGAATGACATCAAATAACTTTAAACAACACCACTTTAACAATCATACTATTTAAAGAGGTTAGAGGTAATACCAACGCAAATGCAGGGTGTTGATAGGTTCCTTAAGGGTTGTTCCGTCAAGCTGCGTTAAGATATAAGTACCAGACCCATAATTGGTATCAACTATGTAAGGTCCTAACCAACCAGGGCTGAATTTATCTTTTTCTTCGTTGTCAGCATTGGTATTACGTTGAATCTTAGTAAGAACATAATCACCCTTATGAAATGTTCTTGGGATGACTTGTGTGTTGTGTCTTCATTGTAATTGTTTGATGTGAGCTTGGAGATATTCAAGAGCATTAATGCACTTTTTGTCAAGCATCTCAAGTTGGTACAATCATTGTTCTTTATAAGTGGCATCGTCAATAAGCTCTTGGAGATAAATTCACAATGTAGGAATTTCTAACTCCAAGGGAATGATCACAGTAGTGCCATAAATGAGGTTATAGGGTGTGGTTTCGATGGATGATCTAACACTTGTTCAATAAGCCCAAAGTGCATAATGTAATTGCATATGCCAATCTTTATTATGTTTGTTGACAGATTTCTTGAGGATTTGTTCTAGAATTTTATTAGTGTTTTCAGCTTGTCCATTGGATTGTAGGTAATATGGTGTGGAAAACCGATGTTGAATTTTGAATGTTTCAAGAAATTTCTTAACTTCGTTATTCTTAAACGGAGTTCCATTGTCTGAAATAATGGTGGAAGGAAGCCCAAAGTCAGCAATGATGTGTTCCAAAATGACACAACAAATTACTTCAACATTTGTAGAACGAAGAGGAATAGCTTCCACCCATTTCATGAAATAGTCTATTGCGGTTATGATAAACGTATGTCCAATAGAAGAGGGAGGTGAAATTTTTCCAATAAGATCTGATCCCCACACTAAAAATGGCCAAATAGGAGCTTGGGAATGAAACTCAGAAGCAGGAGCATGGATCAAATTGCTATTTTCTTGACATTTGTGACATCGTGCAATGTAAGTGAATAAGTCCTTTTCTGTATGTCTCCAATAATAACCCATACAGATAAGTTTTTGCACTAACAATCGTCCTCCAAAATGACCTCCACAAGCACCAGCATGAGCCTGCTCAAGTGCCATACGGATTTCAGAATCTTTAAGACACCATAATAAGAGACCATTGAAAGATCATCTATACAATGCATTGGCGAGGATCACATATTTAGTTGCTATTTTGCGTAAATGATTCCAAGTGTTTGTTGTTGTAGGTTCGAGAATGGTACCATCTTTTAAATAGTTTTAAATTGTATCATATCATTCACATGAGTAATTTTGAGTTATTAGTAAAATGTATTCTAATTGAGTTTCAATCAGAGGTTTCATCATGGGATGAATAACAAAAGAGAAGTTTTTGGTAGGATCATGTGGGGATATAAGAGATGCCGCACTCGCCATTGCATCCACATGTCTATTGTCTTTTTGTGGGATGTTACCAATGGTGAATGATTCAAACTTCTCTAATAGTTTCATTGTAATATTCTTGTATTTGGATAACTTGTCATGTTTAGTTTGATACGTAACATGAATTTGTTTGATAAATAATTGTGAATCACCAAATATCTTGATATGTTTAGCATTCATTGTTAAAGCAGCTCGCAAACTTGCGATTAATGTCTCATACTTAGCTATGTTATTTGTGCATAGGAAATTTCACCGATAAGACAAGGGAAGAGGTTGTCCGTTGAGTGGAATCAATACCACTCCAACACCAGAATCTGTTCTACATTTAGATCCATTGAAATACAATTCCCATGTTTTAATATCAATGACCAAGACATTATCATCAGGAAAGGAGTCGTGATTAGGTAGAGCAAGAGGGGAAGGAGCATCAGCTAAGTGATTAGTTAAGGCTTATCCTTTGATTTCTTTTTGTGAAACAAACTTAAGGTTAAACTTAGTTAACAACATCACCCACTTAGCTAATCATCCAAAGAGGTCAGTTTTATTAAAAACATGTTTAAGAGGATCAAATTTTGTCATGATTTGTATTTCAGCATTTAGTAAATAATGTCACAATTTACTAGTAGTGAATACAAGAGATAAGAATTGTTTTTCAATTGGTGAGTATCGAGTTTCAAAATAAATTAAGGTTTGACTGATGTAATAAACAGGATGTTCTTTTACATTATCATCTTGTTGAGCCAACAATGCTATAAGATCATGCAAATGATGCGGCTATGTATAATATAAACAGTTTGTGTGGCACGACGGGTTGTAAAATAGGTGGAGTTGTGAGGTATTCCTTTAAACTCTCAAAATATTGTTTAATTTCCTCATCCCAATCAAAAGGTACACCCTTTTTAAGATGTGTGAAAGGTAATGTGTGATAAGCTAAAGATGCAACAAAATGACAGATAGCTTGAATTTGGCCTTGTAATGTTCGCAATTGAGAAATATTCCTAGGAGGTGGCATGTTAATAATTGCATCAATTTTCTTTGTATCCACCTCAATGCCTCTATGAGATATTGTTGGATATTGTTGTGTTGTTGATATGTGGTTGTCATTGATGTCAACACTATTAGCATTTATGTATTGTAAGTTGCATATGTCGAGGATATTGAGAAAATTGTAATAAGAAGTGCTACAGGTTGTTAGTGGAGAAGTGAAGATCAATCTATCAATTTGATCAACACGTTGATGATCAATGGTTGTGGAATAAAGGGTTTCTTGCTGAGTGTATCTATTTTATCCACATGAATTTTCAGAGATCCGCGTGAAAATTTGATCAAGTTATGAAGATTTGTATTCCCACAATTTTTTTGTTACTTCAGTTTGTAATCCTGAATGAAGATCATGTGATTTTAGTTAGTTCAGTTGCTACAGATGATTCTTTAGTGTTTCATGGTGTTTTTGGATATTTCTAGTTCATTCTCTATCTGTACTACATGTCTGTGTTGATCATTGTGCTTGTGATCTAAGATTTTCTCTTGTGTGTTCATGTTTTTCATGTTCATGGCCGACTAGATGTTGAAGCGTGTTGTGGATCTTCAAGGAGAAATTAAATGAAATGTTTTTGTGTTGGATTTGTTGATTTGGGTCTCCACTATGTTGTGGATGACCTTGGTTGATTCACATGAATAATCTTTATGTGTTTTGGGCAGACTATTTGTAATTATTTTATTATTTATTTCTTTCTGACTTGAAGTGATGTAATTCCATGTTGCAGATATATAAGAGTGATTGTTTTATCATTTGGAAGTGTGTTGAAGTATGTAAGTGTGAAGTGTGTGAGTCTTGTGTGTGAATATTGTTTAGATCATTTGAAGGCAGAGCAGAGTAGTGAAGAAGGTTGAAGAAGTGTTCATGTGCTTAACTAGAACTATAATCAGGCATTAGTAGATGCTATTTTCTCAGTTCACAATCTAGATGGTTTTAATCCAAATATTTCTTGGGCAGTGAGCCCTCTTGTAATTGAGCAATGAGCTCTAGGCAATGTGCTTGAATGCATGTGCATTCGCATTTATACTTCTTTATACTTTTAGCAGGTTATAATATTGTGGACTAACATCCACCATGGTTTTCCCCTAATAGGGTTTCCACGTAAAAATCTCGAGGTTCTTTGTGTTTCTGATGTGTTGATTTTTTATGGTTTATTGTTCATTCATCATGTATGAGATTAAGTTAAGTTTGAAAAAGTTTGAATATTGTGTGACAACTGATTCACCCCCCCTCTCAATTTTATGTCCTTGTTTTTCCAACAATTGGTATCAGAGCAGGTTCCTCTGAAGAAGTTTAAAAGCTTGAGGTGATCTGAGATGGCATCATACAAGAAGGACAGTCCTAGATTCAATGGAAAAAATTACCAACTATGGAAATCCAAAGTGGAATGTCATTTGAGATGTAGTGGTGAACCTTTCTGGAAGATTACAAAGAATGGATATATTAGTCCTCAAAATGGACCTTCCACTCCTAATGAGATTAAAGAGACGAAGATTAATATCAAGGCTATTGAAGCTTTGTTGAGTGCTCCGATGGATTCATAAATGACAAATGTGATGGATCTAAAGACAACTCATAAGATCTGGAAGAAGCTGGAGACTTTGTATGAATGTGATACACTTGTGAAGGTCGCTAAGCTAATGAGTTTGAAAGGAAAGTATGAAACCTTGAAGATGGGTGAAGATGAAAATATTTCTTCTTATATGCAAAGAGTGAATGAACTTGTGATGGGTATTAGATGTGTCGGTGGTACCCTGGATGAAAAATAAATTGTAGCTAAAGTGCTTAGATCATTTCCTCCTTACAAATCAAAGGCTCATGCTATTGAAGAGCTCATAATAGTAACAACTATGACAAGAGATATGTTGATTGGAAAACTTGTTGCCTTTGAGTTGAGTGACTTTGGTGATTCTGCCCCTAAGACTGAATCTACATTTAAGGCTTTTGTATCTAGAAGAAACAAGCAAAGATATGATCTAGAAGAAAGTTCTAGAAATACATTCAAGTATGAGGAAGAATCAAACAACTTGAAGAAGAAGAAAGAGAGGTAGAAGAGCTGGAAGCATTGATTGTGAAGAAAGAGGGCAGAGGACAAGGTAAGTATAAAGGAAAGTTTCCTATTAAATGTTTCTCTTGTATTAAAATAGGTCATTTTTCTTCAAGGTTTCTTGAAAGAGTTCCTAGGTCCAAGCCTTACAAACCTAAATTTCAAAAGAAATGCTATTATGTTGAAGAAGGTGTGACTGATGAAGAATTTGATAAATAAAATGGAAATGAAGATGAATGGGCTTTCATTGCTATCGAGGAAAATGGTCTGGTGGCTACTGAATCTACTAAAGTTGAGAAATCTCTTGCAGCTCGAATTGAAGAAAAGGATGAGTGGGTCATTGGAAATAGATGCTCACATCATATGACTGGTGACAAAAGAAAATTTGTAAGTCTAAAGAAATATGATGGTGGGGTTGTAAGATTTAGAGATAACAATGTTGGGTGATTCGTGGTAAAGGATCTATTTGTCTTGGTGGTAAACATGACACTAATGATGTCCTTTATGTTGAAGGCTTGAAGCATAACCTGTTGAGTGTTGTATAGATGGTGGACAAAGGTTACGATCTTTAGTTAAAAGATGGAAGATGCAAGATACTTGGAAGCTCTGGAAGTGAAATTTCTTTAGGTACAAAGACAAAAGGTAATATTTTTCACCTGAGTGTTGATGTAAGTTGTTTAATTGCTCAAGTGGATGAAAGCTAGTTATGGCATAGGAGGTTGTGTTATGTGAATTTTGATAACATTGTCAAGGTAAGCTCCACTCAAGCAGTAAGATATCTACCTAAGCTAGTGAAGCCTACTAACACAATATACAAGGAATGATAGATGGAAAAATAGACTAGAGTTTCTTTTCGGATTAAACAACATCATTCTAATGGAATACTAGAGTTGGTACATATTGATCGGTGTGGTCCTCTAGAATTGGAAGTCTACAAGGAGAAAGGTACTTTATGCTGCTTATTGATGATTACTCTAGGATGATATGGGTTGCTTTCTTAAGATAAAAATGTGAACATTAGAGAAGTTCAAAAGTTTCAAAGCTATGGAAGAAAATGAGACAGGTTTGAAGATCAAATGTCTAAGGTCAGACAGAGGTGGTGAGTTCACCTCTCGAGAGTTCAATTCTTTCTGTGAAGAGCATGGAGTCAAAAGATAGTTATCTGCTCCCCAAACCCCTCAATAGAATGGAGTTGTAGAGAGAAAGAATAAAACAATTCTAGATGCTCCTAGAACAATTATGTTTGAAGGAAATATGCCTCACATCTACTAGAGAGAAGTTGTAAGAATTGTTGTGTACACTCTAAACTGGGTAAATGTCAATAGTATTTCTGGTAAGACTCCTTTTGAGCTATGGTTTGGTTATAAGCCTACTATAAAATATTTCAAGATCTTTGGAAGCAAGTGTTATATTAAGAGATATGAGGGCATAGGAAAGTTTGATGCAAGGAGCGATGAAGGAATCTTTCTAGGTTACTCTACTCAAAGCAAGGCTTACCGGTGCTATAATATAAGATTGGGAAAAATGGTTGAAAGTGAAAATGTCAGAGTTGATGAGGACTCTGCTATAATATAAGATACTATGGATATAATTTAGATGACCATCAAGTTAGTATAGACCAAGGGAAGAATGCTCAAACACAGAATCAAGTTCAAATTATTTTGGTAAATCAAGAAATTCAAGAAAGAGAGACAAGTGGAAGTGCAGAAGAAAGAACAGAAGAACCAGAAGTGAGAGAGAATCCTAAAATTCTAATGTATGTAAGGTTAAATCATTCTAAAGATCAAATTATAGGATAAAATAATAAAGGTGTGTAGACTAGAAGAAGGATTGCAGAAGAGTATTGTCTAATTTCCAAGACTGACCCTAACAATGTCAATAAAGCTTGTAATGATGAAAATTGGATGGAAGTTATGAAGGAAGAACTAATGCAAATTGAAAAGAATGATACATGGATTCTTGTTCCCGGACCTAAAGATAAAAATGTGATTGGTACTAAATGGGTCTTTCAGAATAAGCTGAATGAACAAGGTGAAGTGGTTCAAAAAAAAGAAAGAATGGTATGTAAAGGGTATTCACAAATGGAAGGTATTGATTTTGAAGAAACCTTTGCCCCTATTGCCAGAATTGAAGTTGTAAGATTATTTCTTGCTTATGTTGCATATACGAATTATAAATTCTATCAAATGGATGTGAAGTCAGCTTTTTTGAATGGTGAGTTAGAAGAAGAGGTATATGTTGAACAACCAAATGGATTTCAACTGACTGATAAGGAAGACATGGTTTTTCAATTGAAGAAAGCTCTATATGGACTCAAGCAAGCCCCAGAACCTAGTATGCTAGACTAGATAAATACTTACTGAAGCTTGGATTCAATAAAGGTACTATTGACAACTTGTATTTCAAGTTGGATCATGATAAAGAGTTGATTATTGAAGTCTTTGTTAATGACATTATTTTTGGAGGAGATGATGATCTATGTATGGATTTTGTTGATGAAATGAAAAGTGAATTTGAAATGAGTATGATTGGAGAGATGAAGTTCTTTCTAGGATTTCAAGTCACTCAGTTAGACAATGGGATTTTCATATCTTAGTCCAAATATGTGAGAGAGTTGTTGAAGAAGTTTGGCATGGAAGACTCAAAGCATGTTGGTACACCCACGGTAACCAAATGCAAGTTAATATAGAATGATGATTCTCCTAAGGAAATCAAACAAGATACAGGTCAATGATTGGTGGATTGTTGTATTTGACTCAAACTAAACCAGACATCATGAATGTTGTGTGTATGGTTGCTAGATTTCAAGTTGATCCAAAAGAATCTCATGTAACTGTTATAAAGATAATTTTTAGATATCTAAAAGGAACAGTTGATTTTGGGCTTTGGTATCCTAAAGATGATGATCTTATCTTGAGTTCCTACACTGATGTGGATTGGGTGGGAGATGTAGATGATAGGAAAAGCACTAGTGGTGGTGCCTTCATCCTAGGGAATAAGCTGGTGTCTTGGTTGAGTAAAAAGAAAAATTCCATTTCCCTATCTACTGTTGAGGTAGAGTATATTGTTGCTGCAAATAATTGTACTCAAGTGTTGTGGATGAAAAAAATGCTGAAAGATATCATAATAGTATATGATGAGCCTATTTTCATACACTGTGACAACTCAAGTGCAATAAACATATCGAAGAATCCGGTCCTACACTCTAAGACCAAGCATATATCAATCAAGTTCCACTTCCTGAGGGAGAAAGTGAGTGAGAAAGAAGTCAGACTAGAGTATGTGCCTACCAAAGAACAAATTGCAGAAATTTTCACCAAGCCATTTCCAAAGGATACTTTTGAGTATCTCAAAGGGATTCTATGGGTGATTACCCCTCTTGATATGAACTAGAGATGCATTGGCTTGCATCAATATGTGTGCTTCATGATCATACTTTTTATCCAGATTGATGTTGTGGTGCCTACTACTCAGGGGGAGTAGTCAGATATGCAGATATGTGTTTCAGAGCTTACATAGAAGATATATTTGGCATTGATGTCAAAGGGGGAGAAGAGAAACATGAAAAATATTTCTGGAAGAGAAGAGTTGAGGAGAAGAGTCAGAACCTAAGGAGGAGTAAGTGTTGTTGTGTTGATGGTATTTTTCACATCATGTGTTGCCATAAATTCCAAAGGGGGAGATTGTTGGATGTTGTTGTGTTGTTGATATGTGGTTTTCATTTATGTCAACACTATTAGCATTGATGTATTGTAAGTTACATATGTCAAGGATATTGAGAAAATTGTAATAAGAAGTGCTACAGGTTGTTAGTGGAGAAGCGAAGATCAATCTGTCGGTGTGATTAGCATGTTGATGATAAATGGTTGTGGACTAAAGGGTTTCTTTTTTAGTGTATCTATTTTATCCACATCAAGTTTCAGAGATCCGCGTGAAGATTTGATCAAGTTATGAAGATTTGTATTCTAGCAATTTTTATGTTACTTCAGTTTGTGTTCCTGAATGAAGATCATGTGATTTTAGTTAGTTCAGTTGTTGCGAATGATTCTTTAGTGTTTTATGGTGTTTGTGGATATTTCTAGTTTGTTCTCTATATGTGTTGTGTGTTTATGTTGATCGTTGTGCTTGTGATTTGATATTTTCTCTTGCATGTTCATGTTTTTCATGTTCATACTAGGTGTTGAAGCGAGTTGTGGATCTTCAAGGAGAAATTAATTGAAGTGTTTTTGTGTTGGAGTTGTTGATTTGGGTCTCCACTATGTTGTGGCCGACCTTGGTTGATTCACATGAATAATCTTTATGTGTTTTGGGCAGACTATTTGTAATTATTTTATTATTTATTTCTAGCTGACTTGAAGTGATGTAATTCCATGTTGCAGATATATAAGAGTGATTGTTTTATCATTTGGAAGTGTGTTGAAGTATGTAAGTGTGAAGTGTGTGAGTCTTGTGTGTGAATATTGTTCAGATCATTTGAAGGCAGAGCAGAGTAGTGAAGAAGGTTGAAGAAGTGTTCATGTGCTTAACTGGAACTATAATCAGGCATTAGTAGATGCTATTTTCTCAGTTCACAATCTAGATGGTTTTAATCCAAATATTTCTTGGGTGGTGAGCCCTCTTGTAATTGAGCAGTGAGCTCTAGGCAATGTGCCTGAATGCATGTGCATTCCCATTTATACTTCTTTATACTTTTAGCAGGTTATAATATTGTGGACTAACATCCACCATGGTTTTCCCCTAATAGGGTTTCCACGTAAAAATCTCGGGGTTCTTTGTGTTTCTGATGTGTTGATTTTTTATGGTTTATTGTTCATTCATCAGATCTAAGGTTAAGTTAAGTTAATTTTGAAAAAATTTGAATATTTTGTGACAACTAATTCACCCCCCTCTCAATTTTCTATCCTTTTTTTTCCAACAGATATGACAAACCCTAAAATTTTACCACTATCTACGCCAAAGACACAATTTTTCAAATTTAAACACATATTATATTTTCGTATTCATTTGAAGATTTTGCGAAGAACATTTACATTGTCTTGTCATGTTAATGATTTAGCAAGGATGTCATCAACATAATCTTCCAAAATTTTGTGGATGTAATCGTGGAAGATCAATGTCATTTCTCATTGATAGGTTGCACTAGTGTTCTTTAAACCGAAGGGCATCACAACCCATCAAAATATTCCCCAAACAGTGGTAAAGGCAGTTTTGTATTGATCTTGAGGATTAATAAGGATTTGATTGTAATTAAAAAATCCATCCATGAATGACAACAAAGCATGTCCAACAATTGAATCCATGATCATGTCTATATTAGGAAGTGGAAAGTTATCTATTAAAGAATCTTTATTCAAGTCATGAAAATTTGTACATATCCTAATACGATTATTGGGTTTAGCAACTGTGACAATGTTTGAGATCCTAGGAGAATAATCAATAGGTCAAATGAAGCTTGCATCAAGGATTTTTTCAAGCTCTACTTTAACATGCAAAGCTATGTTAGGGTGCATTTTTCTTATCTTTTGATGAAAGAGTTTAGCATTTTCAGCAAGAACAATGTTGTGTGTCACAATTTTTGGGTCAATTCCTAGCATATCAGAATATTTCCAAGAAAAAATCTAAGGAAAATCATGAAGTAAAGTTGTAGTGTCTTATTCTTCTTCATCATCAAGGCACTTCCCAATCTTAACAACTTTGTCTTTATCATCAATTGTATCTCTTAAAGGGAGTGCATTGGATTTAGGAACCTCAAACTCATGAGACTCTTCAATCGTATCACTATCATTTTTCTTGGTAATGATTGTAGCACGATTAACCCATTTCATGGGAGCAGTAGAGGATGCGTTATCATAAACACCTAACATTTTTTTTAGAGTTTCATCACTATCAACAGACTGCCATGTCACGTCTCAACCCTAATGCAGGTTGTTTTTGGCCTTGTGTGGATTTGTTACATGTTTTGATGTGCTTGGTAGAATAATAATTAATATGATGGTGTTTTGGTGTGGAGATAAATGAAATTGTTTATTTAAATTATGAAAAGCTAAATAGTATTGAATGCATCTTATTTTGAAAATGAAGCAAAATAGAGTTGAAACATTTTAATTAATGTAATGCATTACTTTATTTATATCCTAATGTGATACTAATTCAATTATTGTTGTGTGCCTAAGTGCACTTGAGTTGCAGGAAATCAAAAACCAAGGGTGTGATTAAGGAGAGGAGGTTAGCATCTTGACAGGACAAGGCAGGAAGACCTCTCGATCACACACATGCACTTAGTTTCATATAGACTGCATTTAGGAATGTCTAATTTTGTGCGTTTGTTTTGAATTATTTGCAAATTAAATAAATGATGAAATGAAAGAATGATAAAATAAAGGATTAAGTTTTAATTAAATTTAATTATAGATTTTTTATTTAAATACTCATGCATTCTATTCTTCTTTTAATTTGTGTTAGTCTTGGAGTTAATAAGTTAACCATTAGTTATAAGATATTTATTTTATTATTGAGTAAATATTTTCAAAAGGCGATTTACATGCAATTAAATTGAAAATTATTCTTATTTTTAAAATCCATTTCAAGATTAGGGTAGGAAATTGAAATGGAAATGCAATTTTAAAAAGGGAAAAAGAGTTCCTGAGAAGGTAATGGTTCTTGAAAAACTTTCTTGAAAATAAGCTCTGCAATCTTTGCTTTAATGGCTGCCAAGAAGATGTTAAATCTTTAAAATAGTGATTTGAGAATTGTTCCTTGGAGGATAGTAGGAAAATAAAGAGCTGGAAAAGCAACTGGAAAGAAGGAAAGAGAAGAAACTTGCTCAGAAAAACCAGATTGAACAGGGGCAAAGGAAAGAAGTTGTTTGAAGAGCATCTCTAGCTAGAAGCATAATCTCCAAGTTTTCTATTATTTTTCCACAAATCTTGTTGAAATATGAAAATAATTCTTAAGAATTTGAATGCAAAGTGTTTGAATTGTATGCAAAAACTGTGAAAATCTAAGAAAATGTTCTATTCTTTTGTGTGGATTGAAATAATTTTCATGCTTTTATCCCTTTTAGATTGGGGCTTTTCTCCTTTGCAAACTATAGCTTATTATTTTGTTCCAGATTGCTCTTTCCTTTCATAGAAGCTCTAAAAATCAATATATATATATACTTATATATATATATGCACACATAATTTCTCTGTGTGTATATATATATATTATATAAATATACATTGGCGTATAAATCTGGATTATATATTTTCCATAATACAAAAATGGATTTATGAGTGCACCGTATTTAGTTTTCTTTTATTGAAATCAAAGTTTTTGTTCAAAAATTGAGGTGTAATGTCTGGGCGGCTGGGATCTCTCCACAGTCGAGCCCTCCCCCATAAGGGAAGGGATGCGTTGTGGGAGACAACGCTTCCCCCATAGGTCGCGGCCTGTGGAGGGAGTACTACCTCGCACAGGTAGCGCCTCCCCATATGGGGAGGGGTGTAAGCCTTACAAAACTTTATAAGTTTTTAAAAACTATGTGAAATTCTCTGTAAACTGCGATATATGTAATCTGATAACCATTCGTTAGAAAATGTTGTGACGTATAAACCTTTTTTTAACTATATATATAGATATACATGCCTATCTATATATATGTGTGTGTGTGTACATATACTCACAAACTTAGATTTTTGTAAACTCTTTTATTTTCCACATAAAATGTACTCTTTGTCAGTGGATATACACAGAATATATATATATGAATAAGTACATATTTAAATATTAATATATATATTTATATATACCTGGCATAAAATCACTATTTTTCTACAGAAAACATTTCCTTTTGTCATTGATACTACACAGAAAAACTCAATATTGTGTACAGGCAGATTTACATATTTATATAAATATATATTCAGTTATTAGTCTATGTTACAAATATAAATATATGTACATATTATATATACATATATATACCTACATAGCAAATACATATACAAATCTGTACGGTGAGCTTTAATATCCACAAGATAAAAACTTAGAAAAGAAGCAAAGTAAACTCACATAAATAATTGTGTACACCAGCAAACTTGTGTTTTATGTGCAAATCTAGAAATTTCTTTGTTTTTCTTTCCTTAAACTGTTATTTTTCTAAATATCAATGCATTGTATGAGTCACCATTTTTCATCTCTGAAACTTTATAGCAAATGTGGGTTATTGAAAACACATTCAAAATTAGATAATTTTCTGAGAAGAGTGGATTTCTTTTTGTTGAAACTATCAAAATTACTTACTATGATCTAGAAAATAGAATAGGAACTGAATTTATTTTGCATTGTAAATTCACTTGAAACTGTACAAGAAAAATTTATTTATTGAATGCATGCATGAAAGCTATTTTTGACAATCTTTGTGAACACCTTGGAAAATGATGAAATTTCTTTGAAATTATAAATGTGTAAAAATTGAATGTGAACTTAGATGGAAAATGTATTATTTACTATATTATGAGAAACTTCTGGGACAGGATGCCAAAGGTGGACCCACAAAGACGGTAGTTTTACCTTTTCTAAAACTATCATTTTCTTTATTTATGCTTGGCCAAGCACATGCACCATTGAAATAGATGGAATTAAAATCCTAGAACTAAATGAATATAGGTCTCTGCCACCTCCTGTTTGCGAGAAATATGTGATTCTCATGTTAGGAATGCATATATGCATCAGGCTTGCATCGAGAGTTCCCTCCTATGTTGTTGTTTCAGGTTGCTAGGCTCCTCGTGCAGGGCCGAGGATTTATTCGAGTTAGGAAGAAACCCAAGGAAGTATTATACTTCATGGTTGGGTGGAAAAGGTGCCTTAATCACACTCTTGGCCCCAACCTGCAAGAAGACCAGAGGTGTCACGGTGGTTGAGGTTCAGAGGTTGATATTCTATAAATGTATTCATGTATTATTTTGAATGGCTTGTAAAGCCCACTTGTAAATGTAATTCTATTTGAAATTTTTGATGTAACATTGAAATAGATGTATTGGAATGAAATTTTGATGTAACATTGAAATAGATGTATTGACTAAAAGATATTGATGTAATTAAAACTTGAATGAATTTATGGAAACTCATTGATAAGCAAATGGCATTTACATATGTGTCATTGCAAAGATCTTTGTTGTTAATGGAATTTACTTCTTTTTCATACATGGAATTAAATTTATTACTGAATATTCCTTTTGTGCAATTATGGAAAGATCTTGATCTATGCATCCTTTGTTTAAATATACTTAGAATGTAATAAGATTGGAAAATTATGTGGTTTAAAGAACATCATCTATCATGCATTACATGCCATGATGGTGGTAAGTCCATATCAAGCAATTCAAGATGTTTGATTGTGATTTGGTGTTTTGGTTGACATGTAATAGCATTGATGTTTAAAGATGGTCATTGAGTAGGTTTTGTCATTCTAGAAAAATAATATCCCAATATGGTTTTTGTCTCTTGTGTATTAGGTTTGATAGGAACACGAATTCCTTGTTCATGTTTTCAACATCCTTTTCCAGTATATCCTAATTTTTTCACAATTTCATAGCCTTTTCCATAAATTCTTTCCATTTATGTTAGAGTCGGCGAGGATTGATAATCTATCTCATCAAAAAAAATTGTGTATGTTGCATTTTCTTCCATATTAGAAGAGATAGATGTTTGAGAAGATTATTCATAATTTTAAGTAGACATTATGGTTGGTTGATCATGTTTCTCATCTTTCTTTTGTGTAATTATGTATTCGCCCATAATGAAGGTGTGAATTCTAAGGATCCCCAATCATCACCAAATAATTTAGATGGAAATTCCTCATCGTTGTGTTCAATTTCAAGAGGATCTATGTTGGATGTTGGAATTAATGTTTTCAGATGATTTGTAGATCCTTTTTCAAGGTACAAGCAACTTTAATGCTCGGGGTCTATTTCAACTTGATAAATGTGATTGTAATAGACACATTTCATGATACGATGAAGGGTCAAAGGCACTACATTCACTTCATGAATCCATGGTTTTCCTAAAAGAAGAATATATGAAAGATCATAAGGCATGGAATGAATAGGAGTTTGCAAAGGAGTTTGCAAAGTAGCCACCCTAACCATAATAGGTAAAGTGATTATACCGAGTGGTTGCTTTGTTGTATTGTCAAATCCTTAGATGGATATGGAATCAGGTATTATTTGTGACTTATCAACACACAATCTATCAAGGAGATTCACACTACACACATTAATGGAAGAACCATTATCGATAAGGGCTCTTTTGATACCTATGTGATTGAATTGACCAATTATCATAAAGGCTTCATTTTGTTTTCACAACTCTAAAGGAGTAAGATCATGTTGGTGGAAGGTAATATCTAGATTAACTTGGTTCATTCCATGGATTAAATTTTCCACATCATTTAGAGTTGAACCAGGAAGAACTGTAATCTATTGTAAGGTTGTTTGAAGAATAGTGTGATAATTTGGTGAGTTCTGAAGTAAATCCCAAAAGGAAATCTTTGCAAGAGTATTCTTTAATTGTTAAACAAGGTCATACTCCTTTGTGTATGGGAGGTAATGAGGAGCACTAGGTGGATTGGGTAAAGGTAAAGAAGGTGGGGTTAGTTGCGGTCGTTGCATATTGTTTCGGGTATTATATGTATGAGCAATAGTAACATTACTTGATTGTTGAAACACATTAGTTTTAGGTGGGTAAAGATTGTACTCAGGTTTATTGGAAGGATGGAGTTTATGCGAGGGTGGGTAAAGAGTGAGTTGAGGTTGAATCACAGTAGCATCCTTAGTTTTAGACTTCTCACAACAAACCTTAGTGGATGATTTGAGTGTGATGAAATCCTGAAGGGAGTCATCTAACAAGTCCAAGTCATCATGACTAAAAGGTTTGAGGAGTAAGTTATTGTCAATTGGTTTAAGTTGTTCAACATCAATGGTTTTAATGTTCATTATTATGGGTTTGTCACAACAAACCTTAGTGGATGACTTATGTGAGATGAAGTCCTGAAGGGCTGCATCTAACAAGTCAAAGTCATCACAACCAAAAGGTTTGAGGGATATGTTATCATTAGGCGGTTTAGGTTTCTCATTGCAAGTGTTAGAGGATGAAGTGAGTGAGAGGAAGTCCTAAAGAACTTCACCTAACTTATCTACATCATCACGACTACGAGGCTTGGACGAGATGTTTCTAAATTGAATCATTTGTTTTAAAGGTTGTTTTGATGTTTTAATTTTTATTTTTTTTATGTATCGATGAATCTGATCTAAAAGAACTAGGAACAAATACTGAAAAAGGAAAGTTGCAAAAATCTAAGACTATCCATAAATGCCATGAAAGAAAATGATACTTATACTTATGAAGAAAAATATAACTAAACTATGACAGAAAAGAAACTATAGGAAACAGAAATGTGCAAAGTAAGAAACTAAATTCTGGAAATTTTGATTCAAAAATTGCAGTGGGATTGATTCACCCAAGGTGGCGAATGAGTCCCAGGGGAGGTATTTTTTAGGATTTTTCTATTTTTTTTTACTTTTTTGTAGGTTTTCAAGTTTGTACAATGTAGATAAAGATTGATAATGCAAAATTTTGGAATGAAGTAATGAAATAAGATGAATAATGAACTCTAAATGATATTTTCACTAATCCAAGTTTAAGAAGCCCTGGGATGCAAAGACAATGCAAAAGACAATGAAATTAAGGCCTAGGATGAAAATATAAATGAAAATCATAATGATATGATGTTCAATATGCAGGTTCACCAAAATGAACCTTAGATTTTTGGGTAGGTCTTATAGGCTACTCTTGCACTCTTAGGACGTTTCTCCTAAAAGGAGAGATATAAACCCCACTCAAAAGTCTAGGTGGTTCACTTAAATTAAGATGTGTATTATGTTATTGAAACTAAATGAGATGAAATAAAGGCACTTAAGCAATGAAATTGAGAGATTATGAATGCAAAACCTAAGAATGATGCAATGTTTGAAAACACAATGATGCTTGCAAGAAGCTTGAAATGATGAATGAATATGTAAACTAAACTAAACAAAAAGCCAAATATCTGAATATGTGCACCTGAGAAGCTAAAGAATACTAGAAAACAATCTAGAAATCTGACAAAACCTAATTTTGGGCTAACTGGGACTCATTCGCTACTTTGGGCGAATTAGTCCTAGGTCAAGGTTTTTCTGCACGGGAACTATTTTCTGCTAACTAGGTGTTTGGATCTACATCTGACTGAAAATGGCACCTCAGGAGGGACTCATTCACCATGCATGGTGAATCAGCCCACTTTCAAATTTCTATGATTTCAAATCTCTGTTATGTACCTTGACACTTGTACAACACTTTCTGACAGAAACCCAAATCGGGATCTCGAAAAATTCATGCAAGACAACTTTAAAAAATATATCTAATGGGGGGTTTTCCATGGACAAACCTCAAGTTGGGTAATCAAGCCTTGAATGAATAAAAATCTACATAAAACCCTATCCTTAGATGTGTTAAAGACTAGGATAATATGAAGTATGTCAAAAACCCTATTTTATTATGCAAGAATAAGAAATGCAAATGTGATTTGAATGATGCAAGATCTCAACCCTAGAAATCTCACAACACATCAAAAATGGAGATAAAGTGACATGCAAATGGAATGTAAATGAGATATAAACCTTAATCTGAAGATAGAGAAGCAATGGAAAATGGAATCACTTTGAAAAGAAGTCTTTAGGTGTGATTTGATGGCTAGTTGCATCTCCTCAACCTAGATTTCTCCATGATTTACCATAGGCATCCATCATCAACTCTTTGAAATTTTGAACTATGATCCTAAAAGTGAGCTTCAAGACCTACAATAAACCCTGGTTTGCTGCCCTAAAACTTCAACTTTTCTAATGAAACTTGTTGTAGAATACTTGACTTTAGAAATTGCTTTTGTGAAATGACTAAAAAGATGTGTAAAATGACTAAAAATGAGTATATATAAGCAACAACACCTAATTTTACCATTATTTAGACCTAAGAAGCTGACATTCACCAAAAAATTAAGTTGGATTAATTGAATTCCCACTCAAAATTGAAATTTCCCTCAAAAGGGACTCATTCGCCACCCTTGGCGAATGGGTCCCACCAGAGAGGACTCATTAGCCCAAGGTGGCGAATGTGTCCCACTAGTGGTTTTTGAAGGTTTTTTTTTGGGATATTAGTGAATTAAGTGTTGTTTTTCAGGATTTAATGATTTCTCAAGTGAAACGGGCCTCTAGATAAAAAATAATGGTTCTTATGGGCCTATAAATGTCATTTTGAAGGATAAATGATCCAAGGGTACTTAAAAGTGGGTCTAATTATGCGTGAAATTGTCTCTTTTCTCAAGAGGGTCCAATTTTCTATGACACACTAAGAAAGGGAACACTAGCAAAACCACAGAAGGTTTGACACTTGTCTCCTTTTTAGTGGCTTTTACTATTTCATAAAGAGTATGTGACTAAATAAAAAATGTAGCTACGAAATCATGGAATGTAGTACACATGGCATCCTTTCAACATAATTCCATGAGTCTATAAATAGTTTTATAAAGGTTAATTTTATAGTTGTGGAACTGTATAAAGGGGACAAGTGTCATTCTTTTAAAGAGATTTTTCAAGTCCATGGGATGATTCAACAAGATCTATATGTGAGTCACAGAACTATAGAATAAGGACAAGTGGACTCATCTCAATGTATCCAATGGGTTTTCTATCAAAGGAAAAGATTATGCACAATGAAATGACAAAATGTGGCACAATCTCATGAGGATACTGAGTCTATGAGCTCTTCACAGTAGGTCCATTTTTAAGTTGTGGAATCAGTGAAAGTTGCCACATGGATTACTTGATGATGTCAACAGCCTTTTAAGTTGTCTTCTCTTGATAGCCTCCTGATGATGTGTAAAGTGATCCTACTTTGAATAACTTTATTAGTTGAAGATCTATCAAATCTCGTCCTTTCATTAGAAGATCAATGACACATTCAAACTTGTAGAATGGATAGTTGGTAGCTCGTGGCTTGCGTGAATTGGAAATAATGACAAATATGACAAATTGTAACCAAAAATTTATGAATATTTCTTTTATAAATTCTACAATTTGACCTAGAAATCTATTCATTTTGTATTTGTCAACCTTGGAGAGTGAAATTTTAAATTTCTACATCAACCTAGGGTTTTCAAAAGTAGAGAACAAGTAAGTAATCGTGTCTGCAAAATTCATAAAACTTATATTCTAGGGTTAATTAAATTTAAAGCTCATATACATTACTTATTATCTGGAGAACGTCAAAACTTTAGAATCATACACAAAAATCATAGGTTAAGACATAAATTTTAGCCATATCCTATCAATAATTGTATGAAATACTATTAAAAACCTATTAGAAAACCCTTGTTGAAAACCCTTGCACCTTTTATGTTTTCTCATTGACAGATAGCTTTGGTATTCCAATAACTTAAGTGTTTATTCATGGATTTTATTCCCAGTTTTCCAACTAGCCCCCTTTTACTGCTTACTAATTTTGTAACCTAGCGCACTTCAAAGTTTAAAACAACTTTAAAACAAATGTTGACTGTTTGATGGATGGTTATAGTTGAATTCTAAAATTAAATGCATAGAATGCTAGACTTGGAAACTCAAACCTCTAGAATCACCCTACAATAATTATATTTTCAAATATTAATGGTTGAGAATTTATTTGAGATGAAACATTGGAATGACACCACCTCTCACAAAAAGTGATCAATTAATCAAAGTTGTAGAAATGCAAGACAACTATTGAATTTAATTTGAATTGTTAGTATAGAATTTGTAATACATTAATCATGTATTCTAAAGGTAACACATTTCATTCACTTTAATATTCGAGAAAAAGAAACAAAATAAGAAGTGAAATTTCTATTGCTAAGTGATTTTATTTTTAAGTGAGAGAGTTGGGACACAAGGAGATTGTTCATTTGAGTGCACTAGGGAGATTTTGGCTTCCAACACTACCAGTCCATGCCTGTCAATGTCTCTATATTCATCTTTTCAAGAATAAAATTCTAATTTATGGGTAAGTGAAAGAAAAAAATCCTACATTTTGTTGCTTCTTAATTTTTCAATTTTGTGGTTTAAGGTTAGCTATTGGGAAAGGCAAAGAAAAATCAAATAGAAAAATAGATTATACCAATGTAGCATCTTAAATTGTCACCCTTGAAAATTTCACACTATTTTTTGCTCCCCCTTAAGAAATAGGACCTAATTGAACACCTAATTTCCTAAATTATGCATTTTATAGCCCATTTTAAACATTTACCAACAAATTGCAAGCAGAAAAAAAAATGCATTCATTTAATATTTTTCCCCCAACTCCTGAATTCCCAAAAAATAGTTTGGGACATAGACACCTAGGGTGCCTATGTCCCGTTATTTTGGCTCCAAATTCAAATAGTTTGGTGTCAACATTTTATTATTTGAATTTCAAATGTCTATTATTGGCTATCAAAATTTAATTTGTGGAAAATTAGAATAATTACATATGAATACCTAGTTATAGCATCATTTAAAAACTAACAAGGAATATCTAGTATTATTGAGCAAGAGTTATTATCAAGAGCATTATCAAGCAATTCAAGAGAATAATTTCAAAGATTTATTGCAACCATTCAAGATCCAAGCATAATGTCAAAGTGTGTGTGAATTTATTTTTATGTTATCATATTGTTTGTGAAGATTAAACCTTTTAGGTCTCCAAGCAATTCAATCAAGCAAGATTCAAGCCTTGAGGAGATTTGTATGACTTCAATCCTTCAAGGAATCCATTGGAGGGTGGTGAGTTGCAAAAATCTATTGATTCATCTTTCCTTGTTATCATTTATCCATTTATCATTGGCATTGCCATTGTGGAAGTGGAAACACTAACGCGATGTTTGACTAAGGCAAGCCCCTAAATGGTACAACCCTTCCTCTTTAAATGTGTAGGTTTTAGATCTTAAGAAGATTGGAAGAAGTTTGAAGGTCAATTATTCATTATTGCATTCAAATCCTACACCTTGATAACTGACAAAAAATCAACTATTTCAGACTTCGACAGTGATTTGACAGTGCAACAAGCAGAGAATAGGAGCCCTAATCTAGCACTAGAGGATTGTGAAATTAGATCTAAATTCCCTCTACAAAGATATAGGTTCCTTGGGTGACTTTGTCCAACATTTTTAGCTCCAAATTTATATCATAGGTGCATAATGTCCTGCTCAATCCATTTTTGTAGTCTATTTATGTTTGTGACTTTCCAAATCTATTTTTTTACATCAAAACTATCATTTGCATCATTAGGTTAGTTGAAGCATTCTATTTCATCCATAAGATCATTTCAAATTTTGTCAAGGGTAGGTTGACTCACCTTTCAAGTTGTAAGTCAATCATATATCTTGTCCAAGTCTAATCAAACCCCCTTCTATTTAATGAAATAAGGGAAAGGTGTCAAACCCGCCACAAAGGGAGATCTCCCCTAAAGGGTCTCACATTTTCCATGATTGCACCAGACTTCTTAAAACCCAAGTTTTCACAGATGAATACTTTGATATTTGTGATCTTATAATCTATGGTAGGCTTACCTCAAAACTTAGGTTTTCATGTGAGAATAAGGCTACAACACAAATGAGGACTTCCAATAGTAAAACAATACCAATTAATAGTGTCATTGCACTATGGGTAGTTGGATTTGGGTGCATGATGCTACATGAGGTTTTCTCTTGCCCCAAATTTATCATGGTTTATGCCCATAATTATGATCATAAAAAAATAATTGTTAATAAAGATAGCAAAAAATAAAAGTCACCCATTAGTACAAAAGAATTTGGAAAGGTGTTGGGGTTTATAGCCAAATATTTTTGAAAGCTCCACATTTACCTAGAAAACCTTTCTAGTAATTATGAAGCAGTCAATCAAGGGGAAAAAAATTGTTTTCTAAATAAAATAGTTGTGGATAGTAACTTATTGAAAGATAATCATAAGCCTCCATATAAATTAAAAAAAATTAAACCATGGGTTCATAATACTATTTCCATGCTAGCATTTTTCCTTGGACTAGATAGCATCGAGAAGTGGGTGCAAGCCTCCTTGAAATGGTATATAATATCCATTATGTTAGTCAATCTATCAAATCTAACTTTCTTGAGCATATTGTAGAATCCATGCATAAATACTATTTAATGATTAAAGGATGTTCCCATGAGACATTTATGTTCACAACCCACTTGTGTTATTTATTTTCATTCAAATTTAGTGGAATTTTTGTGGCCAACAAGCTTCAAATTCATCCCTATAAGAATTTCAAGACAAAAAATGGCTGCATTATATGATTGTACCACTAAAATAAGGATGCACGATAGTCAAAGGAACTACAATAATTTTGTAGACTACTTTTTGGCTCCATTGTATCAAGCGATTACAAATACTCCAATACCTAGATTGTCTGTGTCTTGTAGAGATTACATTCGACTGGGATCAAAAATACAATTGGTTGAATAGTACTTCATGGAAGAATATTCTTTGCTAAGATTTTATGGATTGGGAGTAGAGCCATACAAACTTCCAATACATGTCATAAAGAGGTATTTTGTATCAGAATGTGTACAAAAATAGAGAGTACATATCAACTATACTTTGCTAGCCAACAAAAGAAGAACATATTTCCTTCTTTACCTTTTTCATATGGAGGATTCACTTTTAAGAGAAAAGCATTCACTATGGTATATGTACTTTCAAAAAAAAAAATTGATGTTACCTCTCACAAGCAGTATGACCCATGTGATGTCATTAAAGCAAGGCTTGTAGCTAATAACAATGTTGCAAGTAGAATTCAACATGAAAGTAAACCCTTGCTTGGAATATTGAAAAACAAGAATTCTTAGGATGAGATCAAAAACTTAATGGAGGAAACAAATGCTGAGAAAGGTATTTCTTTTCAACAATTGTCAAAAAAAATAATGGTATTGGACCAATAGAGAGAAGCAGAGAAACAAATCAGGAGGTACGACAATTTTTATCAGAAAGGTGATCGACCATATTCTTTAATAAAAATACCAAATTCTCTAAGAAGGGCTTATACAAAACAAAAATGAACACAATAAAAAATTACTCACTTTTGGTCTATGAGGAAGGATCTAGGTGAACCCAAAACTAGTTCAACATTTGAAGAGATCCAAGAAGATTATGATTTTAGCAGTTTATGGGATAAAGAACATCCTCTAAATTTTATCAAATTGATGATGAATTTGATGATGATAGGGAAGAACAAAGTGTACATTATTCTAGAAAAGTCAAATGTGGTTTAATTGAGACCACAAAACAAACATATACTATAGGAGTAGTCATAGCTGAAAAAATGGGTTATGAAGGTGGTGGTTTGGGGTCCAAAGAACAAGGAATTTGGGTACTAATAGAGGTATGCCATAGAAAAAAAATGATTTTTAAGGTATTTGAGCTGATAAGAAATCCCAAGGGCATACAAGGACAAGTGAAACAATTCATTTTTTATAGCTTCAATTCCTCATGGTTAGATACAACCACAACCAAGACATGGTGGATAATCTAGTACAAATTGCACTACCATTGGTGGTGATGGTATGGATAGTAGTACTAGTAGTGGTCAACATGTGCTACAACAACAAATTACACACAAGGGTCTAACATTAGAAGATACTACACATACATCAAGTGATCAAGGAATTCTGAAGAAGCAAAGGATTATTGTTGCATCCCACTTGTGCCCTAGCTATTTTGATGTGTGCCCTAGATATTTTGATGTTGTTTCCTAGTATCTTGATGTTGTTTCTCAAGCATGGATACATCTATATATATATATGGTTAATTAGCTTGTTGAATGGAGATATAGAATGTATATATGACTGGTTTAATTAATTTCATTTGACAGATATTTTTCGTGTTTATATAGATGCAAATGTAAAGATGTAATAAGATATCATACTAACTACTTGTGTTTGACCTAGTGGTTGCAGGAGATATCACCTCCGAGGAGGGAGTAAAAGTATCATCAAGTACAAGGGGTAATGGAAGAGAAGTCTAGTGCCATTTGAAAACCCAACCTATAAGTTTGTGATTTCCATTGAGTAGGGATTGGAACTACATGTCCAAAGTTGTTAGGTAAACCACAAGGTTGACCCTAGGTGTTAGGACCACCTAACCCATGTTGCTTGTCATGTAGCATCACCTTAGTATTTCTTTTGAATTTAAAATTAAAATTAATCTTTAAAGGACCTTTTCTTTTGGTGAACTTTTAAATGGCTCTCGAAAATATTTAATTAATTGATCAAATATAAAAGAATTAGACTTAACATCTATCAATAATTTCAAAAACGTAATTATATTAGGAAAATGGGAGAATATACTAATATCATTATTATTTAAAGAACAATCGTCAAATGTTCTTTTTGTTAATAATTAAAAGAATAAACCTTATGCGTTATAGGGGCGAACAATTTATTTTTATCAACTCAAATAAAATATTAGAGTTTATGAAAACACTTGAATATAAAGTTTAAAATATATATTTGTTTCTCCTATCACTTGAGACTAACATTTGAATAAAGCTTATAATAATACTATTTTAAAAATAGTGAGATTAGAAAGGGAGAGGGATGGAGTGGCATATTACCCATTACACCACTAGAAACGAAGTTGGAGGAGTGGATTTAAATCGATGAAAAAGAAATTAGTTGGGTTTTAAATTATTAATGGAGGAATTAAAGTTTGAAGTCTTGGGAAATTTGAAAAGAAATTCTCATATTTTGCATAATGTGGTAGAGGAATCAAGATCTAGCTTTTTCTTGGGAAATCTTCCATTTTCTTGCACAACCATTTCTTGGGGTCGAGCAAGCTCTTTTGATGGTTCTAAAGAATTCTTTTATTTTTAGCTTAAGTTTGGAGAAGGAGGACATTAGAGGAAAATATGTAGAGAGAGACAGCAGAGTCTAGGTGAATGGGAAAGAATAGAGAAGTTGCAAATTAACGCACATCTAAGCATAGGGAAAAGAAGGTTGACAGAAGTGTAGTAGACAAGAAAGTGAAATCTTATCGATGTTCAATCCAATCTATAGGCAATAGTTTTAATATTTCATGGCACATGTATCTTCTTTATTCTTGAAAATCTAAAAGGTCGATTACTCCCAGTTTAGAACTATTTGTAAGATGGGGTTAGAGAGTTCCTAGCCTAGATAAGTGACATCCAACACTTCTAAGCTACAAAACCACATCAAACAAGAGAATACAAACAATGCATGAGTAAAATGAAAGCATCAAACTAAAATACTCCCCATGCTTGAAGTTGCTTTGCTTCTCTTGTCTCTCTTATTTCTCCTTATGCCAATATTGCCCTCAAATTTCTTATTGAAGTTGTGCAAATACTTGCAAATAGTAAGCAAGCAAGTTGGAGATAATGATTGTTAAGTTGAAAATGGGAAGGAAGATTTCTTTTTTAGACAACCATTCCAACAGATGGCCTAGATTGATCTTCTAGAAAGATTCCAAGTTTGACGGATGAGAATGGATGAGATGGAGGTTACAAAATGGATGGCCAAGATCAAATTTCAAGAAAGATGCCAAGGTCAACAATGGTCCAGAATTGATGCACCAAGAATATGCCATTCATAGAAGGAGCTATGACAGTTATGATGCCAATGGCTATGATGCTCGATGCTTATGACAAAAATCAAGGCCATGACAAAGATTAATGATAGGGCATCTTTGACCAAAAGGGAGGCATAAATGATTTATTTAAATCATTTGTTCAAAAATGGAAGAAAATGGAGGAAATGGACAAGTGGAGGATAAATAATTCATTTGAATTATTTATTGGAGAAAAATGAAAAATGAGAATTTAATTAAAATGAATATTCAACCATTTTAATTAAATGGGAGGAAAATAGAAAAAGGGGACATTAAATAATTAACTTAGATTAATTATTTAATGAGGAGAAGATGACAAGGGATAGTTAAATAATTTTGACAATTATTTAACTATAGAAGAATTAAAAGACCATGAATAGAAAAATAATTAATGATTATTTAACTATAGACGAAAGGTGATAAAGAAATAATTAAATAATAATTTATTTAATTATTGGAGAAGAAGAGGAATTATTGACGTGATTAATTTTATTTAATTGATCAGGATAGAATAAAGATTAGAAAGTGAATTAATTAAATAATTAAAAATTATTTAATTAATAGAGGAATATGATCAAGCATAATTGAATAATTAAAATTATTCAATTATTGGAGGACGATGACCAAGAAAAATGGTGCTTGCATAATTAGGACATTTTTCAGTGTCTACATTTTTCCCCTCTTTGACATAATGCAGTTCAATGCGTTGTGTCAAAGAAATTTAGTCAAGAGATGCCCCGAGATGCCCCAGTTAAATCAGCGTACATATATGCCCCCTCAAGAGGATAGACAAGTTCAAAGAACATGAATGTGCTCTTGAAATAGATGATAAGACTAGAGGATGAAGGATAGAAGAAATGTTAACATGGAGAAGATGGATGTTAGCGCAAAAAAGGAAAGGAAGATGGAGATGGAAAGTTAGACAGGGAATGATAAGGGAACCAACTTTCATGCTTACACTTTTATAGTTATCATCATTGGGTGTCAAAAATGTCACAAATGGACCACAAACACCATGGTATGACATAAACCAAGGTGTGCAAGGTGACAATTTGGGAGATACAAGCAGTCAAAAAGATAAGGAATGCCCCAGCTCATACAAAGGACTCAATTGTCCTAGTCTTTTTTCTAAGACAAACCACAGACAACAAACGGAGAAAAGAGGCCATGATCCATCATTGTCCCTCTAAATATGTTGATAGGACATCCTCGAGGAGACTAGTAACATGAACCAAAACCAATCGAAAAGATAAGACAAATCCAAACCAACAAAGTTTTTGCTAAGATAGTGTTTGCCAATGTTAATGATAAGATTGTTTCATTGATTGATTATATTGATCAAGATGATCGAGTTTGATTGAAAATTTGACAAGGATTGGTTGATAAATTGAAAAGGGTTTGATAAATTGATTTGATTGATTGTGCCTAGTCTCGAGAAGGACACATCCTGATTAAGGCGAGATTGATTGACCAAGATGACAAGATTGATCAATTTGATAGAGATTCATTGATAAAGTTGAAAAATTTGATTGAGTGCATATGAATTAAAGAAAGACATATCATGATTAAGGCAAGATTGATTGACACGGTTGACAAGATTAATTGTGACAAAGACCGATCATTTGTTTGACAAAGATTTATGAATATGACCAAGTGATGTGATGATACCCAACTTCAGGAAGGAAACATCATATTTAAGGCAAAGGACACATCTAATAAATTTGACCAAGTGATAAGTGTTGACAAGGAATCTAACTACGAGAAAGACATATTCTGCTTAAGGTGAATGACCAAACTAACAAATTCGAATCTTAGGAAGGACACATCCTAATAAAGGACAAGAGATAGGACCGAATGAGATAAATGACATAATGCCCCATTCCACTAAGATTGATGATCTGATTGGTTGGTTGATGATAATATGATTGACTAATTGAAGGATTTTGTTGGTTATGTTCATCTGTTGATTCCATGATTTAGTTTGAATAATGATTTCTTGTGAACCAAGAACAAGACCAAACTCGAAAAACCCTAAAGGACTGACCTAGGTGGCCTTGGGGGCTCATCAATTGATGGCCTTTCCTACGTTATACAAACAAAGACCTCATAGTTTGACACAACTTGAATTTTCCTTATTTGACAAAATACTGAGTCATAATTTTATTTGGACAACCTAAAGAGATTGACCTAATGTCTTGAGGGACCATTTAAGATGAGCCTTTCCTATGTAGAAAATGTGCAGAGACAACGTAGTTCAACCACTCTAATGAAGACTAACTCAAACTCGGACTCAGACTCTATTTTTGGGATGTTTGATGTTTTTTGTTGTTTTTGGGTTTTGATGATTTTATGACTTTTTTTGAATTTTGATGTTTTATGATTTTTTTCTTTTTGGATTTTGATGTTTTGGATTTTTTGGATTTTGATGTTTTCAGATTTTTTTGGATTTTGATGTTTTCTAATTTTTTTGGATTTTTTTGTTTTATGATTTTTTTTGGATTTAGATGTTTAAAAAGGTTGATACCATGTGTTATTTTTCCATGAAGACATGAGTGAAGGAATTTCCCCCAGTTAGGTACAAGATCAATTTATTATGCATGAGAGAAGCAATAGACAAATGGAAAGGATGATCATGATGGCAAGGATACTAAATTTTGGTGGTTCTCAGGCCATGGAAGGAAAAAAAAAATTATTATGAACAAGTGACGTGCAAATGGATGGGTGGAAAGGACAAAGGACCAGATAGTGTGACAATAGATGGAGGAGCATAGACTGACTACACATGGTGCCTGTTTGCTAGGTTTTCACCATGGTACTTATCCAAAGTGCCATTGAAGTGGTTTTCACTTTTGGACAAATTATTTCTCTTTACTATTTTTTTTTATTTTTTGATTTTTTTGATTTTTTTGTTGTCACCATGACGCATGTTTGCTAGGTTTTCATCAAGGTGACCATTTTTTTATTTTTTTAATATATTTTTTACTTTTAACGGGATACTTTGAGAATCAAGTGTAGTACTTGTGAAAGTGCATGTTGTTGATAGGTTCGGACAATGGCTCTCCTTCAGGAGTAGAAATTTAATAAGCACCTGATCCATATGATATTGTAATGACATAAGGGCCCAACCAATTAGGTTCAAACTTTCCAAGATTTTTCACGTTCTACTTGATTTTTTTATTTTCTTTCAAGACTAAGTCACCAATGTCAAAGCTTCTAGGTCAAACTTTCTTATTGTAGTTGTGTCGAAGGTGATTCTAGTATGCTTACAAATGTGTTAGAGCATTTTGTCTCTTTTCATCTAGTAACTCTTAGCTCATGTAGATGGGATACATGATATTCTTCTTGATCAATCAAGCCTTGCATAGAGACTCATGTTGATGGTGTTTTCTGCACAGCAAAAACATAGACAAGATGCAATATCCTATCTCTCTTGAAAGGTAAATCTCTATCAGCAAGCCTCAAGAGATAACCCCAAGGTCTCTAATGTCAGGTCTTGACAATGCATAAAAAACTAGGTGATAAATGTGAAATTGTTGGTAATCACAATGGGATCTTATTACAAGCAAACTATTGAATCGAAATTTATTAGATTTAACAATATATTGATACTTCAATCCTAGATTTAACCCAATAATCAAAGAAATAGAAAAATATAAGGGGTTTTGAAGATATTTCTAACTCTAATACTAAATTTAAGATTAACAATGAAAATGACTAGCACCCAAAATGGACCAATCCCTCAAAACTGATCTCTACTTGACCCAGATAAATCTACAATCTTATAGAAATAGTGCAATCTTCTAAGGTGTTAAGATTTTCAAATCATGAGCATTCATTCAAACAACCCTATTGCAATTGAAATGAATAAACTCTCATAATCGAACTTAAGCACAAGGAATATGAAAAATCCAGGCTAACTTTGCAAAGCAACTAACAATCAGTTGGTTGTGAAAAGTATGGACTGAGGGGTTGCTACAACATTCAAGTATCAAATCACAGACATTATTAAATCTAATCTAATCTAAATATTAACCTCCTCAAAGAAATTTTAAAGATGGAAGAACGAGAACCATGCAAGACAAGAGAATACCAGTATGGCACCAAATAACAATGTCATTACTTGTATTCAGATTATCCACTGTAGTAACAATTCTAGTTTTCTATTACAATATTTACTTGAGAGAAACTACTTGCTAACTTACTCTACTTCTAACTGATGAACCAAGAACCCTATTTTCTAACTCTATTTTCTAATTTCAAACTTGGAACCCTTACAAAAGAGGCCAAATGCCAAATATATAGAAACCCTAGAGAAACCTGTCCACCCAGCAAGAGTTCTGCAACATTAAAGGCACAACCACTCAGCCAAGAGAAACCTAAAATCAATCAAATAAGCAATAAATGCATGTTCCATCTAAGTCAGCCCAGGATCCACAATGTAGCTCTGATGATGCGCGGGAAGATAATAGGGAAGCACAAATCGCGCCACAGCCTATCATTAGCTTCCTTCCCTATTATCTTTACTCTGATCTGACTCTTCATGTACCCTCAAGAACACCCCATCTAAGTTAGCCATAGGTGGCAAAGGAAAAACCCTAAGTCAATTTTTAATGGATGCAACTTGCTCTCTTGAGTGTTTGACTGACTTAACCCAATCCACCTTATATGCCAAATACTTATCAATAATTGCAAGGTAGGTGGCTGCATCATCCAACTGGTGCTCAGAAACAGAATCACCATCAAGTGGCACATAAACATCCTACCACCAACTTCTCAATTGTTCCAGACTCAAACATTCAGGAGCAATCTTCCTTCGTCCCGTCATTATCTCAAAGAAGGTAATGGAGCCATTATAGACACCAGCTAGGGTATCATCAATCTACTTTCCTTGTTTATAAATCTTCTTCAACACCTTTTTTCTAATTTGCAGTGCCTCAAACCATTCCCATGGCTCGAAAACTCTAGAGGAAGGAAGAATTTTGTCACTTATTAACTTGTCCCGAGTGTACTCTATAATAGTTCTGGTTTTCTATAGAAGAAGATATGTATCTTCTTTATCTTGTGCCAACAATTGTTTCAACCACCTAGTTGTCATGATAGCATCCTTTCCAGTTGATAGAATTTCCTTAATATCTCCATCATACTTTACTTGCACCCCTTTCAACCAATTCACGGTGGCAATAGTGGAAGCCTTCATCTTTTCTAGTTCGGTTATGGTCTCTTGAGGTAGAGGATTTGTAGTAGAGGAAGAAGGATTAATGGACTGTAGTGGCTTCATTAATTCCTCCAAGCACTTCCTGAGATTTTCATTTTCTTTCTTAAGTTCTTGCTTGGTCTTCATCTCCTTCCTTAATCGATCCATAATAATTGTACTAGAGACTTCATAGTCCTCAATATCCTGCTCAACTGATGTAGGACCTAGATTGAAAGTCTAAACACTGTAATCTTTTCTGACCACATCATCTCTATTTTTATCTGGAGCAGGGGTGGCAATGCGAACAACTTTGTTATGTTCCTCATCTCTCTCAATCCATGAGATTACCCTAGCCTTCTTCTTACCTTTTTCTTTTTCAATTCTAGCTAGTAGTGCATCCCAATTTGGTGGACTATCCACCATAATAATTTGTTTTCTCTTTATCTCCTTGTCTAGCCATTCTGGAACACTGGGCTCCAATTGTGAATCAGTTTGCATCTCTCCCTACTGATCCTCTGATATTTCCTCCAAATTGTGTTTCTCAGGAGTCTCATCCATGTTCCTTTTCTCTTTGATGTGCTCCTCCTTATGTTCAGGTGACAGGACCTTTCCCGCTTCTTCCTCCCTTGGAGGAGATTCAACTATTTCATTTGTGACTAGTGACTCTGCATAAGCAACTAAGGGGGACTGCATTTCTTTTTAAATTTTAGCCTCTGCACTGTAGAGTTCCCCCTCATGGAATTCTTCCCCTTCAGTTCCTGGATCTTCATCAACCCTTTTTGTCTCACTTGGTTCACTTTGGGCTTCATGAGTGGAAGGAACATCACCATGTTGCATGTCATGAGAAACAACCAGAGGAAGGCCAACCTCAAGCACACTGTCCTTAGAAGAAGGAGTCCTAGATCTCCTTGCATACACCTTGGCCTTCTCCTCTGAACTTTCAACATTCACAATTTTTGGGGAAATCACCTCTTCTGCAACCTTGGAGCTTGCCTTCTTTGATAATTTTACAATTCTTTTCCTCTTAGGCATAGGAGCATCAGTCTTAGGACCCTAATTTTTAGTCCCCTCCTACTCAGACCTCCTAGTCCTTGTCCTTTTCTTGGCCTTTTTCTTTCTTTGTTTCACTGCCTCCTAGGCCTCTTCTCCTTGAACACCTTTAAATTTAATTTTTACAAGAGAGTCTATTTTTCCTTTACCTTTAGGATCTTGCTGCCCCGTGGACTCTTCAAAAGTGGAATGGGAGTCCAAGTCTCCCATCAGGTTGTATGTGCATTTTACTCCCTTGTTTTCCAACTCCCACACCGTGTGCTTGAGCCACATCTTGGTAACTTTGATAACTAGATCCATCGATTGTTTCATTTATGTTTTCTCCTCCTCTAACCAATCGATATCACCAATTGTCCTATCCTTTACTACTTCATAGGCATGGTCCTGAATTAAGTTCCCATCATCCTCCAACTGATCAGGCACTGCCCTTACATTATACAATCAAACTGCATCCACTAGAAGCTAAGAGAATTTCTTCTTCCTAACCTCATATTCATCACCACAATTGGCCCAGCAGTCCTCTAAATTGACCTTATGACCATATTCTCTACTGGCCTTTTTTTGAGCCTTGCCCGTGATATCAAATATCGACCTATTAGAGTGGAAAGACAAACCAAGAGTACTCATTTCTTCTTCTAAAGCCTGGGCAGAACCAATGGAAGGACATACCTCCCCAGTGCCAATCCTTAGGGGAAAATCTCCACCAAATCCTATCTTGTGCTTGTCCTTCTTGAAAAGGGCATCAAAGTCACAAATATGTCTAGTCACTTCCAACAATACAATGTGATCAGTGGGGTACCTTGGAAGTTTGTATGGGGCCCTTTGGCATCCATCAATCCGAATGTAGGAGAAGGTTGGGAATTGAATAAACCAAGCCCCGTATCTCTTAATGAGCTCCTTGGCTTGGTCTAAAATTCTGACATGTTCTGCCCCTTGAAGCATTCTGGTGATATACATGGTAAATGCATCATTTTCCCTTCTATAATTTAAACCTTCCCAATGCAACTGAGGGAAAAAATTCATAAATAATATCCTGTCCAAAAACTTCCTTTGCATCCAATCCTCTGTAGGGATGGAATCTTGCCAGTGCATAGACTAAATATGAGGTCATTGTGAAGGTCTTTGTCTGCAACACATTGGACAACTACTTGTGAATTACTTGGCTAATGACCCCTGCCCAATGGTAGTCAATTTTCTCTCTTTCCATCCTTACAATCACATGGAACATCCAATTCTCAAATGTACCAGCACTCTTCAATCCAACCACCTTGCTAAGAAATGTGATGGCATCATAGTACTCCTTCCTAAATTTTTCTCTGAACAGTTGCTTGGGCAATTTGGAGTAGTGTGAATTGGGCTTCTCTAACTAGGAATTGATAAGCTATTGTGACTTCACAGTTTTTTCATCATAGAACTCCTAAGTTGCCTCAATGGTGAATCCCACCACATGAGACTGGTTAGGCATGTCAAAGGTTTGAGCGATGGAGACAGGGTTAATATTTTCTATTACTCTCCCTTGAGGATTGATAATCCTTTAAGTGCCCTGGTCATAGTGCCTAGCACATTCTAGGATGAGCTCATAACATTGCACCGTAGAAGGGAAACCAACAACATGGGACAAGCCTGATTCCATTATCCTTCTAGTCACCAAAGGAAGGTCCTTTGCAACCATCCTTCCTTTAAACTCTTCATAATCCCAAAGGCCAACATTTGTATCAATGACTTTAGACTAGACAGAAGTGATCTTACTCTCAGGGACCTTGCTCTTAATGTCTAGCTTGATCCTCTTTGCATCAGACAATGAGGAACTAGCCACTGCCTTGCTTGATTCAGCTTGCATTCAACATGAAAACATAGTAAAAACTAGAGGAAACTAGAGGAAAGAGAATGTTAATCCATCAACACACCATTAGAATGCATCTCATATAGTCAGGGTGTTATTAAATCTCATATAAAATGACCACAACAAATTTTAGGTTTCAAAACCATCCGCGGAATTTGAGCCAGAGAGGAATTTGGGGAAATTCTAGACCAATCGGATTCCAATGGAATAACCAGGAAACACCTACTTAACCATTAAACTTGATCAATTTCATCAGTAAACCACATGGGAGATCACAAGATAGCCTGAAATAATCATTAAATGCATTGAAAATCACAAACACATCATGTTATTCCAAATTCCTTTACATTTCATCAACTTTCAGGAAAATATGCCAGAGACGGATTCCCGCGAAGAACGAGCCATATAGGAGACTTCGGAAAATAAGAGAGACACAGGATTTCAGAGAAATCCAGACTCGACAGAAATCCACGGATAAGGAAAGACTCTAAACCAAAAGGCAAGTACTTCGTCCAAACAACTTTCATTCAGGATGAGGTCACGCCGAGTGGGGCATGTCTTGCTGACCGGCGATGAGGAAATTCATGTCGATGAGAGAATTTCTCCTCAAGGAAAAGTCACAGTAAATCCCCCTTGTCTCACCAACCACTAGAGTCTAAACAATCACTTCAGCCAAACAAGAGTTTATCGATATGAAGTCCTGGCAAAGTCACAGAGTCTTTCTAAACATCAATGTAACAAACATCTCGATGTGACCACCGGATAGTCGGGGTAAGGTCTCAGCAAATTTCCTTGGTCTCACCGACTAGGGATATAACATAAGAGACCTTCGGTGTGAGAAAGACATTGTCACAGCAAACATATGAACTTAGGAAGGCCTTCAGTGAAATGTCTTGCCGACTAGGGGAAGTCATAGCGAAGCAAATGAATATCAGTATAAGTTTTGAGTTTGGCTAGAGGTCCTAGCGACTACATAATGTTTCGTCGATGCATATTTCTATCAGTATAACCTTTGGCCGACATTATAAATTCTCTCCGACAGAAGATCTAAACTCACTGAGAAAGGAAGGCTTCACCAGGAAGTCCTGGCGAATGTGAGGAGTCTCGCTTAAAGTGAAGGTTTCGGCAAGAGAAGTGAGCTCACCAAAAGGTCTTAGCGAAGTATGAATGTCATAGTGAATGAGATGGGTATTGGTGTAACAAAAGGAGCCCACTATGACCTCCCGACGACTAGGGTATGTCTTGCCGACATAAAGGAAAATTGGCATGAGACTTACAGGGTCCTGGCGATCAGATACAAATCCACGAAGGGCTTTGGCGAGACACAGGATGAATTTCATGACATCTCCACGACTTTGAGGGGTCACAACGAAGGAGATCTAGAAGGGATGGATTATTCTGAGGGGACAAAAAATCCTGCACTACAACTAAAAGTCATGACTTAACCCAAACACCAAATTAATCATGAATTTCAAACATTTAAAACCAGAGCAAGTTAGGGATGGATCGCCTATAGATTTTCTCAATGTTCTAAGTGAAACTAGGAGCATAATCAAGACAACTGATGATGTCATAGGTTAAAATCCCATATACCCACCATTAAAGCATAGGCGAGCTTACGACTATGGTAATTCAAATGCCAACTCCCTACTAGGGAACAAAGGCATCATGATTCTCAAGTAAGTTCACTAAAATGCAAACAAGCCAACAAACTCAGAAATCACTTAAGGGATCATAAATTAATCAAGCATTTACGTAACCCTATTCATGAAGCATCCAAATATTTAGGAATTCAAATCCTAGAAGCTCTTATAACATCAATGCACTATTCAAAGCAGGGCAACAAAAACATACCATTATAAGGCGGGATTCGCTCTCAGAATCAGTAGAAGCAAACAAAAAAGTGTCCATACAGAACCAGGGCACAAACGTGCAAGAAAACACCACCAAATCGATCAATTCAAAACCAAATGCCCCAAAATCTCAACCAATCACTCGCAAGAAAGCACTTCTCAGCTCAGACAATGGAAAATAGTGAGCATAATGGCACAAAAGATCCTAGAAACCAAGTAAAATCTAGCCTTCAAAGCACACACGAAGCCATTAATGCAATCAATAGGATAGTCAGGAAACCTAGAAAGCATAAGATAGGTGGAATCTGGAAAAATCCGGTCCACACAAAAATCCACAAAACTCAAAAATTCCTGAACAAAAAGGTCCAACAGGAGTTCAAGCAAGATCCAGGAAAATCCAACCAGGGTGGAAAATCTCGAATCCGAGCAAAAGCTTGAAATTCATTCAAAACTTAGGATTTTCAATAAATAACCAGGGGAAACAACTAGGCATTCAAAATAAACATCTAAG
The DNA here is from genome assembly GCA_007258455.2 of Sequoia sempervirens. Lineage (NCBI taxonomy): Eukaryota > Viridiplantae > Streptophyta > Pinopsida > Cupressales > Cupressaceae > Sequoia > Sequoia sempervirens. The sequence goes on from VDFB02270651.1 coordinate 711,750,628, forward strand.
CACGTGCCTAAGTAAGACAAAACCTCAAAAAGAAAGGGCCAAGAAACCAAAAAATGAATTGAAAGAGGATCCCTACTTTCAGTCGGGCGTGTGTGCGAAAATTGCACAACTCACAAAGAGGGTAACTCGACCTCTACAAGAAGTATTGCTTCAAAACCAAAGACAAGGGAGTACGGGGTGGCTCTTGTAGGAGTGCAAACATTGGTATGGTAAGCCAATAAATTAAGATTGAGTTGTAGGTGCTAGTTATGGCCAGCATCATTGATAGTCTTCTTTAAGATTTTTAGGATGGTCTTATTAGATTCATTGGCTTGGCCATTACTTTGGGGTAGTACAGAGTAGAAAAATGATGTTGGATATGGAATTTATCACAAAGCTCATGGACATCTTGATTTTTTGAAGGGCGACCATTATCGATGACAATGGACTGTGGGATACCATAGTGGCAAATGATTTAGTTCAGGATGAACTTGGCTATCTGCTTTCCAATAATATAAGTCAGGGGGATGGATTCAATCCATTTTGTGAAATATTTAGTGGTTACAATGATAATATTATGTCCATTAGAAGAGGTGGGATGGATCTTTCCTATGAGGTCGACTCCCCATTGAGAAAATGGCCAAGGTGAAGTAAGTGTCCATAGCTCCTAAGTTGGTGCATGTATAAGATCTTCATGAATATGACACTAGTGACACTTCTTCACAAAGTGATAAGCCTCATGTTGCATTGTATACTAATAATATCCCATTCTTAGGAGCTTTTTAGCTAAGGTTAGACTAGTAGAGTGAGCTCCACATATTCCCTGGTGTACCTCTTATAAAGTTGTTTGTGCTTCATTTGAGTCGAGACATTGAAGGAGGGTACTATCTAAATTGCGGCGATAAAGGGTGTATCCAATGATGGCATATTTAGACACTTGTTGAATAAAGGTTTTGTGTTGATTAGGGGAAAATTCAAGAGGAATAATTTGGTCATGCAAATAGGAATAGATGTATGTATACCAAGGGGATTCAACACCAACAAGTTCACACAAGTTTAGTTTCGCGGACATCGAATGTAGGGATCAAGATTTGTTCCACCAAGAACTCATATTGTGAGGCATTGTGAGGAATTTCCAAGAGAGATCCAATTGTAGCCATTGCGCCGCCTACTTTGTTCCTCGATTCTGTATATGCCCAAACAAATACTATCAAAGTATAGTCCTAAGTTGTCTACCATGTGCTTGTAGGACATCAATTTCTCATCTTTAGTGTCATAGAGGTCATCACTAACTTGCTTTTATCACTCAATTGGGAGTCACCATAGACTTGAAGGTCCTTTATTTTCCAATTTATTGCCATTTGAAGTCCCATTAATAATGCTTCATATTCACACATGTTGTTTGTGCATGGAATGCTATTTGAAATTACTAGAAATGGGTAACTCCTTGAGGTGTGATGAATAAAATACTGACTCTAACCCATGACTTCTGTATAAGATCCATCAAAGTATAGCTTCCATGTTGTCGATGTGTCTATTACAAAGATTGATTCATCTAGGAAATCGGATATCAAAGAATGGTGGTATGCTTTCAATGGTGCATCTACAAGTTGGTCAGATATTACTTATCCCTTTATTACTTTTGGTTAATGTGTATTCAATGTCATTTCACTCAAAACGCAACCCACTTAGCTGCTAGTCTTCCCGCCAATGCTACTTTGCTAAGAAGATATTTCAAAGGATCAATTTTGGCAATTAGTTTTGTCTTGTGATTCAACATGTAGTGTCTTAGTTTTTTTATTATAATACCACTGCTAAACATGCTCGCCATTTTGACTATAGTTTAGCTCATACCTGACCAAAGTGTGTGACTGATATAATATATTTCTCTTTTCCTTGTCATCATTATCATTTTGTGTTAAGAGGCCCCCAAGCATAATGTAGTAGGCCTTATAGTATGGATGTCTTCCATCAATTAGAGGCATGAGAACATGTGGAGTCAATAGATAGTTCTTTGATCTAATCAAATGCCTCTTGACACTTTTTTTGTCCAGCTTGAAGGGAATTCCTTTCTTAATGCATTGTAATGGGTGGATCTTGTCTACTAGTGCCCCTAATGCTAATGTAGTAGTTGTCACGTATAGTATTAGATGTCTTTCATCAATTGGAGGCATGAGAACATGTGGAGTCAATAGATAGTTCTTGATCTAATCAAATTCCTCTTGACACTTTTTTGTCCAGTTGAGGGGAATACCTTTTCTTAACAGGTGTTGTAATGGGTGGATCTTGTCTGCTAGTTGAGCAATGAACCTATGGATGGATTGTAATCATCCTTGTAATTTTCTCAATTGATTGATGTTGGTTGGCGGTGGCATTTCCAAGATGGCTTTAACTTTGGTAGGATCAACCTCTATTCCTCTATGTGAGATAATATATCCAAGAAGCTTGCCTGATTGGACCCTGAAGACATATTTTTTTGGATTCAACCTAAGTTGATACTTTTCCAGTCATGTGAAAATCTTATTCAATACTACCAAGTGTCCACTTCATTTTAGAGATTTAGAGAGAAGGTTATCAACATAGTCTTCCATAAGAACATGCATATAGTCATGAAAAATTGTAGTCATAGCTCTTTGATAGGTAGCTCCAGCATTTTTCAATCCAAATGGCATAAAGTTCCAACAAAAGGTTCCCTCGGTGCATGTGAAAGTTGTCTTTGGTTGATCTTCAGTAGCAATTCTTATCTGCTTGTAACCCAAGAATCTGTCCATCAATGATAACATCTCATATCCAGTTGTGAGGTCTACTATGATGTCAATGTTTGGTAAAGGAAAATAATCTTTAGGAAAAGGTTTGTTGAGGTCTCTAAAATCCATGCAAATCCTTATTTGACTATTTTTCTTAGTGATAGGAACAAGATTTGATATCCATTATGTGTAATTAATGGAGCAAATGAATCCAACATCTAGTACTTTCTTCAATTCGACCTTGACAAGGAGTGCAATTTGGGGGTGCATTTTCCTTAACTTTTGTTTATATGGTTTTGCATTAGGTAGCAATGGAAAGTGATGTAGAACAAGTTCGGGATCCAATCCAATCATATCAGCGTATGACCATGCAAAATTGAATTTTCTTTCTGAAAAGAAAGTTATAAACTCAAGATTTTCCTCAATGGTCAAGGATGTTGCTAACTGTATCATTTTGGAGTTATCTGATGTTTCAATGTTGACTTCCTCTATTTCTTCTATAAGAAATGGTGATCTCTCTTGTTCTATTGGGAGGAAGTCCAGTCCTCCATCCTCAAGCACCTCAGAGAGGTTTTCACCTTCGGATACGTCCTTTATTTTTACTTTTTTGCGGTCATCAAGCACCTTTCAGTTTTCACCTGAAGACCTATTATTTTTATTTTTATTTTTTTCATTTTCACTTTTGTGACTAGAGGATAGGATAGCCTCACCAAAGTATGTTGCATAATTGATTTCTATGGAAAATCCAACCTTATGATCCCCACTTGGTATTCCTTCGTAAAGCCCCATAAACTCAGCAATTGCTTCGTCATTTTTGAAAGTGTCCAAACTTGGTGGTTCTTGTTGTTCCAAATCTATAAGTTGAGGGTAGACAAGGGGTAAGCCATCATCATTATCATGAAGGTTCATGGTGTAGGAAGATAGGGTAAAGAAGAAAGTAGATTCATCAGGTTCCCAGGAGGTAGGATCAATGGATTGCCAAAAATAGTGTTTGATCCACTCTTATTTTGTCAAAGTCATTTTTGAACGGGTACTAGGTGGGTTTCGCAAGGAATCAATGGTAAGCATTTGATCAAATTCCTCAAATAGTTTATCAAGGTCCATGAAAGTGGTGGAGGATAGGGAATCCCATTCATATTCATTGAATTCAACATCCTAATCCCAAGAGTCCTCATATGTCTCGATCTCACTTGAAGCGTCAACAAACTAACTTGAAGGTAACCCGATACCCCAGATGATCACTTTTACTGGTACAAACCCTAGCCCTTGATGACTTATTAGCTTAGGAGTTTGTAGGGGTTCCAAAATTCCTTGTTTATTTAGACCAAGGTCATTGTGTACATCATATCCATGCCATTTCATTATTTGGAACCCTTTTGGATACTGTTCAATTGGAAATTTCTTAATTTCAGTTTCTTCTTCTTCTTTATACAACCATGTGAGAATGTGGTCATCCAAAGATTCTTTAGAAATATCCCCCCATCTAGTTAAGGTGGTAGGAGGATTGTGTATGACAACTTTGGGTGGCATGGGATGCAATTTTCCATATGACTTTGGTGACTTTGGTAATTTTCCAATGAAAAAGAGAATCTTCATATTATATTCTTCACATCCTCTATCTTGAATCTGGATCTTGGGTGTGGAAGGTGAGGTGAATGAAGTGGGAGATTTGAAAAGAGTGGATGAATCAATGTAGTGAGATGGAGTGGTTGATGAAGTGGAAGATGAAGCCTCTTGATTGATGGGAACTTGACGCTCAATAGTTCATTTTAGGTTTGAACAATATTGAAAAGGATTAGGGTCACCTGGAATAGTGATTTAAGTGCCATTGTGTGCAAACTTGAGGCATTGATGGTAAGTGGAAGGGATATCCCTCATGGAATGGATCCATGGACGACCGAGGAGGAGATTGTAATG
>VDFB02270651.1:711755370-711992453 GCA_007258455.2 Sequoia sempervirens
AAATTAGGATTGAGTTGTAGGTGCTAGTTATGGCCAGCATCATTGATAGTCTTCTTTAAGATTTTTAGGATGGTCTTATTAGATTCATTGGCTTGGCCATTACTTTGGGGTAGTACAGAGTAGAAAAATGATGTTGGATATGGAATTTATCCTGAAAGCTCATGGACATCTTGATTTTTGAAGGAGGCTGACCATTATCGATGACAATGGGTGTGGGATACCATAGTGGCAAATGGTTGGTTAGGGATGAACTTGTGCTTGCTCCAATAATGTATAAATTAGGGAGGATGGATTCAATCCATTTTGTGAAATATTGAGTGGATTCTGATGATAATATGTCCATTAGAAGAGGTGGGATGGATCTTTCTGAGGTCGACTCCCCATTGAGAAAATGGCCAAGGTGAAGTAAGTGGCTATAGCTCCTAAGCTGGTGCATGTATAAGATCTTCATGAATATGACACTAGTGACACTTCTTCACAAAGTGATAAGCCTCATGTTGCATTGTATACTAATAATATCCCATTCTTAGGAGCTTTTTAGCTAAGGTTAGACTAGTAGAGTGAGCTCCACATATTCCCTGGTGTACCTCTTATAAAGTTGTTTGTGCTTCATTTGAGTCGAGACATTGAAGGAGGGTACTATCTAAATTGCGGCGATAAAGGGTGTATCCAATGATGGCATATTTAGACACTTGTTGAATAAAGGTTTTGTGTTGATTAGGGGAAAATTCAAGAGGAATAATTTGGTCATGCAAATAGGAATAGATGTATGTATACCAAGGGGATTCAACACCAACAAGTTCACACAAGTTTAGTTTCGCGGACATCGAATGTAGGGATCAAGATTTGTTCCACCAAGAACTCATATTGTGAGGCATTGTGAGGAATTTCCAAGAGAGATCCAATTGTAGCCATTGCGTCAGCTACTTTGTTCTGGATTCTCGGTATATGCTCAAAATAAATATTATCAAAGTATAGTCTGAAGTTGTCTACCATGTGCTTGTAGGACATCAATTTCTCATCTTTAGTGTCATAGTCATCACTAACTTGCTTTATCACTAATTGGGAGTCACCATAGACTTGAAGGTCCTTTATTTTCCAATTTATTGCCATTTGAAGTCCTATTAATAATGCTTCATATTCAGCCATGTTGTTTGTGCATGGGAATGCTATTTGAAATTACTTGGGAATGGCACCTCCTTGAGGTGTGATGAACAAAATACTGACTCCTAACCCATGACTTGTATAAGATCCATCAAAGTATAGCTTCCATGTTGTCGATGTGTCTATTACAAAGATTGATTCATCTAGGAAATCGGATATCAAAGAATGGTATGCTTTCAATGGTGCATCTACAAGTTGGTCAGATATTACTTATCCCTTTATTACTTTTTGGTTAATGTATTCAATGTCATTTCACTCAAAATCATAACCCACTTAGCTAGTCTTCCTGTCAATGCTACTTTGCTAAGAAGATATTTCAAAGGATCAATTTTGGCAATTAGTTTTGTCTTGTGATTCAACATGTAGTGTCTTAGTTTTTTTATTATGAATACCACTGCTAAACATGCTCGCTCATTTTGACTATAGTTTAGCTCATACCTGACCAAAGTGTGACTGATATAATATATTTCTCTTTCCTTGTCATCATTATCATTTTGTGTTAAGAGTGCCCCCAGTGCTAATGTAGTAGTTGTCACGTATAGTATTAGATGTCTTCCATCAATTAGAGGCATGAGAACATGTGGAGTCAATAGATAGTTCTTGATCTAATCAAATGCCTCTTGACACTTTTTTGTCCAGTTGAAGGGAATTCCTTTTCTTAACAGGTATTGTAATGGGTGGATCTTGTCTACTAGTGCCCCCAGTGCTAATGTAGTAGTTGTCACGCATAGTATTAGATGTCTTCCATCAATTGGAGGCATGAGAACATGTGGAGACAATAGATAGTTCTTGATCTAATCAAATGCCTCTTGACACTTTTTTGTCTAGTTGAAGGGAATTCCTTTTCTTAACAGGTGTTGTAATGGATGGATTGTAGTCATCCTTGTAATTTTCTCAATTGACTAATGTTGGTTGGCGGTGGAATTTCCAAGATGGCTTTAATTTTGGCAGGATCAACCTCTATTCCTCTATGTGAGACAATATATCCAAGAATCTTGCCTGGTTGGACCTTGAAGACACATTTTTTTGGATTCAACCTAAGTTGATACTTTTTCCAGTCGTGTGAAAATATTATTCAATACTTCCAAGTTTCCACTTCATTTTAGAGATTTAGAGAGAAGGTCATCAACATAATCTTCCATAAGGACATTCATATAGTCATGAAAAATTGTAGTCATAGCTCTCTGATAGGTGGCTCCAACATTTTTCAATCCAAATGGCATAACATTCCAACAAAAGGTTCCCCAGGCACATGTGAAAGTTGTCTTTGGTTGATCTTTAGTATCAATTCTTATCTGGTTGTAACCTAAGAATCCGTCCATCAATGATAACATCTCATATCTAGCTATGAGGTCTACTATGATGTCAATGTTTGGCAAAGGAAAATCCTCTTTAGGAAAATCTTTGTTGAGGTCTCTAAAATCCATGGAAATCCTTATTTGACCATTCAGCTTACTAATAGTAACAAGATTTGATATCCACTCTATGTAATCAATGGATCAAATGAATCCAACATCCAGTAGTTTATTCAATTCGACCTTGACAAGGAGTGCAATTTGGGGGTGAATTTTCCTTAACTTTTGTTGATATGGTTTTGCATTAGGTAGCAGTGGAAAGTGATGTAAAACAAGTTTAGGATCCAATCCAAGCATATCAGTGTATGACCATGCAAAATTAACTTTTCTTTCTGAATAGAAAGTTATAAACTCAAGATTTTCCTTAATGGTCAAGGATGTTGCTAACTATATCATTTTGGAGTTATCTGATGTTCCAATGTTGACTTCCTCTATTTCTTCTATAAGAAATGGTGATCTCTCTTGTTCTATTGGGAGGAAGTCTAGTCCTGCATCCTTAGGCACCTTAGAGAGGTGTTCACCTTTGGATATGTCCTTTATTTTTACTTTTTCGCAGTCAACAAGCACCTTTTAGTTTTCAGCTAAAGACCTATTATTTTTATTTTTATTTTTTTCATTTTCACTTTTGCGACTAGAGGACAAGACGATCTCACCAAAGTATGTTGCATAATTGATTTCTATGGAAAATTCAGCCTTATGATCCCCACTTGGTATTCCTTCATGAAGCCCCATAAACTCAACAATTGCTTCGTCATTTTTTAAAGTGTCCAAACTTGGTGGTTCTTGTTGATCCCAAACTATAAGTTGAGGGTAGACAAGGGGTAAGCCATCATCGGTATCATGAAGGGTCATGGTGTAGGAAGATAGGGTAAAGAAGAAAGTAGATTCATCAGGTTCCCAGGAGACAGGATCAATGGATTGCCAAAAATAGTGTTTGATCCACTCTTATTTTGTCAAGGTCATTTTTGAACGGGTATTAGGTGGGTTTCACAAGGAATCAATGGTAAGCATTTGATCAAATTCCTCAAATAGTTTATCAAGGTCCATGAAAGTGGTGGAGGATAGGGAATCCCATTCATATTCATTGAAGTTAGCATCCTAATCCCAAGAGTCTTTATATGTCTTGATCTCACTTGAAGCATGGACAGACTAACTTGAAGGTAACCCAATACCCTAGATGGTCACTTTTACTGGTAGAAACCCTAGCCCTTGATGACTTATTAGCTTAGGAGGTTGTAGGGGTTCCAACATTCCTTGTTTATTTAGACCAAGGTTGTTATGTCCATCATATCCATGCCATATCATTATTTGGAACCCTTTTGGATATTGTTCAATTGGAAATTTATTAATTTCAATTTCTTCTTCTTTATACAACCATGTGAGAATGTGGTCATCCAGAGATTCTTTTGAAAGCTTCCCCCATCTAGTTAAGGTGGTAGGAGGATTGTGGATGACAACTTTGGGTTGCATGGGATGTGGTTTTCCATATGACTTTGGTGAATTTGGTAATTTTCCAATGAAAAAGAGACTCTTCATATTATATTCTTCACATCCTTTGTCTTGAATCTGAATCTTGGGTGTGCAAGGTGAGGTGAATGAAGTGGGATATTTGACAAGAGTGGATGAATCAATGTAGTGAGATAGAGTAGTTGATGAAGTGGAAGATGAAGCCTCTTGATTGATGGGAACTTGACATTCAATAGTTCCTTTTAGGTTTGAAAAATATTGAAAAGGATCAGGGTCACCCAGAATAGTGATTTCAGTGCCATTGTGTGCAAACTTGAGGCATTGATGGTAAGTGGAAGGGATAACCCTCATGGAATGGATCCATGGACAACCAAGGAGCATATTGTAATGTAAATCCAGATCCAAGACGTGAAATACAATGTCTTGTATTGTTGGGCCAACTCTCATAGGAAGTGAAATTATGCCTTCGGAAGAACATTCAACATCGTCATAATCTTTGGTCACAATTTTCTTGGTTTGGTCAATACAATTCTCAGAGTATCCAAATGCTTTCACTAATTTTAGTGACAAAATGTTTAGACATGCTCCACCGTCTACTAGGAATCATCTGATCTTGTGTTTATTAACACATACTTCAAGGTGTAGAGGGTCATTATGATCATATTTTGGTGCAGAGAAGTTTTGTTCAAAGAAGGTGGCATAGTGTGGCATAGCTAATTATCCAACCATGGCCTTAAATTCATTGACATATAGGTTTTTGGGGATGGAAGCTTCTTGTATGGGTTTATCAAGGATGGCTTTGTGCTATGGTGAGATACGAAGGAGCTCCAAGATAGAAATTTGCACGATATTTTTTCCTAGTTGCTCTAGGAGGTTATATTTACCCTTTGGTTGATGATTTGTGGAAGGACCTAGAATAGTTATCTTGATTATGTGGGTGGTGACAACACAATCTGATTTTGGCTTGTTTATAGTGATAGTGGCAATGTGATCATCAGAGGGTCTCACATTAAGTAATGTAGTGTTGTAATCATGTTTGACAACTGCATAATTAGAATTATTGTTGTTTCCTGAACTGGAAGATTTTCCTTTATCATGGTCTTGTAGGGGTGTTTTGAATATGGTGTGATCAACATTTGTCTTGGCTTGTGAATTATCAACTAAAATGGTTTGATCCTCAATAAGGTCTTGAATGATATTCTTGAGTGTCCAACATTGAGTTGTTTTGTGTCCTTTCCCATGGTGGTATTCATAGTATTCATCTTCCTTCCACGACTCAGGTTTGATCAGTGAAGGTTCATAGTTTTTGGTGTATGGTAGTGTGATGACATTTGCTTGCAAAATCTGTTTAAGAATTGATTCAATGGGTTCACCCAAAGGGGTGTATGTTCTCTTCGCGCAGGGAGGACCTCTATGTTGTTGATTGTTTTGGACCGTGTTTAGAGTCAAGTTTTGACCTTGTGTCTATGTGTTTGGTGTATTGGATGCATTTGACGAAGAAGGAACTTTAAGTTGAATGATTGGACCTTTTGTTATTACTTTGGCATCAACAACTCCATCATTTGTGACATTTTTATTTCAAGACCAATATTTTCTCTTATCATTGTTAAGTTTGGTATTTTCTTTGTTGACTTTGACTAGACCTTTTGCAATAAGACCTTTTTCAATAAGGACACCTTTCTCAAGAATCTCCTCAAAAGTTGTGCAACATTGGATTTGAATTTGACTCATCAATTCTCTGTTAAGGTTTTCTACAAACATTCTGACAAGTTGTCTTTTAGGAATGTGACAAGGGAACTTGCTAACCAAGCCTTGCCATCTCTGGTAGAACGAGGTAAGCGATTCCCCATCTTCTTGTTTGGTTGTGCTCAATGTTGCAAGGGTGACATACTTTTTAATGTTGAAGGCAAAGTGGATGATGAATTTTTCAGCTAGTTCACCCCATGTTCTGATTCCTAATGGAAGGTGTGCAAACCAATCTAAGGTTGCTCCTGTGATTCTTTGAGGGAATAGTCTCATTAAGTAGGTAGAGTTATATGAGACTTCCATACATGAAGTGTTAAATTATTGAATGTGTTCAATTGGACCCCCTATCCCCTTATACTTTGGCAAAGGTGGTGTTGTGAAATGTGGGAGAAAGGGAGGAATGTATAGGTTTGAATCAAATGGAAAGGGGCACAATTCCTCCATAAAATAGGTCTTCTTGTCGGTTCCCAATTGCATGTTTGTCATACATTTTTCAAGGGATTTCATATGTTGTATCAAAAGGTCTACACGAGATGGTGTTGGATTAATTTGGTTAGGTGCCATGATGTTGGTGTTAAGGTCATATGTTGGATTTGAATTGGGATTGATTCTTTGGGGCATAGGTCCTTGGTTGCCATATGGATGTGTGTTGCTTGGTTTTGGAATGAAGTCAATGTTTAGGTTTGTGTCAAAGGTCATGTTGGTATTTGGTATGGTGTTTTGGAATTGAGGTATAGATCCTTGATTCATGTTTTGATTTTGAAAATTCAGTCCTTGATTTGCAAGTGAGGGTGTGGATCCTTGGTTAACATTTTGATATGAAGGTGTAGGCCCTTGATTGATGTTTTGATGTGAAGGAATATTCCCTTGGTTTATGTTTTGAAATAAAGGAATGGTTCCTTGATTGACATTTTGAAGTGAAGGTGTAGGTCTTTGGTTGATATTTTTACATGTAGGTGTAGGTCCCTGAGTAAAGTTTTGGAATGAGGGAAGCAACTCTTGATTGACATTTGAAGGTGTAGGTCCTTGGTTGGTATTTTGAAATTAAGTAAATGTTCCTTGGGTAGGATTTTGGAATGATGGAAGAGTCCCTTGGTTAGTGTTTTGGAGTGATGGTATTTATCCTTGATTTGCATTTTGATTTGGGGTTCTTTGTGAGACAATGTGAACCCTTCTAGATTTAGTTGGTGGGTTTTGACTTGATGAAGGGGCACCTTGAAATTATAATAAGGAACCTTGAGTTGTGTTGTGAAGTGTATATTTAGGACCTTGGTTTGCATTTTGGTTCAAATGGGTAGGACCTTGTGATGTGGAACCTTGATTGGTATTTTGTGGTGTGGACTTAGGACATTGGTTTGTATTTTGGGTCAAAGGTGTGTGAACTTGGGATATGGCACCTTGATAGGTATGTTGGAAAAGGGGGTTTGTGAAAGTATTTCCCATGGTATTTGAGGGACCTCCAAGTGTGAAACTTTGTCCTTGTGTAGTGATATTGGTTTCCTTGTTTCCAAATGTTGAGATGCTTGGGATGTGTGTAGTAGTGGTAGTCATGTGTGTAGTTGTACCAAGAGGTATGTTTGACATTTTTTGTGATGAGGGCATGCCAAATTCAAATGGATTTTTCAGTTTCTTTCTCCACAATGGTTGATACATCAAAACCTTGAGGTAATTTGGCCCAGTTTTAGCTAGTGCATAAAAGTATTTGTTAGGGTTTGCACTAACAAGTTGATCAATCATGCTCAAAAATTTTGGGTCACTATAAGCTTCTTCAATCTCTTCTTGGGTCAATTTTTTGTTGGACTCTTCTTGGCTTATGTTTTCCCATGTTGGTCTCTTGGTGGTGTGTCTCTTGGAGGTGTAGAATTATTTGAATTTGTTCCAAAGGTAGTGCCATGAAAAAGGTTGCTTGAAAACTCCATTTTCTTTCTTTTGGTTTGGGACCTTGTTTCAACCATATGAGACTTTTTCAAGTTGGGGGATAATGCAAGATGGCAATGAAACTATGCTATGTTTTTTTTTTTTGGATTTTTAGATTTTAGGATATGAAAATGCAAGGATGATAATTTCCAAAGGATGGGGGATAATGAATGATAAAGGATACTAAATATTGATTGGAATTCAAAGTGAATGATAAGGTGACTAGATGATACTAATTGAAGATCAAGGTTATAATGCAACTAAGGTTAAAATGAATTGATGTTATGTTTTTTTTTTGTATTTTTGGAGTATAAAGATGTAAAGATAATGAAATTAATGGATGCAAAAGGATTAAGACTAAGGTAAAGTGAGCTATTTTTTTGTATTTTTGGAATAAGGGTGCAAAGTGAAATCTAAGAAATATGAGTCTAAATGAGAGAAAGGAAATGCAGGGGAATTCTAAAATTTTGAACAAAGGGTAGCAATCAAGCTAATGTGAACCCAAGGCAACAAATTCCAAATTTCATTTACCATAAGAGGACAACTTTGACAAAGTAGAGCCAAGAGTAGGACACAAGACTATGACTCAAACTTGATAAAGTGACAATGAAAATACAATGACAAGGACAATGGTCAATGACAAATAGAATATGTAACCAAGAATTTCCAAAAGCTTAAAGGTTTCCCTATGTTCAAAATCTGAAGGTCTAGATGCAACCTAAGAATCAAATTCTAATTTGTGCAATGCAAAGGATTGAGGAATACAACCTATAATGCAATGTATTTTTAATGGGAATGTGATGTAAGAAAGGTGGTTAAGACCCACTATCCAACTCAAAATGACTCTACTCAAACAAGGAAACAACTCTTTGCAATACAATCCTCTCAACTTGACTCAAACACTCTCCGTAAGGTTTGTAGCCCTCAAGATTCAACTTTTGGAGTTATCTTTTAGAGAAGTCCATACAGAGGCCAACTCAACATCAATTAAGACTCACTTCAAGATCTAACACCACTTTCCAAAAGATCCCAAAAGGTTTCTTTGATAAAATCTTGCAAATCAAAAGACTGCCCCTATCCTAAAACCACCAATTAGCCCTCTTTTATAAAGGAGGTATCTCCAAATCACCAATTTTCCACCCAAAATCAATGGAAATTCTTTAGTTGTGTATAAAAACAATAGATTTCACCATTAGTTCTTAGATTCATGACCCCTAAACCATTGTTCCATGAAACCCTCACTCTACATGCAAAATCCAAGGGTTTATTGAAAATCCAATATCCCAGGATTATCAGACTCAACAATTTCCTTCAACACATCACTATGAATTTGCATAAACTCAATCCACCCTTACATAGATAGTACCAAAAACATTATGTCAAAACCCAGCCTTAACCCACCATTTTCACATGGGAAAACTCATTACTCTACCCTAGGGCATCACCCATTTGCTAACTTATCTCCTCAGCCTTCAAAACCTTAAGAACATCTATCCTACCACAAAAATTCAATCTTCTGAGTTACAGGGTTTGACAGTAAGTGGGTTGACTAACTCATCATTTAACTTCTATTAAAACCCTACACTGGCCTTTAACAAGCAGCTCTTAGAAAATTACAGAGATCTCAACCAAATCTTAATGAAAAACCTGCAAACTTGAATCAAATGAGAATTATAACATGCCTCTACAAAAACCAATCAACTTCAATGCATAGCAATGATTGTACAGGCCGTATAGAATTAGGAAAGTTCAGAAAAACAGATAATTTACAAAAAAATAATGTTGTATTCTATGGAAATGTCTTCAAAAAAAAACATCAACAACCTTATTCTAGCCTTCTTGGAGGAATTTTATACTTATTACATTCATATCCTAACCAAACAATGACTTTAACTGACTTTTGAAATATCATGACTCTTCATATTCCCCAAAGTTGCATTTTTTGACAATGTTGCATTTGACAACATTACATCTTTTTGCAACTTTTGCTAATTTAATACCTAAGGCTCAAAACCACCTAATATCCATCAGATGAATCATTTAACATCAAAATGGTCATAGTGACCTTATTTAGACAAATAAACTCTCAAAACCTATAGCCTACTCATGATCAACATAGATTAACAATTTTTGACCAAAGGTGCTTTTGCACCATACACCCCAACATAGAATTGTTCCAAGTCCCTTGGAAAGAATCTTACAATTTTTCCTCCATTTTTCTTCACTTGTCTCTGACCATCATGATTTCCTTCAACAGGTTCACCTTGCTTTAGCTTGTCACTATCAATATCCTTGTCAATGTCTTCAGTTGTTCCATGCTTCACTCTGTCATACAGTATTGTGGGGTGTTCTTTCACTTTTCCATCATCCAACTCTGACATCACATTCTCTTTTACATGTACACACAAACCTTTAGCAACTTCCATCAATTTCCTCTAATCTTCATGCATAGATCCCTATCTACTAGCCTTTGTATCTACATTTTTCTCTCTATTAACTGTACCATCACACTTACCAGTCTTTTTTAGACCTGCAACCAACTTGTTTACTATCCTAGCAACCTTGCAAACCTATGTGCCAGCATCCATTGACTGCCTCTTCTCTGTACTCACCACTTCAGGGCACATGACTATCCCAACAAGTATTCCATCACTTACTTCTTTCCTTTCCATGGGCTTATCACCTTTAATCCTCTATGTATCATATTGAAACACTTTCTCATCAATTTTATTTTTCCACATGAAAACATTCTCCTTCACATCTGACTTTACATTGTTTTTTTTCCTCTATCCACTGCCTTCACTCTATCATTCCTTTCATTGGTTTCTAATCCCTTATTCTCATCTTCATCAACATTTACATATTCCTTTCTCCCAATCATGATGATCTCACCTTGCTCTCTTGCCCCTTCAACCAATGGAGTTAGTATGAACAATCTTCCATCCTTTTCTATGGTATAAGTGTTTTTCCTTCCATTATACATAGCTGACTAGTCAAAATACCAGGTCCTACCTAGTAAAACATGGCAAAAACTTTATCTCTATATGGACCAATTTGAAACTCAACAGTAGCTTGTTCACTCACCAAAATGGTTTGATTTTCAGTAACCCAAGACACTTTATAAGGCTTCTCTCTAGGTAACCTTTCCAAATGCAATTTTTCCACCATATCACTAGATACCATGTTATCAGTGCACCCAAAATCAACAATCACTTTACATACCTTATTTTTGCATCTACAAGTTGTCCTAAACAAGGCTCTTCTCTAAATCTTCTCTCTCTCCATGGATGTCTTCAAGGTTTTTCTACTCATCATCAACATCTCACCTATTTCAGGAGTAGCATGAAGAGTATTAGAGTTTGAACTTTCAGCTTCATCTTCATAAACAATTTGGGCTCTCCTATAAGGTTTCCTTTCTCGTACACTTGATGTGGTTCCAATCCTCTCTGGACACTTGAAGAAAGGGTGACCAAACTCACCACACTTGTAACACCTGCCTGAAAACTCATTAGAATCTCTTCTTTTCCTAAAGCTTGTTCTTCCACCTCTTGATTCAGGTGCTTGTTCTTTACTCTTATCAGCATCTTCAAGATCTTCTTTGGACTATCTTGGTGTTGAAAATGCACCTCTTCCCCTAGAAGTACTTCCTCTTCCTCTTGTTTCCTTCTCTTGTCTCCTCTTGATTTTTTCTTCTGCTCTTATTTCCATTTGAAAACATTGCTCAACTGTTCTTGGTTCCAACAAATTAATTTCATCTTAAATGTTATACCTTAGGCCATTGAGATATCTAGCTACTCTTTCTTCCTCATCCTCCTCATGCTTCATTCTTATACTCAGTCTATAGAATTCATTGGTGTATGCTTGTACATCTTGTTATTTTTGCCTTCATTCTCTCCCAAGAAGTGATATTTTTCTTTCCTTTTCTCTGCCTTTCATCTTGCACAAAGATTCACCACAAAAAAGTATATCCTTTCAATTTGGTTTTGACCTTCTTCACTTTGTGTTCTTCATCTATCTCTTCACTATTAAAGTAGTTCTCCATGGCTCCTATCTATTGATGGTGTTTTCTGCACAGCAACAACATAGACAAGATGCAATATCCTATCTCTCTTGAAAGGTAAATCTCTATCAGCAAGCCTCAAGAGATAACCCCAAGGTCTCTAATGTCAGGTCTTGACAATGCATAAACAACTCAGTGATAAATGTGAAATTTCCTGTAATCACAATGGGACCTTACTACAAGCAAACTACTGAATTGATTTTATCAGATTTAACAAGCTGGTGATACTTCAAGCCTAGATTTAACCCAATAATCAAATAAATAGAAAAATAATAAGGGTTTCAAAGGGATTTCTAAATCTAATACTACTCCTAAGTTCAACAATGAAAGTAACCAACACTCAAAATGGACCAATCCCTCAAAACTGATCTCTGCTTGACCCAGATAAATCTGCAATCTTATAGAGAACAGTGCAATCTTCTGAGGTGTTAGGATTTTCAAATCATAAACATTCATTCAAATAACCCTATTGCAGTTAAAATGAACAAACCCTCACAATCGAACTAAGCACACTGAAATATGAAGTCTAGGCTAACTTTACAAAGCAACTAACAATCAGTTGGTTGCAAAAAGTATGGACTGAAGGATTACTACAACATTCAAGTATCAAACTACCAACATTATTGAGTCAAATTTAATCTAACTATTAACCTCCTCAACACAATTTTAAAGATGGAAGAACAAGAACCATGCAAGACAAGAGAATACCAATATGGCACCAAATCACAATGTCATTACTTGTATTCAACTTATCCATAGTAGCAACAATTCTAGCTTTCTGTTACAACACTTGCTTGAAAGAAATCACTTGCTAACTTACTCTACTTCTACCTAGCTTCGTTCTATATTCTAGTTACAAATTCTAATTTTCTAACCCTTTACAAATGAGGTGACATGCCCAATATATAGAATTCCCCAGGAACCCGTCGGCCAGGCAAGGGTTTCACAACAATAACTCGGCACAAGAACCTGTCCAAGAGAGTCTTTGAAATGGGTCAAATAGGCATTAAATGCACCTCTCGTCCAAGTCGACCTGAGATCCGTGATGCAGTTCGGACCAACACGCGAGAAGATAATAGGGAAGCACAAATCATGCTGCAGCCTATCATTAGCTCCCTTCCTTATTATCTTTGCCCTGATCTAGCTCTTCATGTACTTTCAAGAATGCTACATCCAAGTCAGCCACAAGTGGTAGAGGCAAAACCCTAAGTTGATTCTCAATGGACGCAATCTCTTCTCTTGAGTGTTTGACCTACTTATCATAGTCTACCTTATACGTTAGGTATTTGTCAATAACTGCAAGGTAGGTGGCCGCATCATCCAACTGGTGCTCAAAAATAGACCCATCATCAAGTGGTGCATAGACATCATGCCACCATTTCCTCAACTACTCCAAGTTCATATACTTGGGTGCGATTTTCCTTCTTCCCGTCATAATCTCAAAGAAGGTAATGGATCCATTGTATACACCACTCAAGGTGTCATCAATTTTCTTTCTTTGCTTGTAAATCTTTTTCAACACCTTCTGCCTAATCTGCAATATCTCATACCACTCCCATGGTTCAGCAACTCTGGAAGAAGGAAGGATCCCATCACTAACCAATCTATCCTAGGTGTATTCCATTATAGTTCTGGTTTTCTGGAGAAGGAGATCCATATCCTCTTTATCTTGTGCTAATACTGCCTTCAACCACTCAGTTGTTATGACATCATCCTTTCCTATTGATAGGATCTCCTTAATACTTTCATCACCCTTAATTTTCACTCCTTTCAACCAATTCATAGTGGAAAGGGTGAAAGTTTTCATCTTTTCTAGCTCAGTAATGGTCTCCTGAGGTAGAGGATTGGTAGCAAAGGAAGAAGGATTAATGGATTGCAAGGGCCTCATTAATTCCTCCAAGCACTTCTTGAGATTCTCATTTTCTCTCTTCAGCTCCTACTTGGTTTTCATTTCCCTTCTCAATCTATCCATAATAACTGTACTGGAGACCTCATAATCTTCAATGTCCTACTCTACTGATGTAGGTCCTAGATTGAAAGTTTGAACACTGTAATCTCTTCTGACCACATCATTTCTATCTTTGTCTGGAGTAGGGGTGGCGATATGAACAAATTTATTATGAACCTCATCCCTCTCAACCTTTGAGATCACTCTAGCCCTCTTCTTACCTTTATCTTTTCCAATTTTGGCTAGCAGTGCACCCCAATTCGGCAGACAATCCTCTACTACTACCTGCTTCCTTTTTATTTCCCTTTCTAGCCATTCTGGGACAACGGGCTCCAATTGCACCTCAGCTTTTTTTTCCTCTTCTTGTTGACCCTTAGGTGCCTCATTCAATTTTTTTTTATCAGGAGTCTCACCTATCTTACTTTCTTCCTCTTCAACATGTTCCTCCTCTTGTTCAAGTGATGGATCCTTAACTGCCTCTACCTCCCTTGGAGGAGATTCAACTGCTTCAGTTCTAATAGGAGAGTTGGCATGTGCAACCATAGGGGACTACATTATCTTTTCAATTTCTTCCTCTGCACTATGGAGTTCCCATTCATGGAATCCCTCTCCCTCAATATCTGAATGATCCTCAGCATCCTCTGACTCACAAGGTTTTCCTTGAGCTCCATGAGCGGAAGGCACATCATCATGTTGTTTCTCATGAGAAACCATTGGAGGTAGGTCATCCTTAGGCACACTGTCCCTGGGAGAAGGAGTCCTAGACTTCCTTGCATACACTTTGGCCTTCTCCTCTAAGCTTTCAACATTTATCACTGGTGGGACAACTTCTTCCTCCCCAATCTTGGAGCTAGCCTTCTCTGACAATTTGACAATTATTTTTCTCTTGGGCACAAGATCACTAGCCTCAGGACTTTTCTAGGACTTCTTAGTCCTTGTCCTCTTCTTGGCCTTTGGTTTTCTCTATTTCTCTGTCACTTGGACCTCAGTTTCTTGAATTCCTTTAATCTTGACTTTGAGAGGAGAGTCTAGTTTACCCTTGCCCTTAGGATCCTATTTGGCTGATTCCTTAGAGGTGGAGTGGGAATTTAAATCTCCCATCAGGTTGTACGTGCATTTCACTCCCTTATTCTCCAATTCCCATATCGTATGCTTGAGCCACATCCTAGTAAATTTGAGAATTGGATCCATCAATTGTTTCAGTTCTATCTTCTCCTCTTCCAACCAATCTACATCACCAATTGGTTTGTCCTTTACCGCCTCATAAGCATGATCTTGGATCAAGTTCCCATCATCTTCCAATTGATCAGGAACTACCTTCACATTATAGAATCAAACTGACTCAACTGGAAGCTAGGAGAATTTCTTCTTTCTGACCTCAAATTCATCACTGTAGTTGGCCTAGTAGTCCTCCAAATTTACCTTATGGCTATATTCTCTGTTGGCCTTCTTTTGAGCCTCTCCTGTGATGTCAAATCTGGATCTCTTGGAGTGGAAAGACAAGCCAAGAGCACTCAATTCTTCCTCTGAAGCCTGGGAAAAACCAATAGAAGGACAAACCTCTCCAGTGCTAATCCTTAGTGGGAAATCTCCACCAAATCTAGTCTTATGCTTGTCCTTCCTGACAATGGCATCAAAATCACAAATCTGTCTAGTTATTTCCAACAATATGATGTGATCAGTGGGATACCTTGGGAGTTTGTATGGGGCTTTCTAGTAGCCATCAATCTGAATGTAGGAGAAAGTTGGAAATTGAATAAACCAAGCTCCATATTTCTTGATGAGCTCCTTGGCTTGATCTAAAATTCTAACATGCTCAACTTCCTGAAGCATTCTAGTGATATGCATGGTGAATGCATCATTTTCCCTTCTATAATTCGAACCTCCCCAATCTAACTGAGGGAAAACTTCATAAATAATATCCTATCCAAAAATTCCCTTTGTATCTAATCCTCTGTAGGGATGGAACCTAGCAAGTGCATAGACCAAATATGAAGTCATTGTGAAGGTCTTTGTCTACAATACATTGGATAATTGCTTGTGAATTACTTGGCTAATGACCCCTGCCCAATGGTAGTCAATTTTCTCCTGTTCCATCCTTACAATCGTATGGCACATCCAATTCTCAAATGTACCAGCACTCCTCAATCCAACCACCCTGCTAAGAAATGTGATGGAATCATAGTATTCCCTCTTGAATTTTGCTTTGAATAGCTGCTTTGGAAATTTGGAGTATGTGACTTGGGCTTCTCCAGCCAGGAGTTGATCAACTGTTGAGACTTCATAGTCTGTTCATCATAGAACTCCTGAGCTGCCTCAATGGTGAATCCCACCACATGAGACCATTGTGGAATATCAAAGGCCTAGGCAATGGATACCGGGTTGAGATTGGCAATAACTCTCCCTTGAGGACCAATTATCCTCTACGTGTCCTGATCATAGTGCCTGGTGCACTCAAGGAACAATTCATAACACTGCATTGTAGAAGGGAAACCAGCAACATGGGACAGGCCTGATTCCATCATCCTTCTAGTCACCAAAGGAGGATCCTTAGTTGCCATCCTTGCTTTAAATTCTTCATAATCCCATAGGCCAACGTTTGTATCAGTGAACTCTGACCAGACAGAAGTGATCTTACTCTCAAGGACCTTGCTCTTAATGTCCAGCTTAATCCTCTCTGCATCAGACAATGAAGACCCAGCTGCTGCCTTGCTTGACTCAGCCTGTGTTCAACATGAAAATGTAATAAAAACCATAGAAAAGCAAGGTCAATTCATCAAAACACCGTTAGAATGCATCTAATATAGTCAAGGTGTTATTAAAATTCATATAAAATGACCACAACAAATTTTGGGTTTCAAGACCATCTGTGGAATCTGAGCCAGAGAGGAATTTGGGGAAATTCTAGACCGATCAGATTCCAATAGAATAACCAAGAAACACCTACTTAACCATCAAACCTGATCATTTTCATCAATAAATCACATGGGAGATCCAAATATGACATGAAATAATCATAAAATGTATCACAGATTATAAATGAATCCAACTGTAGATGTCTAAATTTGGACACTTAATTTATCCAAATTTATCCCCTTTAATTAACATCCTTAAGTTCTTCTAATCTCCTAAGGTATTTAATCAATATACCTTATCTCTTTAATCCTTCTTCCATCAATTGAATTAAATAAATATTCCATTTATTTAATTCCCTTTATGTCACATCCTCCATCATTTTTATCTAATCTTAATCCTTCTTCTAATCCCATCATTAGGATGTGCACATGCCTAATCCTTGATTAGGATGTGTCACATCCTCCAACTTTTGCAAGTTGGCCTCTAATCTCTCTTAGCCACCTAACCATCCTCTAATCCCTCACTAACTAGCCTAATCAACCTCTCAAGGAATTTTTAATTCCTTTTATCCTTCCAAGGAATATTAAATTCTTTTTCTCTTCCCCATGTGATCTTTGACTTGTCACATCAAGTCACATGTGAGATCTAACCCTCTTCTAATCCTCATTAATTAATCTAATCAAGTACTTGCACAATCCTAATCACCCCTTTAGTCAACTCTCCCCATCCCCCAAGGAATTTTTAATTCCTTTTTATTCATCCTAGGCATCTCCTTCCCCATGTGAATTTTTAATTCACCTTTTAATCCCCAAGGCACCTAAAGGAATTTTTAATTCCTTCACTTCTCCCCACATGTCCTCTATTCATTCTTTATTCTTTTCTCTCATCCCCATGAGGATATTTGAGGAATTTTTAATTCCCCACTTGTCCTCTCCCCACATGGGGACAAGTACCTCCTTTATGAGGAGATCTTGTCCAATCCCAAGGTACTTTGTACCCCCCTCCATGTCATGTCCTTTTCCTTCCACCTCATGTCCACTTCACCTTTTAGGGCTATCTCATATGCCACATGTCAAGATGTGAGGGCTTGTGAGTTCTCAACTCACCTTAGCCCTACATCTTGATATTTGGTGGATCAATCTCAACCGTCCATTTTCCTAGGATTTCCCAAAAATCCTATAAATACCCCCTCTTTTCTCTCATTTTAGGGAGATCATTTGTGCTAGCCAAACTCTTGCAGTTTTGTTTCTCAACCTCTACTTAGCCATTTTCACATTTTCATCCACTTGCATCCATCTTCACATCCTCATCTAGCTTGCATCTTTCCATCCAAGGAGCATACACATCCAAGATCGAAGGGCCAACCAAAGGATCGACTCAACGCAAGGTATAAAGTTCCATTTCGTGGCTTTGTCTTGTTTTGTTTCTAACTTAGGCTAATCTCGAAGTGTAGGTTGTTTTAGTTGTTTATTTGTGCTCTTTAACTTGTTGCTTGATTTCTAACCACCTATTTCGACCTATCACACCAACTATTTCACGTTCCTTCACATTTCATTAGATTTCAGGGAAATCTATGAGGGACAGATTTCCGCGAAGAACAAGCCAAATAGGATTTTCAGGAAATCTGGGAGACAGCTGATTTCAGAGAAATCTGGACCTGATGGACATCCACTGTTAAGGCAAATTTTTGGACCAATGGAGATTCCCGGAACGAAGGTTTCAGCAAGAGTTAATCGTTTCCCCGAGAAGTCTTGGCAACTTCCAGGAGTCATGCCGAAGGATGCCATTAGAATAGGTTTTGGCAAGGCCGGGTGGTTCTGGTGTAACATCTTGTCAACTAGGGGGAGCCTCAGCGAAGCAAACGAGTGTATCAGTATAAGTTCTGAGTTCGGCTGGAGGTCCCAGTGACTACGTAAGGTTTCAACGACATGGAATCCTATCAGTATAACATCTGGCCGACAACATAAGGTCTTAGCGAAAGAAGATCTGGGCTCACTAAGAAAGGAAGGGGTCATTGTAAGGTCTTGGCGACCGCCGGTAGTCACGCCGAAAGTGAAGGTCTCGGCAAGAGTTGGAATCTCATGGTAAGGTCTCAGTGAAAGATGGATGTCTCGGCAACAGAAAGGAACAAAGCTCGGTGAAAGCGAACATGCTTGGTGAAAGGTCCTAGTGACTTAGCAAGGTCCGAGTGAAAGAACAAAAAATTGGCAAGATGAAAGGAGCCCGCTATGAGCTCTTGGTGATGAGGTTTTTCTTGCTAACAGAAAGACTTTCCATGTGAGGGACAATATTATCATAGTGATAAGCCATGAACTTAAGAAGGCCTCTCGGTGAAACACAAGGTGAT
This sequence comes from Sequoia sempervirens, assembly GCA_007258455.2. Classification (NCBI taxonomy): domain Eukaryota; kingdom Viridiplantae; phylum Streptophyta; class Pinopsida; order Cupressales; family Cupressaceae; genus Sequoia; species Sequoia sempervirens. Next base: position 711,774,231 of record VDFB02270651.1, read on the forward strand.
CAATATGACATCTCCCCAACTGGATCAAGTCACAGAGAATAAAATTTGGAAGGGATGGATTATCTCGGACTGCGACGCTGAGTCACAATTTTGCCCAAACACCAAACCAACTATGGATTTTGAAAATTTTAACTTAGGGCAAGTCAGGGATGGGCCTTTCATAAATTTTCCTTGTGTTTCCAATCCATTTTAAGATGAAATCACTTGATACGGCATTGCCCTAGGTTTCAAACCTCACCATCCACCATTAGTGCACAGGAAATTTTAGAACTTAATTGTTTCAACTGTTAAGTCACCACTAGGGTTTACTAATTACTCTCAAGCAAGATTCATTGAAATGTAAATGGACAAATGAACTCAAAACTCACCTGGGAGCCGACATATAATGCAATACTGGACAACCCTAGCACGAAATAAACAAATACACAGGAATCCAAATCCCACAAGCTCTCACAATACCAACGTGCCATTCATAATTCAATTCAAAGTAGAACAATTAGACACATACCATTATAAAGTAGGAATTGGTCTCAGAAGTAGCGGATGCGAAGCTCAATGGTGTCTACAATGAACACAGGCGATAATGCATAATAAATCACCACCAAATGAGACCAACTCAAACCCAAATGCCCAAATCAAAGCCAAAAGCCAAAAGAACAAACTCTAAGGATGCAGCTCAACTTAGACAATTGTAAATAGTAAGCATAATGACACAAAGATCTCAGAAATCAAGTAAAATCTAGCCTTCAAAGCACACACGAAGCCATTAATGCAATCGATAAGACAGTCATGAAACCCAGGGAGCCAATGACAAGGTGGAATTCAGAGAAATCCATCCCACGCAGAAATCCATGAAGATCAAAAATTCTCGAGCAACAAGATCCAATCAGAACTCAAGTAGGATCCGAGAAAATCCGACCAGGGTGGAAAATCTCGAATCAGGGCAAAAGCCTGAAATTCATCTAGAACTTAAGATTTTCAATGAGTAACCTGGGGGAAACACTTAGGCAATCCAAAATAAGCATTTTAAGCACATTCCTAGGTAAGACAACACCTCAAAAGAAAGGGCCAAAGCACCAAAACCGAAGCGAAAGAGGGTCCCTGCTTTTAGCAGGGCATGTGTGCAAAAAACTACACAACACTATCCAATCCAAGAGCTCTTCACCATCTATTTTTCCTTCATACATAGGCACATCCATTTTTTTTTTCCACCACTCTTCACAGCCTTCACAAACTTCATCATTCTCACATCCTCTAGATCCATCTCTTCTTCTTCACTAGAAGTATCTTCTTCTTCAGTATCACTCTCATCCATATCCACTCCAGTTTTAGATTTCAATTCAACCATCTCTCTTTTCAATGCTTCTATTTCTTTAGCCTGCTCATCCATCTTTCTTGAAACTACGCTTCCTTTAGGAGGCATCTTGACAATATTGCCTCTTTACCTTCCAACTTGCAAAATCTAACCAAATCACCCACAAGAGATCTAATAATTGGGCTCTGATACCACTTGATGTAATCAAGGTGGTTAAGACTCGCTATCCAACTCAAAATGACCCTACTCAAACAAGGAAACAACTCTTTGTAATACAATCCTCTCAACTTGACTCAAACACTCTCCTTAAGGCTTATAGCCCTCAAGATTCAACTTTTGGAGTTATCTTTTAGAGAAGTTCGTACAAAGGCCAACTCAACATCAATTAAGACTCACTTCAAGATCTAATACCACTTTCCAAAAGATCCCACAAGGTTTCTTTGATAAAATCTTGCAAATCAAAAGAATGCCTCTATCCTAAAACCACCAATTAGCCCTCTTTTACAAAGGAGGTATCTCCAAATCACCAAGTTTCCACCCAAACTCAATGGGAAATCTTTATTTGTGTATCAAAACAATATATTTCACCATTATTTCTTAGATTCATGACCCCTAAACCATTGTCACATGAAACCCTCACTCTACATACAAAATCCAAGGGTTTATTGAAAATCCAATATCCCAAGCTTATCAGACTCAAAAATTGCCTTCAACACATGACTATGAATCTGCATAAACTTAGTCCACCCTTACATAGACAATACCAACAACATTATGTCAAAACCCAGCCTTAACCCACCATTTTCACATGGAAAAATTCATTACTCTACCCTAGGGCATCACCCGTTTGCTAACAACGTATCTCCCCAGCCTTCTAAACCTTAAGAAAATCTATCCTACCACAAAAAAATCAATCCATTGAGTTATAGGGTCTGACAATAGGTGGATTGACTAACTCGTCATTTAACTTCTATTACAACCCTACATTAGCCTTTAACAGGCAATTCTCAAAAAATTACAGAGATCTCCACCAAATCTTAATGAAAAACCTTTAAACTTGAATCAAATGACAATTATAACATGCCCCTACAAAAATCAATAAACTTCAATGCATAACAATGATTGTATGGGTCATACAAAATTAGGAAAGTTTAGAAAAATAGAGAATTTACAGAAAAATAACATTGTATTCTATGGAAATGTCTTCAAGAAAAACATCAACAAACTTCTTCGAGCCTTCTTGGATGCCTTTTATACTTATTACATTCATATCCTAACCAACCAATGACCTTAACTGACTTTTGAAATATCATGACTTCATATTCCCCAAAGTTGCATTTTTTGACAATATTACATCTTTTTGCAACTTTTGCTAATTTAACCCCTAAGACTCAAAACCACCTAATTTCTATCAAATGACTCATTTAACATCAAAATGGTCATAGTGACCTTATTTAGACAAAGAAACTCTCAAAACCTATAGCCTACTCATGATCAACATAGATTGACAATTTTTTACCAAAGGTGCTCCTACACCAGAATGTCTAAAATGAACTGGTGAATCTTGCAAGTCTCTATTTTATCAATCAGGGGTCACTATGAAATTGTTTTGGTAAAATTTTGGACATAGATTTTAGAATTTTTTGTTTAGCAGACAGTTGTAGCTCAGTTTTCAACAAATGCATATCACACTTGTGGTCCAAGTTATCAAATGCGGCTCTATTTTCAAGAAGTGTGGTTCAGGTAGATAATTACAGTTTTCTAGCTTATAGTTGTTGTTCACAATAACAGTTGTGGCTCTGTGTATGTTAGTTGCAGTTTTCCATAATGTTGTTTTGACTATTTTTTATGTTTTTGAGCTAGTTTTTGATGACATGTAATTGGAAAATATAGCAGATAGTACTAAGCACTTTTTTTTGTCTAGTTTAGATGTGAAAATGTTTTAATTTTAAGATAACAAGAACAATCCTATGGTTGGCAAGGACAATATTTGTTGGATTCCCACTTGGATTTCTCCAACCACACCTATTCAAAGTGGATAGCCTAAGAACTTGGTAGCACTAGCTCCCCTCCATGACACTCACTTCTACGAGCATACCAAGTTCTAAATTCCCTAAGACCACAAGGATCTCAACAAATTTTCCATCTCTATAGTGAACTGCAAAAATGTGGGATGGCTTTAGAGGTCCGACCTCCTATGCCATCAAATAGAAGGATTTTGGCTTCTAAAAATAAGAGGCTTTTCACAACATAAAGATACTAGGAGAGGGCTATCATGTACCACTTCTCGTTGATTGCAAACTTTCCTTGCAATCACAAATTTATATAGCGGTTTAGAAGGACTTGGCTTTAGCCCATTACCACTTGGGTCGTTCCCTTGGGGTGAGTACTTTTTCCCACCAAGGCAGGCCCTCTAATGGGTAAACACAAAAACATATGGGTTTGGCTTTTTGATCACCGAGTTTGCACAAGGTGAGAGAATAATACCTACCATCTTTCAAATACTAAAATAATGGTTCATTACCCCCTAGTTAAATCTATGTGAGAGAAGACAATTGTTCCTTTTAAAGCACCAAATGAAATGTTGTCTAATCTAAAGCAAACAAGATTGTGGTTTCAAAATAAAGCCTTGGATATTCAAAACCTACAAAACCATGTATTAATAGTTTCACAAAAGATATCTTAGGCCAACAAAAAGCTGAAAAAACCCAGTTAGCACAAAAGGTTAAGAGCTAAACTAAAACTTAAAAACTAACTCCTAAACTAAATTGGAAATAAAGAAACTAGACTAACTTAAAAATTGAAAGAAACTAAACTAGAGCTTGATTTTTTTGTTGCTTCAAAAGAAGCAATTTTACACGCTACCAATAGAAGACTAGTGACCAAAAAACACTATTCTACTTACAAAACCCAACAGAAAAACTGAAAAGACATGAAAACCGGGCTCCTATACCGAGCAAAAAAATGTGTCATTTTGTGCAATGATTGTGTCGTTGTGTCACGTCGCACCAGAGTGATTGCATCACACGTTCAAATTCAAATTTTCATACCATCATGTCTTCAGAAAATGTGTTGCTTCTCATCAAATGTATCACTACGTTTGTCAAATTGGTCACTTCTTGGAAAATGTGTCGTTGCATCTATCAGTTGCGTTATTTCGTACATAAAATCTGCATACGAAATTTTTTGCAAAACTAGTGTTCACTTCGAGTTCACCAATGTAAGATGGGGTTAGAGAATTCCTAGCCTAGATAAGTGATAGCCAACACTTCTAAGCTACAAAGCCACATAAAACAAGAGAATACAAACAATTTTAGAGTTAAATGAAAGCATCAAACTAAAATACTCCCCATGCTTGAAGTTGCTTCACTTCTCTTGTCTCTCCTATTTCTCCTTATGCCAATATTGCCCTCAAATTTGTTGTTGAAGTTGTGCAAATACCTGCAAATAGTAAGCAAGAAAGTTGGAGATAATGGTTGTTAAGTAGAAAGTGGGAGAGGAAGGTTGGTTTTATAGACAACCATTCCAATGGATGGCCAAGATCAATCTTCTACAAAGATTCCAAGATTGACAGATAAGAATGGATGAGATGGAGGTTATGAAATGGATGGCCAAGATCAAATTTCAAGAAAGATTCCAAGATCAAAATTCTAGAATTGATGCACCAAGAATATGCCATCCATAGAAGGAGCTATGACAGTTATAACATTGATGGCTATGACACCCGGTGGCTATGACAAAAATAAAGGCCATGACAAAGATTAATGACAGGGCATCTTTGACCAAAAGGGATGCATAAATGATTTATTTAAATCATTTATTCGAAAATGGAAGAAAATGGAGGAAAGGGAAAAGTGGAGGATAAATAATTCATTTGAATTATTTATTGGAGAAAAATGAAAAATGAGCATTTAATTAAAACGATTATTCAACCATTTTAATTAAATGGGAGGAAAATGGAAAAAGGGGACATTAAATAATTAATTTAGATTAATTTTTTAATGAGAAGAAGATGACAAGGGATAGTTAAATAATTTTGATAATTATTTAACTACAGAAGAATTAAAAGACCATGAATAGAAAAATAATTAATGATAATTATTTAACTATACACAAAAGGTGACAAAGAAATAATTAAATAATAATTAATTTAATTATTGGAGAAGAAGAGGAATCAGTGATGCAATTAATTTTATTTAATTGATTAGGATATAATAAAGATTATTTAATTATTTCTTTATAGAGGAATATGATCAAGCATAACTAAATAATTAAAATTATTCAATTATCGGAGGATGACGACCAAGAAAAATGATGCTCGTAGACTTAGGACATTTTTCAATGTCTACACTATTCTTTTCCAATCCTCTCTTGCATGACTTCATTTTGTATTTGCTTCAATGACGCATAAATACTGAGATAGTTTGAATTGTATGTATGTTGAAGTTGGGAATGTTCTTTTCCATTATGAAGTTTATTTGGTTGATCTATGTGTCTAAGGGAGGCAAGTGTCTCATCTTGGGAAATGGATATTGTTGGAGTTTGGATAGGATCAAGTTCAATTTCATTATCATAGATGGTATAGAGGTTGATAAGGGAATAACCTTGAGTTTATTGATCAATGGTAGGACCTTGATCAAGGATAGGCTCATCTTGGATGTCATGATTAGAGATGGAATTTTGATCAGATATTGGATTAACTTGGATATCATGATCATAGAGAGGGGATTATTGGATAGACTCAAGGATAGGATCATGTTCTAGGATTGGATTATCATGGATGTCATGATCATATAGAGGGAATTTTTGGATAGACTCAAGGATAGGATCATGGTCAAGGATTGGATTATCATGGATGTCATGATCATCTAGAGGGATTTTTTTGTAGCTTGATCTTGATTTATCTTGTAGTTTATTTCATCATGCTTTAGAATTTTCTCTTGACACAGATCCAATGGTTTAGGAAATGGAATGTGATTTTGGACAATGATAGGATTTTATTCGATGGACTCAAGATTTTGGCATGGCAATAACGGAGTTTCAATAGGAAGAAATTTTTTGAGATTGGTAGGTGATGGAGGGCATGATGGTGGAAGATGGTTAGTTATTGTATGATTAGTAATGTGATGGGATTAACTAACTTCCTTTCATGTAGGAGTTGAAGATCCTTTACTAGTAGTCCTTGAAGAGATTTGATAAATATTTTTTTATTAAATAAATTTTTGGATTGGGATGGGAAGGATTGCAATGGATTAGTGGATGAAGGATTGTGATAGGAGGTGGAGGCTATAATACTTTCTTGGTTTTGTGATGGGGATGACAATTTAGGATATGCATGGGAGATAGAGTTTTATGATATGTTTTGGTGTTGAGGAAGGATTTGGATGAAATATTGGTCTCCCTCATCAAGGTTAGGATAAGGATTATTAATGGTTGGTTTTTGGGACTAATGGTAGAGATTATATTAGTCAGTTGTTGATATTGAGGGTAGAAGAATGGATGACTAGAGAATATTGGTTGTTGGTAAGTGGGTTGGAATGTTGGGGGTTGTTGGTATGAATGAGAGATGGATGGATGACTATAACTTATGGGTTGTTGATAAGTAAGTTGGTATGAATGGTAGATGGATGGATGATAAGGGATTATGGGTGATTGGTATGAAGCGTAGATGGATGGATGACTAGGGATTGTGGGTGATTGGTACGTGGTAGAGATATTGAAATTTTTTGAAATTTTGAGTTGAATCTTTCCTTGTCTTGGTTTTGAACTTTTGTGTCCATGGGTAGGGTTTAGGGTTTAGGTTAAAAGCCCTCTTTCCAAATTTTGCACAGTCATAAACCTTGGATGTTCTAATCCTTTTTTGACCTATCATACTTGGTTCCTGGTTAGTTGAGTCACAACTTATGCCTTCTGATTCATGTCTTTACTAGCCCGTTGGTCTTGGTTCATTGGTTTCCAGTTTTCAATCTATCGCTTTGATATTCCATGAGTTAGGCATAAATATTTCATGGTAAAAACTTAGGTTTCAAGTCCTTATTCCTAGGCCTTGATTCTCATCGACCTCATATGGCCCCTTTTTCAAAACATCTTATTTGCATGTGGAAATCCTCATTCACTTAAGTGATCTCCCATCGTTGAATTTATCTTTGATGGCAAGTTCATTTCAGCGACACGCGATGGGCTATGATTTCCCTTTACATCACCTATCGCTGAAGTTCTTCAAACCTTTGGTCTCACTTAAGTGACAAGCGATGAGTGTTGTGGTATGTTGTATCATACCATCACTAAATTTTTTTAAGATCTTTCCTAGTTTAAGTGATGGGCAATGGAAGGAATAAAAGGTGACCATTATGATAGCTATGTGTCTGAATTTTATAGCATCCTTCATCAGCTCATCATCAAAGACACTTTCAACTTCAATACCATTATGATGATATGTGATGGCTCAAGTTATTTGAAAGCATCACCAAGAAGCTCCCCTCACCGAAACCTTCAAGCACTTCAAACTCTTTCCTATGAGGAGCGATAGTGTTTGTGATGTGATGTACTATTGGCTAGTGGGTGGTTACATGGAAAACTCTTGGACCTCCTCATTGTTTTATAGAATTCTTGTAAAAGGAAAGGGAATTGGTGAAAGGAAGTGGTGCACTTTTGTTACCTAGATTGGATATATCATCTGCCATTGCATTAGATGCAGCTTGGAAGGACCTTGATGCCTCTATTTATGAGGAGGATTTTGAAAATAAAATATTTGGTTCAAGTTTCAGTCCTAGATTGCATACACTAGTTTTTTGGTCTATGGCTCCCAACACATGAAAGCCTAATGTCATACAATCTGTAGAGAAGGAGATTGGAGCATTAATTGTCAAGAGAGCAATAGAGATGACTATAATTGTAGCTACACAACTAAAAATGCATGTTACAATGTTGATTGTAGATACTGCTCAAATTATAAAGGCAAACTACAGGAAGTTTCTTGATAGATATAATAAGTTAATGGATGAGCATAATAAGGTATTGGATACTGTTGTGCAATTTTTCACACACATGCCCCCTGTAAGCAGGGACCCTCTTTCGCTTCGGTTTTTCTATTTTGGACCTTTCTTTTGAGGTTTTGTCTTACTTGGGCACGGTGCTTGAATGTTTATTTTTATTTCCTAAGTGTCTTCCCCAGGATATTCATTGAAAATTCTAAGTTCTAGATGAATTTCAGGCTTTTGCCCTAATTCAAGATTTTCCACCCTAGTCGGATTTCCCCAGATCCTACTTGAGCTCTGGCTGGATCTTGCTATTTAGGAATTTTGGTTCTTCGTGAATTTCTGTGAGGACCCGATTCCACCCTGATGTTGTTTTGCCAGGTTTCATGTTTGTCTTGTCAGGTGCATTAATGGCTTCGTACATGCTTTGAAGGCTAGATCCTACTTGATTTCTAAGATCTTTTGTGCCATTATGTTCACTATTTTCCATCATTTGAGCTAAGGAGTTCTTTTATGTGATTGTTTTCATTTTGAGGTGTCTGGCTTTGGCTTGATTGATTTGGTGGTGGTTTCTGGTGCATCCTCACCTATGTTTGTTGTGGACATCCTTGAGCTTCACGTTTGTTGCTTCTACGACCAGTTTCTGCTTCATAATGGTATGTGCCTGAGTGCTTTGCTTTGATTTGATTTATGAATGGCACGATTGGGGCTTGTTGGCTTTGGTTTCCTATGTGTTTCATGCTAGGGTTTTTCAGTGTTGCATCCTTGTTGTCCCTAGGGAAATTTTTGAGTTCACGTGTCCATCTGCATTCTGATGCATCTTGCCTGAGAGTAATCCATAAACCCTAGCGGTGGCTTAACTATCGAAACAACTAAATTCTGGGCTAGCCTGTGTGCTAATGGCGAGTGAATGGGGTTTAAACCTAGGGCAATGCCATATCAGAATATTTCATCTTACGATTGACCTAGAATACAAGGAATTCATCGAATTTATAAGAGCCCATCCCTAGCTTGCCTCGTGCTAAACTTGTCGAAATCTGTAGTTGATTCAATGTCTAGGTGAAATCATGTCTTAGTGTCACAGTTCAGGACTCTCCATCTCTTTTGGATTCCCGTCACTGTAACCATTTGGGCTCGCTACGACATCATAACAACCACCTTGGGGTTTTCCAAGGCAGTCTTCATTTGTTCTGTCGGGTCGCTGTGACATTATTATTTTATACCAATAGAATCTTGTATGCCCATCATTTGGTGAAACCTTGGCTTTCGCTAGGACCTCACCCCATGCAAAGATCTCTTACCAGCATGTTTGTTCACCTTCACTTTCGACAAGACCGGTCCCGGTCGCCAAGAGATCATGGCGAGATCCATTTGAACTCTACCGATTTTCACTTTTCGCTAGGACATCCCTCCTTCAGCGAGACCTCCCACCGAGCGTGTTCGCTTTCCCTACATTGTATTCCTTGCAAGTCATTGAGATGTCATAGCGGGTCCCAAGGGCCTTACTGATTCCCATTTTGTCACTATAACTTTCACCTTCGGTGAGACCTTTCACCAAGCACTATCACCTTCATCGAAGTCTGTCTATCAGGGAGACATCCATCTTTTGCGGAGACCTCTCCGCAAGATTCTAAGCTCCTGTCGATGCTTTCCCCTCGCTGTGACTATCGCAGTTCGCCAAGACATTATGGTGAAGTCTTCTATTATTAGCAAGCCCAGACCTTTTCGTTGGGACCTCTGCCGAATTCAAACTGAGCCTTAGTCGGCATAGCATCATCACCTCGCTAGGACCTCCTATCGATAAACTATTAGTCTTTCTGAGGTGTTTGCTTGGGCCTGTTAGTCGGTGAGACATGTAACCTTCGCTGAGACCTTACCCCAACCACCCCTAGCCCATTCTGATTTGAATGTTGTGTCCCCTTTCACTAGGACCTCACATCGAAGCTACCGTGTCTTGGCGAGACCCCCTTTTCTGATGACCTTTCAGTGTGACATTCGTCTTTCGCTAAAACTTCTCTACGAGATCTCCAACTCTGACCGAAGCCCTCACTCCGTATTCTCATGTGGTTAAGAACTTTGTGCTACCCGCGGATGTCCACCATGTCTGGATTTCCCCAAAATCCACTATCTCCCAGATTGCCTAAATCCCCATTTGGCTTGTTTTCTACAGAAATCCATCCCTCACAGATTTCCCCAAAATCTAATGAAATGCAAAGGAATATTGAGTAACATGACATGTTGGTGATTTTCAGTGCATTTGTTGGTTTATTCCTGCTATATTTGGATCTCTCGCATGGTCTACTGATGAAAAATGATCAGATTTAAGGGTTAAGTAGGTGTTTCTTGGTTACTCTATTAGAATCTGAGCAAATTGGAATTTTTTGAAATTCCCCTCTGGCCCAGATTTCACGGGTGGCCTTGAAACCTGAAATTTGTTGTAGACATTTTATAGGAATTTTAACAACACCTCGACCATTTGGGATGCATTCTAACAGTTTTTTGATGGATTGACCTTGCTCTCCTATGGTGTTTACTATGTTTTCATGTTGAATGTAGGCCGAATCAAGCAAGGCTATAGTTGGTCCCTCATTGTTGGATGCAGAGAGGATCAAGCTGGACATCAAGAGCAAGGTCCCTGAGAGTAAGATAACTTTTGTCTAGTTAGAAGTCACCGATACCAATGTTGGCCTCTGGGACTACAAAGAATTTAAAGCAAGGACATTAGCTGAGGATCCTCCTTTGGTGATTAGAAGAATGAAAGAGTCAGGTCTGTCCCATGTGGCTGGTTTCCCTTCAGCAATGCAATGCTATGAGCTGGTCCTTGAGTGCGCAAGGCACTATGATCAGGACACACAGAGGATAATTGGTCCTCAAGGGAGAATTATTACAAATCTCAACCCAGTCTCCATTGCCCAAACATTCAATATGCTAGAATGATCTTATGTGGTGGGATTCACCATTCAGGTAGCTCAAGAGTTCTATGACAAACAGACTGTGAAATCACAGCAGTTGATCAACTCCTGGCTGGAGAAGCCCAAGTCCCACTATTCCAAATTGCCCAAATGGCTATTCAAAGCCAAATTCAAGGAGTATTACGATGACATCATGTTTCTTAGCAAGGTGGTCAGATTGAAGAGTGTTGGTACATTTGAGAATTCGATGTGCCATGCCATTGAAAGGATGGAATGAGAGAAAATTGACTACCATTGGGCAGGGGCCATCAGCCAAGTTATTCACAATCAATTATCTGAGGTGTTGCAAATGAAGACCTTCACAATGACCTCATATTTGGTCTATACACTTGCTAGGTTCCACCCCTACAGGGGATTGGATATAAGAGGCACCTTTGGACTGGATATTATTTATGAAGTTTTCCCTCAATTGCATTGGGGAGGTTCAAATTATAGGAGGGAAAATGATGCATTTACCATGCTTATCACTAGAATGCTTCAGGAAGCAGAGCATGTCAAGATTGCAAATCAGGCTAAGGAGCTCATCAAGAAATATGGAGCTTGGTTTATTCAATTTCCAACCTTCTCCTACATTTGGATTGATGGATGTCAGAAGGCTCCATACAAACTTCCAAGGTACCCCACTGATCACATTATATTACGGGAAGTAACATGGTAGATTTGTGATTTTGATGCAATTGTCAAGAAGGACAAGCATAAGACTGGATTTGGTGGGGAGTTCCCATTAAGGATTGGCACTAGGGAGGTATGTCCTTCCATTGGTTATGCCCAAGCCTCAGAGGAAGAATTGAGTACTCTTGGCCTGTATCTCCATTCCAGGAGGTCCAGATTTGATATCACATGAGAGGCTCAAGAGGGCCAGCAGAGAGTACAACCATAAGGTAAAGTTAGAGGACTACTAGGCCAACTGTAGTGATGAGTATGAGGTCCAAAGGAAGAAATTATCTCAGCTTCTGGTTGATGCAATTCAATTGTACAATGTGATGGCAGTCCCTAATTAGTTGGAGGATGATGGGAACTTGATCCAAGATCATGCTTATGAAGCAGTGAAGGATAGGTCGATCGGTGAGGTAGATTGGTTGGAAGAGGAGCAAATAGAATTGAAACAACTGATGGATCCAGTTCTCAAGTTTACCAAGATGTGGCTCAAGCACACTTTGTGGGATTTGGATAATAAAGGTGTACAGTGCACTCAAAACCTGATGGAAGATTTGGATCCCCATTCTACTTCTGAGGAATTGGCCGAACAGGATCCTAAGGGAAAAGGTAAGTTGGATTCCCCATCCAAGATAAAAAAATGTTGTTCAACAAGAAGAGACCCAGGGAACCGTAAAACAAAGGAGCCTTAAGGCCAAGAGAAGGACAAGGATTGAAGGGTCTGAACATAAGGAAGTTGAGAAGCAAAGTATTGAGGCAGATGCTCCTGTGCTAAAGAGAAGAAGAATTATAAAATTGTCAGAAAAGGAAAGCTCCAAGGTTGTAGAGGATAAATCTACCCCACCGGTAATAAATGTTGAAAGCTCATAGGAGAAGGCCAAAGTGTATGCAAGGAATTCTAGGACTCCTTCTCCCAGCGACAACGTGCCTAAGGCTGACCTACCTCTGGTGGTTTCTCATGAGGAGCAACATGATGATGCTCCTTCCCCTCATCAAATTCAAAGTGAGCCCAGTGTGGAAGAAGATGTTGAAGATCATCCAGATACTGAAGGTGAGGAATTTCATGAAGGGGAACTCCACAATGCAGAGGAAAAAATTAAAAAGATGATGTAGTCCCCTATGGTTGCACATGCAGACTCCGATCAGAACTGAAACAGTTGAATCTCCTCCAAGGGAGGTAGAGGCAGAAATTATTCCATCACCTGAGTAGGAGGAGGAACATGTTGGAGAAGCAAAAAGCAAGGTGGACGAAACTCTTGATGAAAAAAATTTGAATGAGGAGATACCTAAAGGTCAACAAGATGAACAGAAATAGGCCGAGGCACAATTGGAATCTATTGTCCCTGAGTGGCTTGACAAGGAAATAAAAAGAAAACAAGTGGTTGTGAAGGATAGTCCACCAAATTGGGTTGCACTGCTAGCCAAAGTTGGAAAGGACAAAGGTAAAAAGAAAGCTAGAGTGATCTCGAGAGTTGAAAGGGATGAGGCACATAATAAGGTTGTTCATGTTGCTACCCCTGTTCCAGATAAAAATAGAGACGATGTGTCTAGAAATGATTACAACATACAAACTTTCAATCTTGGGCCTACATTGGTTGAGCAAGACATTGAGGATTATGAGGTCTCTAGTACAGTTATTGTGGACAAGTTGAGAAGGGAAGTAAAAACCAAGCAGGGATTGAAGAGAGAAAATGAGAACCTCAAGAAGTGCTTGGAGGAGTTAATGAAGCCTTTACAGTCTATCAATCCCTCTTCCTCTACCACCAATCCTTTGCCTCAGGAGACCATAACCAAGCTTGAAAAGATGAAGGCTTCCACCCTTGCCACTGTGAATTGGTTGAAAGGAGTACAAATTAAGGGTGATGAAGCTATCAAGGAGATTTTATCAGTCGGTAAGGATGTTGTCATGACCACAGAATGGTTGAAATAGGTAATGGCACAGGATAAAGAGGATACCGACCTCCTGCTACAAAAAACCAGGACCCTAATGGAATACACTCGGGATGGATTGGTGAACGATGGGATTCTTCCTTCTTCCAGAGCTGCCGAACCATGGGAATAGTTTGAAACATTGCAAATCTAGTAGAAAGTGTTGTGGAAAATTTACAAGCAGAGAAGGCACATTGATGACACCCCAGCTGGCGTCTCTGGTGGTTGCATTTCTTTATTCAAAATTATGACAAGATGAAGGAAAATCATGCCCAAGTATTCAAATTTTGAACAGTTGAAAGAATGGTGGCATGATGTCTATGCACCGCTTGATGATGGATCTATCTCCAAGCACCGACTAGATGATGTGGCCACCTACCTCGCAGTTATTGATAAGCATGTGACATACAAAGTAGACTGGGATAGGTCAGTCAAACACTCAAGGGAGGAGACTACGTCCATTGAGAGGTGACATAGGGTTCTGCTATTATCGCCTATGGACGACTTAGATGCAATGTTCTTGAGGCTACACGAAAAGACAGATCGGTGCAAGGACAACGGAGACAAAAGTTGATGATGGGTGGTGGCGCGATTTGTGCTTCTCCATTATCTTCCTGCGCATCGACCGGGCTGCATCACGGATCCAAGGCTGACCTTGGTGGGACATGTATTTAATGTCAGTTTGACCCATTTTGATGACTCCCTTGGCCGGGTGGTTGTGAAGAGTTATTGCTGCGAAACCCTTGCTCGATCGACGAATTTTCTGAGATTTCTATATATTGGGCATTTGGCCTCTTTGTAAAGGGTTAGATAGTTAAGGGTTGGAGAATTAGATAGTTAGAAGCTAAAGAAAATGGTTAGAAGTTAGCCAGCTAAAGGTAGGGTAAATTAGCAGGTAGTTGCTCTCAAGCAAATATTGTAATAGAAAACCAGAATTGTTGTTATGGTGGATAATTCAAATATAAGTAATGTCATTGTGATTTGGTGCCATACTAGTATTCTCTTGTCTTGCATGGTTCTTGTCTTCTATCTTGAAAATTTCTTTGAGGAGATTAGTATTTAGCTTAAATTTGATTTAATAATGTTGGTAGTTTGATACTCAGATGTTGCAACAGTCCTTCAGTCCATACTTTTTGAAACCAACTAACTGTTAGTTGCTTTGCAAAGTTATCCTGGACTTGATATTCCTTGTGCTTAGTTCAATCATGAATGTCATTCATTTCAACTTCAATAGGGTTATTTGAATGCATGTTCATGATTTGAAAATCTTAAGAGCCTTAGAAGATTGCACTATTTTTTGTAAGGTAGCAGATTTATTTGGGTCAAGCAGAAATCAGTTTTGAAGGATTGGTCTGTTGTGGGTATTGGCTACTTTCATTGTTAATCTTAGGAGTAAATTTAGATTTAAAAATCTCTTTGAAACCCTCACTCTTTTGTTATTTCTTTGGTTATTGGGTTAAATTTAAGATTGAAGTGTCACCAGTTTGCTAAATCTGACAAAATTGAGTCAATAGCTTGCTTGTAGTAAGGTCCCATTGTGATTACCAGCAATTTCACATTTATCACTAAGTTGTTTATGCATTTCCAAGACCTGACATGAATACCTTGAGGTTATCTCTTGAGGCTTGCTGATAGAGATTTACCTTTTAAGAGAGGCAGGATATTGCATCTTATATGTGTTGTTGTTGTGCAGAAATAGCGATCAATAGATACTACCCAAAGAGGTTTACCATCCCCAACTAGTTCTACTTCATATTTTTCCACACAAGATAGAGAGACCTTGTCCCTCAAAATTCAAGAGTTGAACTGGGATCTAAAGTCAGAAAAGGAAAATACCAAGAAGGCCAAATTGGAGACAATTAAAGTGGCCAGCAAAATTTTTGAGGATGTGCTAAAACATAGAGTGACCAAATTGGTCAATAAATTTGATGATGTATGGGAAACATACAAGAATATCCATGAGGAAAATATCAAATATTTGTAAGTTTAGAGGGCTTTTCAAACTGAATGGATTCAATGGAGCACTAGAGTGGTAATCTTGAAAGAGATAATGTCTAAAGCGAATGAGTATCCTAAGGCCCCTACTCAAATCCCTAAGATACTGCAGGCCATTGATATGATCAATCAAAGAACAACTTTCCATGGGAAGCTAGGGATGCAACTTAACAACAAATTGAAAATGTTCAGGGACATGGAAGAGCATAGTCTTCCAAAAATATTTGATGATAGGGGTGAGCTTCGCGCTAAATATATGTTGACTAAAGTGGATTAATCCATGCTAAACTCCCACATTGACAACATGGCAGGAGTGGAGATGAGAATGGATGTGTTTATTAGAGAAGCTAGAGCATTAATTGATGCTAGGTATACTTAGCATAGTGTTAAAGTGCAAACTTTATTGAGTACAAAGTGCCCCATTGATGATGAATTTAATTCATGGTTGGAAAATTATATTAAGTTTTTGTGTATGGATGATGAGGAATGTGGTGAATAATGGACAAAAGAGAAACAATACATAGCCTGGAAATAGTGCAAATTAGGCTTTGGTTGAGGTATTGCAGAATATTGTTCTCTTCTTATCAAAAAGGTTGATGACACAAGTGATTATTTGGATGAATTAATCACTTTCTTTCTATTTCTTTTTGTGCTTTTTGAATCTTTTCTAACTAGGAATGGACGTGGTTAACTTTTGGTTGATAAAGAAGAAGTTATAAATTTGTTATAACACGTAAAAGTTCCTTTGGAAGGCAATTGTATCTTCTTCAACAAATGGGAGTAACTTTTGTCATATACATGTTTCCCTCCCTCTGAGAGTGAAAATATAACTGTAAAAGGAATATGTGTTATATCGGTCAAATGAAAATAGGACAAGTGTACTTTTCGGCCTGAAGCTTGTTTTGCTCCCTTGTTCTTATAAAAGGGAATTTAGGGCCATTAGTATAGGTCTTTTGTTAAATTATGGATCCAAATATGCAAATTGAGAACACTAAGAGAATATATTTGAGGTCTGTATCTTAATTTTTTAGTCTAGCAAGTGAATTTTGTCAATTATAGGGTTTCCAAGCATGTTTCAATAATAATGAAGATCTTTTGAGTACATTGTCTCCCTAGCTTTAATGTTGTATGTGAATTATTAATGAAAATTTGATCAATGGTCATTTCATTAATCTTCATGATCATCCTACTTTGATGTATGTTTTGATTTTTGCTCTGATTTATTGAATTAGTTAAAATGCTTTGATTAAAACATAAATTCATATACATATTAAGTGGATCTAATAAGTAGTCATAGAGTTTGAGTATGAATATGTGAATTGTAATGTAATTTCAAAAAGATTGTGGTTGTTTGGGATTAAAGTGACCTTATAGTTCAATTTACCATGTTTTAACTTCTTTCCCATAGATATGGCACTAATCTAAGGTGTTAAATGCATTTCTTATGGTTCTAGTCATTCAATTTGAGAAAAAAATTCATAAATAAACTCTTAATTCATTTACCTTTGTTGAATTTTAGTGTTGTGTGGTATTCTCGGCTTTAGGTGTTTAATTCTTTTAAGGACCTACCAAATTCTTGAAGGATTTCATCTATTTAGCCTCTGATGGGAATGCATCTACTTTGTTACACAATGTGTGAAATAATTATCTAGAAGAATCACAGGGTACACATTGTGGGATCACCCTCTTGGGTTTTACAGAGCCCAAAGTGCAAGGGAAGAAGCATTCTAGCTTCATCTCATTCGTTGGCCAATCATCTCTTGAGTATTCAAGAATTGAATCTAGAAAATTCATAGATACTTGGTGGGATCTGCTTGGTTCTTTAAAAACCACCAATAGATTGGCAACTCTACTAGGGATATGTCTGATAAAGTTTATTCTCTAGAAATCCTTGTCTATGATCTTTATGAATTATAGTGATGTTTATTCATTTATTCGGTCTATTTGAAGTTTCTACTCATCATTTCTTAGGTTTATTTCAAAATTTCCTACCAATTTTTTTGTTATAAAGTCATTGCTCAAAGTTCAATTAAAAGCACTCCACATTTTTCAAATTTTGTCCAAGTCTATAAGGATCTTGTAAAATTTGCATAAATTGTAACACAATTGCTACAAATTTGTCCCAATCCATTTGGGTGGTGACTCTAAAATCTCTGCACCAGTGCATGCCATTATTTGAAGATACCAAAGAAGACAAGAAGAAGAATATAAGAAAATTGAAAAGGTTGATAAAGGCAAAGAATACTCAAGCACAAATACGAGGAACCCGTAGCCACATGAAGAAACATCCAGAGCAAAAACTAGAAGGAGAGTTTTATGTAAGCAAGGTAGAGTTGACTCTTCTCAAACTCACCAAGGATCAAACTTGATCAAGGATTCAACCTCTTTAGTTCATTTCACTCAACTTGACTTAAACATCCACCTATTAGGCTTGTAGCCTCAAAACCTAACTTTTCACAATAAATCAATGAGTAGGTCGTATAGTGACCTAATAACCAACATTTGAGAGACTCAACAACCCCTAACACAACATACTAGAAGATCTCATAAGGTTTCTTAAGCACAAATTGAAGTTTCAATAGACCAACCTTGTTTTAGCTACTCAATTAGCCCTCTTTTACACAGGAAGTACCTTCTAAACTTCAATTTTCCACTCAATCTTAATGGATAGTGTTAAATTGTGTTACAAAACATCAAATTTCACTACTAGTTCACAAAACCATGCACTCTATGACGATGCACCAAGAAACCCTCATTTCACATGGAAATTCCAAGGGTTTATTCATTCTCCACATTCCCAAGCTTGACTGACTAAAATAATGCATTCAACACATCAGATTGATCCTACACACACTTAATCTAACATTACTTTGAATGTTCCATCAACATTTTTCCAAAACCTCACTTAAATACCTCATTTTCATATGAAAAACACTCTGCCAACCTAGGGCATCATTCCACAACCCCAAAACTTGACACCATTATCCTTCAAATCCCTAAAAACATATAAACTAACATGGGAGCAATCATTCCATCATTTAAAACTCAAAACAGAGACCACACTGGCCTATTACAGGCAGACTTACAAAATAGAAGTAATCTCCCTCCAAACTAAGTGAAAGAATCTCAAAAAAAAATTAGAAGAGTTAATACATGTTACCATAAATCCAAAAGAGTTTTAGATATTTTTTTGATTGTACGGGACTATACAATATCAGCAAAAGGAAAATTACCAGTGAATTTTGCAAAAAATATAGTGAACAATGTTGTCTATTGATGAAAATCTTCAATACAAGCTTCAATACCATTTTCCCAACCTTTTTCAGGATTTTTTAAACATATTTCCAATAGTTACAACCATTAAATTACTTTGGAGGAGATTTACATTCTACTGACATGCAGATTTTGTCGTGTTGCACTATTTTAAGCAACTCTACAATTTATGACAAAAAGAATCTGTTGACAATCTTGAATGACCTGACAACGACCAAAATGCTTCAACATGCACTCAACAAAATGAAAAAAATCCTATCATAGACTTATTACTACCTTTTGACCTTGAAATCCCCTAAATAATGCATTTTTTGCAACTTTTGAAAGTTTGCAATTTTACAACTTTTGATTCTTTTACCCAAGTGACTCAAATATCAACCTAATAAATATTTTATGGTCTTATTAGACCTTATTGACCTCCTCAAATGCTAAAATACTCTATCAATATTCCAAAATATTAAATAATCTACTAAGATGCAATAGCCTTCAAATTTGAAAATGGAAGCTTAGGTGCTCCTACACTAGAGTTGAAAAAGAACACTCATGGAAAATGGGTGAAAGAAAAGGATGTAGGAAAAAGTAATTCTACCCCTCACCCAACCCCTGAATGTGAGGTTCATTCTAGTTTTGGTTCTAAACGTGAAAGAAAGTTGTTAATTTTTAGTGATAATACTTCTCCCAAAAGGGGGGAAGTTGTAATGAAAAATGTTGTAAGTCAAGAATGCTCTAGCCAAGCCTTAACGGCTAAACAGAGAAGAGAGAGGAAAATGATCCAACAAGATAATATAAATTCTAGTTGTGCTAGGTTTGTAGGGCTCTTTACCCCAGCTTCTAACACAAATACTCCTCTTCCTCAAGATCTACTGATTGGTTTTGATGAGCATGCCCGTGAACATGCCCATGAAAATATTTCTGGTTATGTTGAAATTGTAGTTATATCTGATGTTGATACCACCTTGCCAGAAGAGGAAGAAATTTTTAATGATATGCAATGGCTTAGACAAAGATCCTTAAGATGTGATGAAAATAGAAAAAAAAGGGATGAAGAGAAAGAAAAGAGTATAAGGGAAGCCATGATTGAGAGAGATATGTTATGAAGAAAAGTTGAGAAAATGGAGGAACTAGAAAGGTTATCAACTAAATCTACCCAAACAACCAGTCCTACTATTGAAGAGATTGTAACAAGGGACCCAGTAGTTCCCTTAGTCAATAAATATTTTGTAAATTCATGGACCAATCCTACTATAAAGGCTTCCATTCCAGCTAATCCTCCCCCTAGTAATACAAATGTTGCTTCCCAAAGTGATGATAAAGGAAAGAAACCCATGGGGGGAATAAAGATAAATGAGGGAGGTTATTCTAAGAAGGAGACACTCATAATGATTCTATCTCATTGGCTAACAAGTTAATAAAAGAAAATGAGGAGTTACAGAAGAAAGTGCAAGAGATGAAACTACTAGTTGTGAATATAGAAATGAAAAAGAAATTAGGTTTCCTAGAATCCATCATAAAGAACTCTGCTCCTAAAACTAAAATTCCCCAAGCCCATTTATCACCTTCAAATCCTCATGAAAATCCCTCATCCAACATAAATCCTTCCAATTCATCCTCACATCTAGAAAATAGGGCTAGGAAACCCTAGCCATATGATCAATATGACCCCCACTAGAGAGTATTCGACACTGGAAGGCCTGAAAACAATCATGATAGGAGAAGGAATCATGACAATCAAAATGATGATGAGGGACCCTTTGGAAGAATACTATTTCACTAAAAGATATAGGCAATTATGTTTTGATACAATCCCAAGGTATCCAAGCCTTGTTCCTGACAATGCAAGAAAACTTTTTCCTAAGTTCACTGGTAAAAATGCTCCCAATGGTGAAGATCATCTTAAATCCTTTCAAAGTTTTGTTGAGGACTTCAAGCTTTGGGATGATGATGTGGCAATGAAACACTTTATGCATTCATTAACTAAAGATGCTAGAGATTGGTATAGGAGCCCGCCTGATGCAAGCATTGATTCAAAAGATGTTTTCTATAGGATTTTCAGAGAACAATATGGAGATCAAACCGATCCTAGGTGTAGGTTAAATGATTTTAACAATATCACAAAGGGACATAATGAAATGGCAATTGAATTTAATGAAAGGTTCCAGAAGGCTATGAATAGTCCTTGGTTATTTAAGGCCTAATGAAAATACATTCCTAGTGGTATACTGTAATGCATATGATTCAAAAATGCATTAGTTTCTTAGAGATAAGAATCCACACAATCTTAGAGAAGCCTACAAAATGGCAGTTTATATAGAGAACAACAGGAGAGAATTAGGCAAGGTAGGAAGAAGAGATGATCCTAAATCCCTGAAGAATCCTAGAGTTCAAAATGAAAAGTTGGTAAAGCTATAGCTCCTGAGGAGAAATTGGATCAGGTTCTCAGTTTGTTTCAAAATGCAACAAAGAATGATAAACCTTAGTTCCAAAGGAATGAAAGGCCACCAAGATTACAAGATTATCCCTACCATACTAATTGGAACAATGGAAAGCCAATTCACAACAACCAAAGAAATGTTCAAGAACAAGGTACACCTGACCCATCGTAGGAGGACCCTACAAACATCATTGAAGATCTACCATGGTGAATGGTATGTTAATTACCTCATTCACCACAACAATGTGTAGTGGCAAGATCTATGGAGGAGTCACAAGATGATCAAGGATATTTTGAACCCCTTCAAGATCAGGATGAAATAGTAAATGTACTAATGATTGTGTTTGATCTTGCTTGTGATGATTATTCTTCTAATGATGAGCCTTGCAGAGGTCATGTTGATATGAAAAGATGAGAAGTAGGTTCACATCATTAGCAAGTATTCTCTAATGAAGAGAGGGATAATGACTGCCAGTCTATAATCTTGAAGTAGGTAATATTTTTTTGAGAAGACCCTCAAATGAAGAAATTCAAAATATGACAGTTGCATTGGTTGATCGAGCAATGAGTACTTATCATTTGAGAAATAGAGTTGTGAATGGTGATCAAGGTAAACCCGACAGCATGTTCATTAAAGAGAAGAAAGTAGATAACAAAGGGACCAAGACGAAAACCAAGAAAAATGAGACAAAACCCAAAGAGGGTAAAGGAGCTAGAATTTGGGCCAAGAAGGGAGATAAATCCAAGATAGATAGTGAAGTCATTTCCCTAGCTGTGAAGGTTAAAGAGCAGGAGCATGTTGTTGAAAAAGGTGAGAAACAAACTAATAAAATGATGGATAAGGAAGTAGTCTTGCCTAAATTACCAAAATACACCCTACTGGATATGTTTCAAGTATTGTCTCAGGTCAAGGTTACAATCCCACTTTTAGAAATGATGAGGATTGATGAACATAAAATTAAAATAGTTTCCCTCATTAATAGTGTAGTTGCAGCTTCTAGTGACTTGGTGGTTGATCCACCCAAGCTGACTAAGAATCAAGAAAAGAGTGATAAGGTGGAAGAAGTGGTTGATGGAAATCTTGAGATATACTTCAGAACCACAATTACTACAAGCCCCAGTCATATTAATCCATTTTTCCTAATTTTGATCATTGATGGGAATTTGTTGAAAAAATGCATGATTGATTCAGGGGCCTCAACCAATGTGATGCCAGTGAAGATCATGGAGGAAATGGGTTTGAAGATTGATAGCACTTATGGAAAGTGTTTTGTTATGTACTTGAGAGAAGTACCTATCATAGGAGTGATTAACAAAGTTCCATACAAGCTTGCAGCATTCCCTAAGAAGGAGTTGTACATGAGTACCATAGTGGTGGATATCCCACCAAATTATGGGATGTTGCTATCAAGAAACTGGAGTGCTTCTATGGGAGGAAGTATTCAGTGTGATTTATCTTTTGCTACATTTTCCATTGATTAGAAGGATGTCAAAATTTTCAAGGAACCAATAGCCCGTCACATGATTGAATATGCAGAAGAGCCAGAAGAACCAGTGATAATCAAATTTTTGGATACTAGTTTAGACACTTTTTAGGTTGAAGAATTGAAACAAGAGGAAGAGGTTAAGCCTACACCAATTGGTAGAGAGGTCCTAGAGGCACCACAAGAAGATGCTCTCTAGACTATGTACTTTCATGGATCTTGTTCTAAGGAGGGCTTGGGTGCAGGAGTTGTCCTCATCTCCCAACAAGGTAAAACATTAAATTCTCTTTCTTATTAAAATTTGCTTGAATAAATAATGTAGTCAAATATGAGGCTCTATTGATTGGTTTGAAATTAGCTTCAAAGCATGGTATTAAGATGTTAAAAGTGTTGGGAGATTCTAAGTTAGTGGTTTCCCAAGTTAGGTCCAAATTTGTTTCCAAAAATAAAAGGCTTAAGAAATATAGGAATGCAGTTTGGGATACCATTGAAGCCTTTGATTCTTTTAACATAGACTATATAGAAATGGGAATGAATGTCAAGGAAGATTTGTTAGCCAATATTATTGTTAGATTAGATGATGTCACTTTTGATGGCATCTCAAAAATAGAAGTACAAACTTAGCCTACAGTGCCTAAAAATATTTGCAACTAGAAATTATTTGGTGACAATGATATTTTGAAGTTTATGCACTGTATTAATCAATATGAAAGCCAGGAAATTGACTTTGGTTCATTGGTAGTAGAAGTGGATGGTAAAGAAACATTGTTTAGGAATGAAGTAATCCAACTAAAAACCAATAAAATTCCCAAATGATTGGTTGCATTGGGGAGGGTCTTTGATGGCCCTGATAGAACAAATGTTAAGCAAACATCTTCCCACAAGAAAGATTTGGAAGAGATCAATCTAAGAACCGAGAATTTTCCCAAAAAGGTATACATAGGAAATAAGATGAAGCCTCATGTTAGAACCATGTTTATTGCCTTGTTAAGGAAGTATAGACATGTGTTTTCCTAGTCATATGATGACCTGAAAGCTTACAGGGAAGATCTATTTTAGCATGAGATACCTATAAAGCCTTATGTAAAACCTTTTAGGCAGAAGTAGAGACTGATAAATCCCACACTGCAACCAAAAATACAAGAAGAACTCACAAAGTTAAGGGATGTTGGGATTATTAAGCCTATCAGGCACTCTTCATGGGTGTCCAACTTGGTTTCAGTCAGGAAAAAGAATGGTGACCTGAGGCTTTATGTAGATTTCAGGAATCTAAATCTTGCATCCTTGAAAGACAATTACCCTCTACCTAATATGGAGGCTATGTTACAAAAGGTGATGGGGTGTGAACTTCTCTCAATGATGGATGGGTTCTCAGGCAATAACCAGGTCATGGTGAGAGAATTTGAACAGTAAAAGACTGCATTCACTACACCATGGGGAACCTACGTGTATGTGAGAATTCCATTTGGCCTAATCAATGCTAGTGCAACATATCAAAGATCCATGGATGTGGCTTTTGTTTATTTTATTGATCTATTTTTAGCTATATATTAGGATGACTTGACTGCACACAGCAAGAAGGAAGAAGATCATTGCTCTCACTTGGAGAAGATATTTTTTAGAGCTTTGGAATATGGGATTTCCTTGAATCCCAAGAAATGTGCTTTTGGGGTTAAGGAAAGTTGTTGGGGCATATTGTCTCAAAAGATGGGGTTAGGATTGACCCTGAATGTGTAATAGAAATAGACAAAATCTCACTGCCTAGAAATGTGAAGGGAATCCAATCTTTCTTCAGGAAAATTAATTTTGTGAGAAGATTTGTTACTAACTTTTCTGAAATTGTTAGGCCTATCTCTAAAATGCTAAAGAAAGGAGAAAAGGTAGCATGGACTAAAGAACCTACCAAAAATTTTCAAGCCATAAAATATGCCATCAAAGAGGCACCTGTACTCAAGTCCCCCAATTATTCTAAGCCATTTCGATTGTTCACTTTTGCTTCTTTCCATACTGTAGGAGTGTTATTACAAAAGAATGATGAAGGCTTTGAGCAACCTACTGCTTTCTTCAACAAATCCCTGCAAGCTATTGAGCTTAAATATGATGCCACAAAGAAGCAAGCCTATGACTTGGTTAAGATTGTAAAGAAATTTAGGACACAATATTTTATGGGAGAAACTATTTTAGCATATGTTCCAAGTGTAGTAGTTAAAGATATCTTTACTCAACAGGAGACTACAGGGAGAAGATGCAAGTGGATCAATAGGATCCAAGAGTTCAATATTGATATCTAGATTACAAAACTGGTAAGAGGTCAAGGTCTGGCTAAGTTGATGGTTGAGACAAACTTACATCACATAAATAAAATTGAACATGAAAATGTTGCGCCCATATGTGACATGCAGACCTGTGGGTGGTACAAAAGGATTGTGGAATACATGCAGACTATGCAATGCCCTAAAGGCATGCCCAATAATGAAAGAAAAACTCTCAAGTTCCAAGCTATCAAATATATCATTATTGATGGTGAACTCTGGTGGAGAAGCCCATAAGGTGTGTAACTTAGATTTGTGGATGGAGGTCAGGTAGAATAACTATTAATTGAAATGCACAAAGGAGCATGTGGACGTCACTACATGGAAAAAACAACTACTCACAAAATACTGAGAGTGGGATTTTGGTGGACAACTATGTTTATAGATGCTCACAGGTTTGTTAAGAAATGTTTTGGTGTGAATAATTTTCTTGTACCTAGCTAATTCATTCACTAGGTAATTAGGGGACATATTCACATGTTAAGTTTACTTAGGATATAAGATTCTTTCTAGAAGTCTTAGTTGGATTTTCTAGAACTTATCATGTCTAGCTAGTATTGCATGATTCCTAGGTAGTTAGTTGTCTCATGTCATAGGATTAAGACACTTTTCATTATCTTATCTAATCCTATCTCTCATCCTTGCCTTTATAAGCAAGGCATCTCATGTACATTGGCATTGATCAATATTCAACCATTAATTAATCTTGCATTGTGACACAAGATTTCTTGCCATTCTCTCTCTTGTGGAAGTGGTTTTGGTCTAGAAACTGTTCCTGGGGGTGTTGGGGAGTCACCATTTACTCCCACATGGTATGAAAATTTTCCTTTGACTGCATCACACACTCCATTGAGTATGAACCATGTTTGTGAGGAGAATTTTGGTCATCTACACCTTGGTATTCTAGAGACCAATGTTGAGCTTCCTACTCCTCCACCTCTTGCTTCTTCAGCCATTGATGCTTCTATTCAGTAGGATGATCATAGTTTTTCAGATCTTGCTTTTTGGGATGAGTATTTGACAGGTATCTCTAACTTGTTCATGGAGTCTCATACTGTAGATTTAGAGGAAAAAATTGAGGGGATTTCTCTCCTCTTTGATGATATTTTTAGCACAACTATTAGCCCATCTACTTTTTCTTTGGAGATTGAAATTCATTAGTCTCCTCATTCACTTTAGTTTGACCATGATTATGTTGTGACTTATTCAAGCTTGGAGGCTCCTCATCAGTTTTGAGAGGCATACATGAGCATTCTTCCTCCTTTCAGTTGGAGTGGTTTCTACATCAGCTTATGGATTTGTTTCTTCCTAAGGGAAGATGTGTTGCTTGTAGACATTGGGTCATGTTTTGTTTTTCAGGCATTCTTCATCGGCTTTGGAGCTTCTTCATCATGGGGGAGATATTTTATCTCTCTAATTCCCTCTTATGGGGGGGTCTTTGATTGTATATACATGATGGATGTAGTCCTTGGGGGGTATCATTGAGTCCTCCATACATCATGTTTGTTCATACATCATTTTTTTCTATTTTCTTTTCTCTCTTTTGGAGAGGAGTTTTGTCCCACTGGGTTTTCTCCTTTTCTCTGCTTGTGAGAGATTGATTTCTTTTTCATTTTCATTGTAAATGAGTACCTAACATGGCCTAGTAGTTGGGACCCATCTTCATCTTCATCTTTGCATAGGTTGCATAATAATCTTCTCCCTAAGTTGCACTTAAGGGGGGTGTTGATGTGAATAATTGTCTTGTACCTAGCTAATTCATTCACTAGGTAATTAGGGGACATATTCACATGTTAAGTTTACTTAGGATATAAGATTCTTTCTAGAAGTCTTAGTTGGATTTCCTAGAACTTATCTTCTCTAGCTAGTATTGCATGATTCCTAGGTAGTTAGTTGTCTCATGTCATAGGATTAAGAAACTTGTCATGATCTTGTCTAATCCTATCTCTCATCATTTCCTTTATAAGCAAGGCATCTCATGTACATTGGAATTGATCAATATTCAACCATTAATAAATCTTGCATTGTGAAGCAAGATTTCTTGCCATTCTCTCTCTTGTGGAAGTGGTTTTGGTCTAGAAATTGTTCCTGGGGGTGTTGGGGAGTCACCATTTACTCCCAAAAAATGTGATGCATGCCAAAGGTTCACTGGTAAATTAAAGTTTTTAGGTAATATTCCCCTTAGCTCAATCTCAATTCAAGCTCCTTTTCACCAATGGAGCATTGATTTTATTAGAGAAATGTCAAAGAAATAAAGTGGGGGACACTCTTGGATCCTTGTTGCAATAGACTACTTTACAAAGTGGGTAGAATCCATTCCCACAAGGAAAGAAATAAGCAAAGTAGTGATCGATTTTTTGATGAATAATATATTGATTAGATTTAGAGTCCCAGAAAGACTCATTTATGATAATGCCATGTGCTTTAGATCTAAGGAATTTACTGAATTTTGTAGTAAACATGGTATATGTATCTCCTATTCATCTCCCTATCACCCTCAAGGGAGCAGACAAGCAAAATACAACAATAAGATTTTGATGAAGATCATCAAATAGATAATCGAGAAGAACAAGAAAGCATGGGATTCAAAATTCCAGCTTGCATTATGGGCAGATATAATTATAGTCAAGAAGCTCATTGGGAAATCACCATTTAACCTTTATATATGGGATAGAAGCAAGGATACATCATAACAACTTGTTAAAGATGTACAATTTTTTTCACGAGTATGATACTGGCATATGTGATGAAATGTAACATAGGATGGAGGAGCTAGTTGAGTTGGATGAAACTAGAAGAGAAGTTCAATTCAAACACCTATATGATAAGAAGGCCATTGAAAGTAATTTTTAAGTTGGATGCATGGTCATAATTTGGAATGCGAGGATGGAAGACAAAGGAAAACATGGGAAGTTTGGTCCTCTGTGGCTTGGGCCATATTTAATTGGTGATACACATAGAGTGGACTCATATTTCATATAATCCTTGATAGGTGAAATTCTAGAACTACCAATACATGGACAATTCTTGAAGTCCTATTTCTCCTAAAATAGGTTATTCTCCATGTACATTATATAGCTTTGTAATTACTGTATATAGGTTTTGTGTGCTTACTTTCGGCTGTGTCTGCTTTCCTTGTCTAGGCAAGCTCCTTGGTTTTTGTCTCTTTGTGTTGGTCTGCTTCACCTTGAGATATAGATTCTCACCATACCCATCCAGGGTATGCATCCCCAAGAATGAGCCACTGGTAGAGCTATAGAATTTTTAAAAAAAGATTAGTTGAATCTTGCCTTGTCTTGGTTTTGAGCTTATGTGTCCATGGGTAGGGTTTAGGGTTTAGGTTAAAATCCCTCTTTCCAAAATTTTCATGGTAATAAACCTTAGATGTTATAATCCTTTGTTGACCTGTTGTACCTGATTCTTGGTTAGTTGAGTCACAACTTGAGCCTTTTGAATCATGTTTTTACCAACCCCTTGGTCTTGGTTCATTAGTTGCCATTTTTCAATCCATTGCTTTGATATTCTATGATTTAGGCATAAATATTTCAAGGTAAAAACTTAGGTTTCAATTCCTTATTCCTTGGGGTTTGAGTCTCATTAACCTCATATGGCCCCTTTTCAAAACATTTTATTTGCACATGGAAATCCTCATTCACTTAAGTGATTGCCCATCACTAAAGTTATCTTTGATGGCGGGTTCATTTTGGCGACACACGATGGGCTATGATTTCCCTTTACATCGCCTATCATTGAAGTTCTTCAAACCTTCGGTCTCACTTCAATGACAAGTGATGAGTGTTGTGGTATGTTTTATCGCACCATTGCTGAAATATTTTGAGATCTTTCCTAGTTTTAGTGATGGGTGATGGAAGGAATGAAAGGTGACCATTATGATAGCCATGTGTCTAAATTTAATACCATCGCTTCATCGGCTCATCGCCGAAGACACTTTCAAATTCAAGACCATTATGGTGATATGCAATGGTTTGAGTTTTTTGGAGGCATCACCAGGAAGCTCCCCTCGCCGAAATATTCAAGCACTTCAAACTCTTTTGTGCAAGGAGAAATAGGGTCTATGATGTACTATTGGCTAGTGGGTGGTTATGGGGAAAACTCTTAGGACCTCCTCATTGTTTTAAAGCATTGTTGTAAAAGGAAAGGGAATTGGTGAAAGGAAGTGGTGCACTTTTTTTACCTAGATGTAATATATCATCTACCATTGCATTAGATGCAGTTCAGAAGGACCCTAATGTTTCTGTTTATGAGGAAGCTTTTGACAATAAAATCTTTGGTTCAGGTTTCAGTCAAATATTGCATACACTAGTTGTTTGGTCTATGGCTCCCAACACAGGAAAGCCTAATGTCATAAAATCCATAGAGAAGGATATTGGATCAATAATTGTCAAGAGAGTAACAGATATGACTACTACTACAACTACACAACTAACAATGCATGATACAATGTTGACTGTAGATACTGTTCAAATTACAGAGGCAAACTATAGGAAGTTTCTTGACAGATATAATAATTTAATGGATAAGAATAATAAGGTATTGGCTACTACCCAAAGAGGTTTACCATCCCCAACTAGTTCTACTTCAGATTTGTCCACACAAGACAAAGAGACCTTGTCCCTCAAAATTAAAAATTTGAACCAGGATCTAAATTCAGAAAAGGAAAATACCAAGAAGGCCAAATTGGAGATAGTTAAAGTGGCCAGTGACATTTTTGCGGATGTGCTAAAACATAGAGCGACCAAATTGGTCAATAAAGTTGATGATGTATGGGTAGCGTACAAGAATATCCATGAGGAAAATATCAAATGTTTGCAAGTCCAAAGGGATTTTCAAACTAAATGGAGTCAATGGAGCACTAGAGTGGTAACCTTGAAAGAGATAATGTCTAAAGAGAATGAGTATACTGAGGCCCCTACTCACATCCCTGAGATACTACAGGCCATTGATATGATCAGTGAGATAACAAATTTCCATGGGAAGCTAGGGATGTAACTTGACAACAAATTGAAAATGTTCAAGGACATGGAAGAGCATGGTCTTCCAAAATATTTGATTATAGGGGCGAGCTTATGGAGTTTATCAAGTGGAAGTGTGAATTGGAGGAATGGTTACCTTAGGCTAAAGATATGATGACTGAATTGGATTACTCCGTGTTGAAATCCCACATTAACATGGCAGGAGTAGAGATGAGAATGGATGTGTTTATTAGAGAAGCTAGGGATTAATTGATGCTAGGTACACTCAGCATAGTGCGAAAGTGCATACTTTATTGAGTACAAAGTGCCCCATTGATGATGAATTTAATTCATGGTTGGAAAATTATATTAATTTTTTGTGTATGGATGATGAGGAATGTGGTGAATAATGGACAAAAGAGAAACAATACATAGCCTAGAAATAGTGCAAATTAGGCTTTGGTTGAGGTATTGCAGAATATTGTTCTCTTCTTATCAAAAAGGTTGATGACACAAGTGATTATTTGCATAAATTAATCACTTTCTTTCTATTTCTTTTTGTGCTTTTTGAATCTTTTCTAACTAGGAATGGATGTAGTTAACTTTTGGTTGATAAAGAAGAAGTTATAAATTTGTTATAACACGTAAAAGTTCCTTTGGAAGGCAATTGTATCTTCTTCAACAAATGGGAGTAACTTTTGTCATATACATGTTTCCCTCCCTCTGAGAGTGAAAATATAACTGTAAAAGGAATATGTGTTAAAGCAGTCAAATGAAAATACGACAAGTGTACTTTTCAGCATGAAGCTTGTTTTGTCCCTTGTTCTTATAAAAGGGAATTCAGGGCCATTAGTATAGGTCTTTTGTTGAATTTTGGATCCGAATATGCAAATTGAGAACATAGAGAGAATACATTTGAAGTTTGTATCTTAAGTTTTGAGTCTAACAAGTGAATTTTGTCAATTATATGGTTTCCAAGCACATTTGAATAATAATGAAGATCTTTTGAGTCCATTGTCTCTCCAGCTTTAATGTTGTATGTGAATTATTAGTGAAAATTTGATCAATGGTCATTTCATTAATCATCATGGTCATCTTACTTTGATGTATGTTTTGATTTTTGCTTTTATTTAATGAATCAGTCAAAATGCTTTGATTAAAACATAAATTCATATAAATATTGAGTGGATTTGATAAGTAGTCATAGATTATGAGTACAGATATCTGAATTGTAATGTAATTTCACAAAGATCATGGTTGTTTAGGATTAATGTGACCTTATAGTTCAATTTACTGTGTTTTGACTCCTTTCCCATACATATGGCACTAATCCAAGGTGTTAAATGCATTTCTTATTGTTCTAGTCATTCAATTTGAGAAAAAATTTCATAAATAAACTCTTAATTGATTTACCTTTGGTGAATTTTAGTGTTGTGTGGTATTCTCAGCTTTAGGTGTTTAATTCTTTTAAGGACCTGCCACCTTCTTGAAGGATTTCATCTATTTAGCCTCTGATGGGAATACATCTTCTTTGTTATACAATGTGTGAAATAATTGTCTAGAAGAATTTCAAGGTACACATTGTGGGATCACCCTCCCAAGTTTTGAAAATCCCAAAGTGTAGGAGAAGAAGCATTCTAGCTTCATCTTGTTCGTTAGCCAATCGTCTCCTAAGTATTCAAGAATTGAATCTGGAAAATTCATAGATACTTGGTGGGATCTACTTGGTTTTTAAAAACCACCAACAATATGAAGGGTAGATGGATGGTTGAATAGGGATTGTGGGTCATTGGTAGGAAGTAAATAGATGGTTGACTAGGGATTATGACTTATTGGTTTCCAACTTGACTAAGGATACTATCAAGATAAGATGAAGGCATTGTTAGGTATTTGGATTAGGATGGATATGTTGGTGGAGTTTGGGTTTGTATGCAAAGGATGGTTGAGTTGGTAGATAATGGTTGAATTTTAAACACTAGCAAGAGGTAAGGACAATAAATCAAAGACTTTTTTTTGTTTTTCAAATTTTTTTGGATTTTTTAGGATTTTCGAATGTTTTTGGATTTTGAAATTTGAAATTATTTTTGGTTTTTGGGGTTTTCAAATTATGATATTGCTATCAGGATTCAACCGTGTAGTTTCGAGTCAAACTCATTGACCCATGTTTTCAAATGTTTTCAATTTTAAAGGATGTTTGTGAATGATGATAGACCAAATTGATTAAAATAAGTTTTTAAACCTCAAACGGATAATTATCAATATGATGGTTAATAAGATTCAAACCTAAACTAGACTTATGCGTTTTAGGTGCAACTATTGATAGGATAATGAGATGATGTGAGATTATGTCATAACCCAATTTTATTGCATATTTATTAAATACATAAAATTGAATTATTGAAGAAATTCAATTAAATATTAAATGGAGATTCTAGAATACTTGAAAATTGAATGAATGAAGTTGACTGATGTTGACTTTGTGAAATTTTAAAAATTATTTTATATGTTACCAAGAATTGAATGTTATTGATCAATTTGCAAGTGCAAGTGTGTGAAGTTCCAGGGTGACAGATTGAAGGATGAGAACACGGTTGAAGTAGGATTGTTTAGTCAGATCGAATGATAAGCCAGTTGGAATCTGGGTGCACACACCACAAATGGCATGATGACTTGCATTTGAATTAAATTACATATGTAAGAGAATGAAATTTCCTAACTTGAATTGTCTCTATTATTGAAAATAATGGCTTGTAGATTTAAAATTTGTGTACTCAAACTTTGTGTTTGAAGAAACGAAAGAAAGTATTTAATAGAATGGTTAAAAGGGACAAAATATTTCATTATGTGGAAATTAAGTGTAAGAAGAAACTTCCTTTTTAATATATATATATAGATGCTTGAATTTAAATTTAAGTTCCCTATTGAAAGTAATAGTGTATGGAACTTGTAATCCATTACAAATAAACTTATACATGAACACATATATAAATATATACATATATATACATGTATGTAGATTAATATGATTACATGCATACATATATATATATATGCACATTATTTGAATATATGGTAAATAAGAACACGATTAAAATTTGTATTTGAAGAAACAAAAGAAAGTATTTAAAAGAATGGTTAAAAGGGAAAAAAGATTTCATTATGTGGAAATTAAGTGTAAGAAGAAACTTCCTTTTTAATATATATATATATAGATGCTTGAATTTGAATTTAAGTTCCCTATTGAAAGTAATAGTGTATGGAACTTGTAATCCATTACAAATAAACTTATACATGAACGCATATATAAATATATACATATATATACATGTATGTAGATAAATATGATTACATGCATACATATATATATATACACATTATTTGAATATATGGTAAATACGAATGAACCATTTAGATACATATAGAAATATATATATATATATATATATATATATATATATATATATATATATATATATATATATGTATGTATATATGTATATGTATATGTATATATATATATATGTATGTATATATGTATATGTATATGTATATATATATTACATATATATACATACATATACATATATATGAATGCATATTCAAATTTAATATCGAATTCAATTCAATAACCGATAATGTTCTAATATTGGACTGTTGAGAAATCAAAGAAGATTATGTAGGATGTGGTCTGCCACGATAATAATGAAAATATTTGAATGTGTAGTGGTCAGAGGTAAGGCAATAATTCCTCCACCAGTGGCATGCAAAAGGAAGATTAATATGTCGTTATTGTTTCCATTCTAGATACTAAACAAAGAGGTGAAGAAAGCTATTTTTTTTTAAGGAAAAAGAAAGAAGTGTGGTCATGGGTGAGGGAAAAATCAAAAGGCAGACTGTCACAAAGCATCGATTTATTAGGTAAATCAATTTCATAGAAAGAAAACTCATTTTTTCTTTGTATTTCTATTATTGTATGAATGATAGCTTCCATTCTATTGATTTCATTATTATACTGTAATGTGTAATCCCATTGAAATCACAGCTTGATCTAATTTGTGTGTGGTATCAACCATAGTATTGGATCACCCAACCTGATGCCAATGATATATGAGTTTTATTTTGAAGCCTAGCGGCTAGTTTTATAGCTAGGTCGAGCCTTAGAATCTCTTAAGTATGTTTGTTCTTAGTTCGCACCTTTGTGCCAACCATGTGATGGCTATTCAGAATCTCTAAATCCAAACCCGTGCATTTTTATGATGTTTTTACAACATGGAGGATCGACCATCAATCCCTAGAATAGGGGTAATCACCCTGTGTTTTTTTGTTTATATGTAGTGCATTCATCATATCAGTTGGGCTGATATATGGCTGATTAAACCAAAGGATTAAATTGCATTGTTTGTAATATGATGTCACCTCTTTCAAGAGGAAAGGTGGTGAAATATTTTCTAAAATCCAATAAACTTGAGTAGGGTTCGATCTGTAAGATCGAAGGACAGATTTCCTTACTATTAAGATTCTTGCATGTCAAATCTTTATGGTGAAACCAGCATGCCTTTATGCTCAAATTTGTGCATGATATTGTCACTAGAAGAATGCACCAAACCAATATAAATGGTCAATTAGAGTGATCTGAGAATGAATGTATAAATTTGGAAGGCATGATTTCTGCTAGAACTCAAAAGCTTCCATGTCTTGTTAATGACTAAATACTTGTCTAAGTTTACCTTGAAAATCATGAGCAACTTGGATTCCTTACATTATTAAGCTGCATAATGATTCTCAAGGATGAGAGTTGTTCAAAATCTGATTATTAGACATTTTTTCTTATGTATAACTAGGGCTATATGTTTGTTAGAGAAATATTTTGGATTGCTTAAAGAATTGTAAAAGAGAAGTTGTAGATAGTATTGTTACTAGAAAACATCATTGCTTATTTTTCAGTTCACATGGGAACATCTTGTTTTGTTTAAAGAAAAAAGTGAACAATTAAATATGATATTGTTGGCAACACAAGGACAGACAACTAAGAGGGGGGGTGAATCAGTTGTCACAGAAATTTAAACTTATTAAACTTGTTCTCAGATCTTATTAATAACCATGAAAGAATAAATTATTACCACATCAGAAACACACATGACACCAGGATTTTTTCACATGGAAACCCTGTTAGGGGAAAAACCACAGTGGAGGTTAGTCCACAAGATTATAACCTGTTAAAAGTATAAAAGAATAAATGGGGAATGCACATGCATTCAGGCACACTGCCTAGAGATCACTACTCAAATACAAAAGGCTTACTGCCCAAGGAAGGCTCACTGTCTTATAGAAATATTCGGATTACATCCACAATATTTTGAACTAAAAAAATAGCATTTGCTCATACCTGATTATAGTTTCAGTTAAGCACATAAACTCTTCTCACTCTTCTTCATAGTTAACTTCTACCTTCGAATGATTAGAACATTATTCAAACACAAGAATTGTACACTTTGCGTCACCACACCTTCAAATGATAAAACAATCGCTCATATATATCTACAACCAATAATAAAACCATCTACATGTCAGCTTCAATAAAATATAAAATGAATACAAAATGTCGACCCAAAACATAAATAATTATCAATGTGAATCAACCAACATCAGCCAAAACATAGTGAGGACCCAAAACAAAATTCTCGAACATGAAACATCTTCAATAATTATTCCTCGAAGATCGACAACACGCTACAATCACCCTATCGACAAGAACATGAAAAACATGAATACACAAAAGAAAATCTTCAATCACGAGCACAATGATCAATGCAGACATGCAACAAAGATAGAGCACAATCTAGAAACATCCACAAGCATCATGAATCACAAGAGAAGCATCCACAACACTTAACATTACCATAATCACATCATCTTTTTCAGGAACACCAATAGAAGCAACAGAAAAATTGTCAGAACACAAATACTCATAACTCAATCAAATTTTCATGTGGATCTCTAAAACTTAACATGGATAAACTAGATATACTCAACAAAAAACCCTTTAATCCACAACCTCTGATCATCAACATACTAAGCTATCCATCAGCATGTTTTCCATATTGAACTTCATTGTACCACCAACATCTTGCAACTTACTTTATTACAATTTTCTCAATATCCTCGACATATACAGCCTCTAATGTCAATAGTGTTGACATCAATGACAACCACATATCAAAAAAATCCAAAATATATTGCCATTTAGCATCTAAACAACCCAAAACAAACAATAAGAAAATTACAAACAGTGTATGTTCTATTGGAAAAATGGTATTGTCATTAAACATAACTATTTAGTCTGAAACAGTATTGAAATGATGTAAATAGTGAAGAATCTTTTGTAAATGGCACTGTTTGGTTGAATACATTTATCTTGTAGCTGAAACAGCTTGATTTATAACTATTTAGTAGGAAACAATACTTGTTCTATTTAAACAATGAATATTCATATGTAAACAGCTTGTTTTATGACTATTTAGTAGGAAACAGTACTTGTTCTATTTAAATAATGAATTTTCATACGTAAACAACTTGTTTTATAATTGTTTAGTAGGAAACAATACTTGTTCGATTTAAACAATGAATGTTCATATGCAAACAACTTGATTTTATGACTGTTTAGTAGGAAACAATACATGTTCTATTTAAACAATGAATGGTCTTATGTGAGAATGCAATAACAGTATGTGTGAAATTTTTAGCATAGACTTGTTATGACTCTTTATTTTTTTGACAAAAGAAATGTCAAATGGAATACTATTTTAAGATTTCAATCTAAATTAATGATTATTTCAGAATGTATGCACAAATTTTAACATAAGTAGGCACATATATGTGTATGCACATAGACTTCATTTATATACATACACATACTTGTGACATACCTTCTTTTTTTAGTACATTTTTAAAAAGG
The DNA here is from genome assembly GCA_007258455.2 of Sequoia sempervirens. Lineage (NCBI taxonomy): Eukaryota > Viridiplantae > Streptophyta > Pinopsida > Cupressales > Cupressaceae > Sequoia > Sequoia sempervirens. The sequence goes on from VDFB02270651.1 coordinate 711,811,504, forward strand.
AAAATGCTTAATATAATAAGTACTAAATAGTCATAAGAATGATATGACTGATTGTTGAATTACTCTATGAATCATAAATTTTATTTATGTTTAGAGTATAAATTAGTATTTTGTTTCTTCTTTTGATGAAATTTGTGAAAGAATATTTTAAATACTTGAACAAAACAGTGATACCTTAGTTGACTAGAGCACCTATGGGTAGATGTTGCTAGAGGGTAGATAGCTATTATGAGATGTATATTAGAAAGTTACCTTTCGAGATGGGTGTCGAAATGGAGTTCTCACAACAAGGTTAGTCAAAAAAAGGTTAGTGTTCACATCAAGTTCACCAATTGTGAGATCAGAAAATAGGAAAAGACACATAAACCAACTAAAGGAAACCACAAAAACCACAATCTTTAAGCTAATAATTCCTAATCTACCAATGAAGAATGAAAGGAATGGATACAAGAAATACAAAAGCTAAGCAAACATTATACCTTCTCACATCATTGTCATTCTATCTCCATTATCCTTCTCAATATTTGAGCTTCAAGTTGTTTTTCTCTTAGAATCATGTGCAAACTTGAAATAAGCTTGTGAACATAATGACTACAAGATTTCAAAGTTTTTGGTCAGATTGAAAGTGGATGAAGGTCGCATTTATAAAGGATGCAAATATGATTTATGATCAAGATTCGATAGAAATTTGATAGACGAGATCAAAGGAGAGGATGTGCATGAGAAAGTTGCTCGTGTCAAAAATGGCAAATAGGAGTTAAGTAGAGAGGAAATGGAAGTGAAGAAGGAAGTGGAAAAATGGAAGAGTTAACTGAAGGAAATAAATAGTTATGTGAAGAGAAAAATAGATAAATGGAAGAGTTAAGTAGAGAAGAAAATGGGGTAAGTGTGAAAATAAATTAAAATAAATTGATTTATTTTCACTCACATGTGAATAATTAAATAAATCGACATATTTATTTAATTATAAAAGAATTTAGGAATCAAACAATTAAAAAAATAAAGATATTTATTTAATCATAGGTGAAATTAGGGATTAAATAATTAAAGCTAATTATTTAATCATAGAAGAAACAAGGAAATAGGGAAGAAAAGGATTATTTAATTAATCCTAGAGGAAAATTAAAATAAATAAATAAATAAAATTATTTAATTATAGAGAAAAGATGAATTTAGGATTAGAATAAAGGGGTTAGCCTAATTAAATAGTATTTAATTAGGTTAGATGAAAATTAGTAAAAAATATCATTATAGTTTATTTTTTCTGTTTCTGGTTTTTGATTGTGTTCTAGTTTTTGCATCAACGTTTCGGATCACACTCCGTGATCCATCATCAGGATGTAAAGAAAGCATGAGGAGATGAATCACGGAGTGTGATCCGAAACGTTGATGCAAAAACTAGAACACAATCAAAAACCAGAAACAGAAAAAATAAGCATTATGGATTGTGGAAATCTCATAGCATTAATATCATTATAGGCTAAGGATGAATTTTAGTGTCTACAATATCTTTTTGGCCAACATTTGTAAGATGCACAAATGGTGTTTGACTACAAAAGTGGTTAGATATAATGCTTTAAAACCCAAAAAATTGACATTGGTGAGTTGGGAAATTATAGAGGTGCTAAAACAATGAAAGTGTTGAAACAATGCAAGCACTGAAACAACATAGGTGCTAAAATAATAAAAGTTTTGAAATAGTGTAGGTGTTAAAATAATGAATGCATTGAAAGTGAAGCCAAAACACTAAAATAGGAAAAATAAAAAATAGATAATTATATCTGAGAGGCAATGCTAATTCCATGTATGTGTTGAATTTCATAGGCACTTAAGGGCAATATGTAAATATTGATTCAAGAAGCAACATAAGATAGAGAATAGATGTTAATTTTTTTTGGAAAAAAATAGATAATTACAAAGAGAATGTTATAAAGGATGGAAATGACAAGGAACCACATTAGAAAATGAATATAAAGTGAAAAAAAAGAAAGATAAAATCATAAATTGACATAAAATAGAAAGGAATATCATAGGTGTAAAAATGATAGATGTCAAGTTGGAAGCATTGATCCATGTATGTGCTAATTTTTGGATGCATTGTGTAGACATTGAAAAATGTCTTGAATCATATCATACACTCGAATCAGGTATACTAACATCATTTCCTCTTGGAACTCATCCTCTTTTCGCTTAATTAATTGAATTATCCTAGCTAATTAATTAATGGCATCATTTTCACCTATTAACCTAATTTATCAAATCAAGTTAATTCACCCCCCCTTTCATGCTAAAACTTTGTCATGTTAAATTAAATAAATTAAACCATTTAATTTAAATCCCTAAATCCTCTTATTTAATCAAATAACCCTAAGTTATTTAATTAAATTTCATTCCACCTTTCCCCCATTCATTAAATCATTTTATTTAATGAATATCATCTAATTCTTCTAAATCCCCTAATTGTATAATTAACATTGTTTAATTATCAATTAAATCTAATTCCCCCCACTTGCAAGGGAATATTCCTCTTTTGCACATTCCTCCAAAAAGGGAATATTCCTATAGAATATTCCTTTGCACAATTAAATTTTATTTTAATTAACTAAATATCCTTTTTCCCTCACCCATGAGAATATTCCAAAGAATGTTCTCTCTCCTCACTCATTTGAAAAAGTAAAATATTATTTTTTCTCAACAAACTTACTTAGCTTCTTGAGCAAGTTAACTTGTGACCTCTTGTGCAAGTTAACTTGTGACCTCTTAGACAAGTTGAAAGTGTGTTTGTTTCAAGGAATGTGAACCCTTGATTAAATCTCATCTTGCATTCTTACCCATTGATGAGAATCCATGATCCATGCCTCCAATTTCTTCCATCCTTGACCATTGATTGATCTTTTTGATCTCATTCATTCATCTCTTTTTACCTATTCTATAAATAGAGCTTGCCTCTATTGAACAGGGATCCATCTTTTAGAGAAAACTTATGTTGTCAAAATCACTCACACTCACACTCGTATTTAGCACACTTTTAGCATATTTTAGTTCATTTTAATTCTATTAATTAGCTTTAAGCTTCCATTAATGGCTTCCATGATCACATAATGCATCCATTTAGCTTGTTTTATTAATTAGGGTTTGGATCTTTTAGGTTAAAATCCATTTAGAATTAGCTTAGCATTTGTATATCTTTATCATTTAGCATAAAATCATCTTTAATTAGCTTTCATCATACTCATTTAGATTAAAATCATATTTACATACACATCTCACAATCGTTCCATCAATTTTCTTCAATAAAACTAATAGGGGCAAGCTCATTTATCCATAGGATTGGGAAAGGGTCGTCGTTTCACATCAATGCGACACCACTCCTACAATGGGATAAGTTTTACATGGATTAGAGTAGACATTTAAATGATTTCGTAGCTTAGAATGATTTGTTTTGATAAATGTTTAGTTTAACTTTCATTTGAATGATCATTTTGAGATTCGACATTAGCTTCGTTATGCTTTGATTCTTCATGGATCAAGTGTAATTGGCCCATGCTAATCTGTCCAATCACATTATGGCACTAGGAGGGAAAAACCAATCAAATTTAATCAATTTCTATCTTGAATTCCATTCTTTCTGACTTTTTTAGGAAACATCGACGCCTAAAACAATTTCAGCAACTCAATTTGTTGGGTGTCACCATATAGCAATGCTATTGTAATCTAAAACAACACCTATTTAATACCCTAATGTTGATTAAACAAATGATGAAACTAATAATTTTTAGAGGTATCAAATATTTACAAATAGTGACACACCTCAAAATGACAACGCTATAGTGCTCATTGTTTTCTCTGTAGAGCGACGCCCAAATTCACCAAAGAGACGCTATCACAGCAACACCCAACTCTGGTAAGAAATTTAATGATCATTTTTTAGCATGTGATTTTATTTTTCTTTGTCAGATTACTTATACGCTTCTAACATTGTTCTGGTTGTTAGACTAATAGGGTTTTGCAGGTTGGATGATACAAGGCAAAGTGAAGAAGCATTCTCATATTTTTATCTTATAATTCTAACAAAGTGTTTGATGCTTTTTAGGGAAATTATAACCCATCTATTATGATTTGAATTTCATGTTCTAGGACCACACTAATTTTTATTTGGGTTTAAAAAGAATGCTCAAATGAGACTAAAATTGAACCCTCATTTCATCATTCTCTTTTGGGTTTAAAATTGAACAAGGCAACTTAACATTTCGTTTGGTGCATAAAATAAATTCATCTTAGCTTTAGAGGTTAAAATTAATGAGTGTTTGTTGTGTTTTGATTTACATCTTTGTTATTGAATGTGTATGTAATTCTCTCATGCCATTCGATGATATTGAGAAATAAAAACATTCCTTAACACTTTGTGTAATCACCTACATCTTTCAATTTGGATTAAAATGAACCCCTTGCTAGTGTAGGGAAAAGGCGTGGTGTGTTTTCTCTCCTTGTTTCATACAAATTGGGATGATCAAACTACAAACGTACTTCCTTGCTATTTTTTATCTTTAGAGGGCCTACCTCCCCACTTCGAAAGGAGGGAATGACCCAAGCAGTAATGAGCTAAAGCCAAGCTCTTGCAAGTCACTATATAAAATGTGTTTGTGACGAAAGTCACAAAAATAGGTGTGGATGTGTCATACTGACAAGTGTCACCCTTAGTATTTGTGTGATTCATTAAAATCTCTTCTTAGGAAGAGACTAGGAGGCCTCTTGATTCTCCATAATCTTGAGCTAATCTTATCATGTGTATGGCCACCTTGAGCGAAAGCCCTTATTATGAACCACTTGTTTAGAAACCAAAATCCTTAATGTTTGTTGGTGCAAGAATGGTCATTCTGAAGCTGCCCCAAATTTTTACTATTCATTATTGAAATAGAAAAATCTTTACGATCTTAGGATCTTTAGGATTTTGAGATTTGGTGGTCTCGAGAAATGTGTGTCATGAAGGGGAGCCAGTGTCGCCAAATCTCTAACTGTTTGCATTGTCTTAGTGTTTGGAGAAATCCAAGTGGGGATTCAACAATAGTATCTTTTAAGGCTAGGTTATAAATGCTTGTGAGTCAGTTTAATACTTTGCTTGGTTCCTGGTGCAGGAGCACCCAAGCTCATTAGGAGCCAGTTGAAGAGTCAGGAGAGTACAGGAGACATGAAGGTTTTTCCATCATTCCAAAGCATCAATTATGATGTCTTGAAGCCTATAATGGCATTTGGCATGGATGAGAATAATTGGAAGATCAAAAGTCCTAAGGGTCCTGATAAGGACCCTAGGACCAAAATGCTTTGTAAATGGAAAAATAATGTTCTAGGAGGTTAGATAGGTTTATTATGATTTAATTTTTTCAAATAATATTGGATAGTAAGGATCCAATAGTTTTTGGATAGTAGAGTTTAATAAATTGTAAATTGGAAATTCAAATTTTTGAATTCCAACATTGGGTGGGAAAGTAGTTTTTTGATGTTTTAATCAATTTAATGTAAACTAATCAATCCAAAATGGTTTTAGAAGTTGGGGAAAGGTTATTCAAGGCCATAGAAGTCATTTTTATGGAGGTTGGGTTGTTGGTACGAATTTTGTACGGACTGCTATAGGAAAAAGCAAAAAAACAACAATTTCTTGCATTTTTCTTGTGTTCATTTGATGAAAACTTGATTCCAATTGAATATATGTCTATTTGGATGCTTTAGGAACCTTTATTTACATGTTTTAAGGCCTTTTTATGCTCTGATAAGCAACATCAATCAATTCTTTGTATTTTATAACTAACTATCCTCAAGAAAGTGCAGATTTTCATTGATTTTGAGGGTTTTTATGGATGATTGATCCATTTCAAGGTAGAATGATGTTGTAACCTTTGAAATGGATCAATTATAACATGTATAATACAAACCTAACAAACTAATGTGTAGGAAGGAAGAATATCAAGGTGTACACCGAGTTGTCAAAGGGAAAAGTGCATGAAAATGGGGGCTAAGGTATAGTAGCAGGAGATCCGCCTTAATAAGGGGAAAGTTTTTGAGTTTTGATTGATGTATTATGTTGATCTAATGGTGAAAAGTCAAAGAGAGGGATCTAGAAGTGTTTGGGAGGTGGGTAACTAAAAAGCCCTAGTTTTAAGGCAATTTATGGAGGGTTTTGTGTTTGACCGTATTAAGGGTGCCATAGAAGACTAAAAGCTTGAAAATCCTTGGTTTGGGAATATTTTAAGGGATTTTTGAAAGTTTCATAGTCAGGGGTTGAGTTTAGAGAGGGGTTGCTTTGAAAAAGAGGGCTAATTAGGCCCTAAATTGGAGGAAACAACAAATTTTGCTTGGTGTGCTCCAAAAAAAGTGCCATCAAGAATCTAGTATGCTATGTATCATCACAAACCACATATGGTTCAATCATTAGTTTGGAGGGTCCTTTGGGAACATTGAGTGGAAGTTCAAGAATTTACCGCTGGAGGCCTAGTTGGGCTAGAAGCCTAGTCAAGGTGCAAAAAGAGAGTTTTGCTTAAGACAGAGGGTTGGGCCTTTGTAAACATTCAAGAAAATTTTGTATGAGCCTATCAAAAGTACTCCTAGGGTTTAGGTCCATAAGGAAGCATATAAGTTGTAAGTGAGCCATTGAGCCTTATTTCTATAAGGGTGTTTGAGAGTGCACTGTTGAGATTTTTGAAATCATTGTGTTGTTTTCCAAAAGTTCCCATACCCTCTACATCAGAGTGGTATCAGAGCAGTAAGTAGGTCCTTTAGGGGTTAAAAAAATAAACAATGGCACCTAAAAATCAATTGGGAAGAGAGTTGGAGGAGTTAAGGGAAATATTGGAAAGGGAGAGAAGGGAAAGAAGAGAACAAGAAGCAGCAAGAGAAAGAGAAGAAAGGCAATGGAGAAGGGAGAGAGAGACCATGCAAGTAACGATAAATAACCTTGAGAGGAGTAGGAGGAGAGAAGAACAAGAAGACCAAGAAAACAATGATGAAGAAGAAGAGCATGTGAGGGTAAATCAGGAACAACAAGCAGATGAGACAGAGGACCCTGAGGAAAGGAGGTTACTGAGATTGTTGAAGGCAGTACAAGGTCATGGAGGAAAGAGTCACATAGATTTTCCTATCTATCAAGGGAAGATGGATAGTGAGGAGGTGTTAGGATGGCTTGATGCCTTAGAGAACTATTTTGAGTTTGAAGAGATGGACGAAGAGAGGAAGGTTAAATTTTCCAAAACTAAGTTGAGAGGCACAACACTAACATGGTGGACTAGTTTTCAGAATGATAGGATGGCTAGAGGATTGGAAAAAGTCTCTACATGGGCTAGGATGAAGAGTTTGGTTAAGGAACAATTCCTACCATCTGATTACACAATTAATGTGAAGAGGATGAGGCAAAATTTAAGACAAAAGGACATGGATGTGATGTCCTATACTAAGCAATTTCACAAGCTTAGTATCAAAGGAGGATATGAGGAATAAGATGAGAAAGTAGCCAGGTATATCAATGGCTTGAGGTATAATCTACAAGATGAGATTGGTTTGCAAATGCCAAGGACATTGGGAGAGTGTTTTCAATTAGCCATTAGAGCTGAGGAAAAGTGAAGAGGAAGCAAGAAAGATCAAGGAATGGTGGAAGAGGAGGTAGTTCAAATAGGGGTAGAGGTAATAGAGAACAAGGACAAGGCAACAATGACAAGAGTAGTAATGACAAAGGAAAAGAGGTGTTTTCTGATCCAAGAGGTGGATACACTCCTAGAGGAGGAGGCAGATTTGGACAAGGTAGAGGACCATTCACAAGTAGGTGTTTCAATTGCAATGAACCAGGGCATCCTTCCTTCAAGTGTCCTAAATGGGAACAAGCTGATAAGGGAAAAGATAGGAGAGCTAATTTTTTACAAGAAGAAGAAGACAAGAAGGAGGAATCAAAAACATTCATGGTAGACCCTATGACTGATGGTGAGTTTCTTATGGTCAAGCAAGGAGAAAGACTTCATCAAGAGCCAAAGGTAACTATCTTTAAGACTAATTGTCTCAGTCATGGTAAAATATGTAGATTACTCATAGATTCAAGGTCACATAGCAATTTAGTTTTCAGTTGATATGGTAACCAAGTTAGGGATTGAAAATTTTGATCACCCTACTCCCTACAAGGCCACTTGGGTAACTCAAATGCAGCATGTAGAGATTGATAAGATAGCTTTTGAGGATTTTTCAATTGGATCTTATCATGACAGGGTGCTTTGTGATGTCATTCCAATGACTTGTGGTCATATCATCTTGGGAAGACCATGGCAGTATGCTAGGAGGACAGTGCATGATGGTTTTCACAACACATATTTGGTGCATAAAGATGCTAGTAGATATAAGTTGGTTCCTTTGCCTTTGGAGCAGTCTAATGAGAGTTTTGTGATATGTTTTGAGAAGAATTTGCAGGTGAAAGTGTAGGGTAAGACAAGGGAAGATATTGTTTGGAAGAGAAATGATAGGTTGCAGCAGAGATATGAAGCATACAGTCCTAAAAATTAGAATCTTTGGGACTTGGATAGTATTAAGATTGGAAGTATTGAATGCCCTATTGTTGAGGGTAATAGGGGTGGTGTTTCTTCACAAGGAAATCAATGGCATAGAGGCAGAAACAGGGCACAAAATCAGACTGAGTTCAAGTAGCAAAAAGGACAAACAAAATAGATTTTTGACACTACCATGTTGAGTGACATGAGTGCAGATTGGCAGAAGAGGAAGACAGCGACTTTGGGAGATTACATGCCCTGTCATTTCAAGATGAAAACATATGAGAGCAAGGGGTCTTTTGGTGGTAGCAAGTTGGGTGCTTCTTGGGGCAAGAAACTTTTCTTTCTTGGGGAAAATGATGCAGGAGCACCCAAGCTCATTAGGAGTCAGTTGAAGAGTTAGGAGAGTGCAGGAGACATGAAGGTTTTTCCATCATTCCAAAGCATCAATTATGATGTCTTGAAGCCTATAATGGCATTTGGCATGGATGAGAGTAATTGGAAGATCAAAAGTCCTAGGGGTCCTGATAAGGACCCTAGGACCAAAATGCTTTGTAAATGGAAAAATAATGTTCTAGGAGGTTAGATAGGTTTATTATGATTTAATTTTTTCAAATAATATTGGATAGCAAGGATCCAATAGTTTTTGGATAGTAGAGTTTAATAAATTGTAAATTGGAAATTCAAATTTTTGAATTCCAACATTGGGCGGGAAAGTAATTTTTTGATGTTTTAATCACTTTAATGTAAACTAATCAATCCAAAACGGTTTGAGAAGTTGGGGAAAGTTTATTCAAGGCCATAGAAGTCATTTTTATCGAGGTTGGGTTGTTGGTACAGATTTTGTACTGACTGCTACAAGAAAAAGCAAAAAAAAAGCAACTTCTTGCATTTTTCTTGTGTTCATTTGATGAAAACTTGATTTCCATTGAAGATATATCTAGTTGGATGCTTTAGGAACCTTTATTTACATGTTTTAAGGCCTTTTTATGATCTGATAAGCAACATCAATCAATTCTTTGTATTTTATAACTAACTGTCCTCAAGAAAGTGCAGATTTTTATTGATTTTGAGGGTTTTTATGGATGATTGATCCATTTCAAGGTAGAATGATGCTATAACCTTTGAAATGGATCACTTATAACATTTATAATAGAAACCTAACAAAATAATGTGCAGGAAGGAAGAATATCAAGGTGTACACCGAGTTGTCAAAGGGAAAAGTGCATGAAAATGGGGGCTAAGTTATAGCAGCAAGAGATCTGCCTTAATAAGGGGAAATTTTTTTTGTTTGGATTGATGTATTATGTTGATATAATGGTGAAAAGTCAAAGAGAGGGATCTGGAAGTGTTTGGGAGGTGGGTAACTAAAAAGCCCTAGTTTTAAGGCAATTTATGGAGGGTTTTGTGTTTGAGCATATTAAGGGTATCATAGAAGCCTAAAAGCTTGAAAATCCTTGGTTTGGGAACATTTTAAGGGATTTTTGAAAGTTTCATAGTCAAGGGTTGAGTTTAGAGAGGGGTTGCTTTGAAAAAGAGGGCTAATTAGGCCCTAAATTGGAGGAAACAACATATTTTGATTGGTGTGCTCCAAAACAAGTGCCATCAAGAATCTAGTATATTATGTATCATCACAAACCACATCTGGTTCAATCATTATTTTGGAGGGTCCTTTGGGAACATTGAGTGGAAGTTCAAGAATTCACTGTTGGAGGCCTAGTTGGGCTAGAAGCCTAGTCAAGGTGCAAAAAGAGAGTTTTTCTTAAGACATAGGGTTGGGGCTTTGTAAACATTCAAGAAAATTTTGTATGAGCCTATCAAAAGTACTCCTAGGGTTTAGGTCCATAAGGAAGCATATAAGTTGTAAGTGAGCCATTGAGCCTTATTTCTATAAGGGTGTTTGAGAGTGCACTATTGAGATTTTTGAAATCATTTTGTTATTTTCCAAAAGTTCCCATACCCTCTACATCAATTCCAAAACATTACAAACAAGCATTCACAATCTTTTCAAAATTTTGAACCCTTTGGTCTAAGTATGGATACCTCTTGAAATAGCCTTGATATTAATGCTTTTCCTAAGGATTTCTATCCTTAGAGATTTCTAAATATCTTGACTTACATCTCAATCCATATTTTCCAAAGTTAACGTAAGCAACTATGGCTTGAACTTCATCCTTTTCACAAAATGGACATTGTGAAATATATGGTGTTTTTGACATAGACATCTAGTTTGAAAAAATAATCAAGACAAGTGTTTGTGGTAAAAAGAAACTCACTAAGAAAAATAAATTGACACAATTGAACCCCACATGACTATTTGGAGACTGATCACTCCCATTGAACAACCTGATCTTGAAGAAGCTGTTATTCAACCAAACTTTAAACTCATTGATGGGGAACAAACTGAAATAATTATTAGTTTGAGAAGCTTCACATTTGAAACCAAAGAAACACCCATTCAGTGGATAGATGCAGCAACCATCTTAGAAAAAGAAGAGGAACAAGCTGATATTGAGGCTAGAAGGCCCATATTACCACCACCCACGTGGCAATAAATATCCTCTTTTAAATGATCCTAAGTTTCTCTAAATGATCTCATGCAAAATCAAAATCCCAAAAAGGTCTACTGGTTGTCACTTTAAACTTAGGCACCATATTCCAAAAGCTATCAAAAGACACCTTTTAGCACTTTACCAAAATAGAAATATATTGGTAGCAAACTTATATAAACACGCTTCAAGGAACAGTCCAAAATTGTATGCATTCTTTTGGAGTAAAACCCTCATCTTTTTTAGGATCAAGAACTCCTCTAAATCATTTAGTCTTTAGGAGTTGAAAAATTTAGAGGTATAGCATGTTTCTCACTACCTTGGTCTTATCAAACAAAGGTTCTCTTTAGGTCAACATTGGATCAAACATTCCATTCATCCCTTCATCAAAAATTCATCCTTCACTTCACCAAACTTTGCAAAATTTTGAATACACCAACACTTTTGGACTTGAACATCTATCAAACCAACCCCTAACTTAGCTACTTTGTATGTAAAATGAATCCTTTTCCATGCACTTAGTTAAGCTAGTTATCATTTTTGAACTATTTTATCTTGAAAGTCACGAGTCTACCCTAGAGATTTCCAAGTTCATCAACATTCTTTATCCAAACATCCAAACATCAAACTTAAGTCAAAAGTGTTTTTATAAAAAAAATTCAAAGATCACTCCCCACATCACCCATCTTTTCATCCCCCATAAACACCATTGCTCCAAAAATACTTAGGGTGTCCCTTTTACCTAGATTTGAGTCAACTAAAGAGTTCAAACATTGCAAATCACAACATAACTCTCCCAAAGGTGACCCAAAATTTATGGTAAAGATGTGATCATGACACAAGAGAATCATGGAGAAAACCAAAGTCACATTTACCTCAAGTGGTCTAACTCCTCTAGAATTTGATCTGAGAAGTCACGTTACTCCATCACAACCTTCATCACCATCAGGGCCATATGAGATTGAAGACATTATGAAAAATCCATTTGAACTTACTAGGGATTAAATCATGGAACATCGAGCCTTTGAAATCGTAGCTCCTATCTCCCCATCATTTTTTGCAAAAAAAATCTAACACAAGGCTTCACAACTCCATCACTAGGGCTAAATCAAACATACATTCCTAGTCTTGCAACAAGCCTTGCTAAGTAATTTAGCCATACTCTTCCATTTCAAAGCAACACACTTGTGGATACCCTTGAAACCAACCCTCCATCTTACACGACCACTTGGACACCTACCTTTGATGATCCTCCTGTTCTAAAAAATCCTAAACAACCATATAAACCCCTTGAACTTCATTACTCCACAACAACCTCAACATATTGAGGACACCCCTCTTCATCCATACCCATGAGTACCACGAGTATGCCCACCCTCACGCAAAGTATTATGGACCCAGTATCACAAGTAGATCCAAAAGAGAAAGGAGATATTCTCACACAGAGATAACCCTTAATACAAGTGGGGACATCTCTACCCTACCCTCCAACCGGTTCATCCATACCATTGGTTTTGAAAAACCCATCTATCCCATCCATTATCAACCCATCTCAAAATACTCCCTTGGTAACAAATCCCATCAACATAGGTAATACCTTATCTACATCCCTAACACAAGGAAATCCTCAAGAATTGGGATAAGGAAACCTTCTTAATCATTGGACTCAAGGTCCTAGTATTTAATTCCCATCACACAATCTAATGGCACCATCCTCATCTTTTTCCACAGTCCCCTTTACTATGCAAAATCAAATGGGATCTCAAATTTACATTCCTCCACCTCAATCCACTATCTTACAAGGAATGTTGAACCAAGGGAACCCTCAACCTCTCATCACTAACCTACTATCCACTCAAAACATCAATACCCACAATCCTTCACATATGTCCCAATAACCACCTGATCCTACATTACAAGCGCATGATTTAGCCCTAAAACAAGCACAACAAGCTTATCAACAAGCCATACAACAATAGCAAGCACACCAAGTTTATCAAAAATCCATCCAACAACAAAAAAAATAGCAAGTAGCACTTGTAGCACAACAACAATAAAAACAAGCAGCACTCGCAGCACAACAACAATAGAAAAAATAGCAAGCAGCACTCGTAGCACAATAACAGTAGAAACAACTGCAAGCAGTCTTAGCAGTACAACAAGCAGCCTTAGCACATCAACAACATCAAGCACATCAAGCAGTATTAACACAACTAAAACATCAAGCCCATCAAGTAGCCTTAGTAGCACAGCAACAACAACAAGCCCAACAGAAAGCCCTTGTGGTGCAACAACAACAACATGCTCAACAGCAAGCCTTACTAGCTCAATAGTATGCCCAACAACAACAACAACAACAACAAACTTCCTATTATAACCCTCAATCGAACATCATCAATACAAATGTGTTAGGAACATATGCATCAATACCCCAATCACCTTCACGAAATCTCAAACCACCACACACCCTATACAACACCTTATCATATCAGAATTCATCCATCATCCCACCATATGTTCCTTCACCAAACCTACAAGATGATCTAGCATCACAACTTAAGTCATTGTCACAAGAAATGTACGACCTTCAGATGAGCAAGACAAAGAAGCCCCATACATAGAACCTATGTGCCTATCCGTTCGACCGAAACATCACAATGGTACCGTTCCCTCCCAGCTTTGAAATCCTCAAATTTGATAAATACAAAGGGAGAGGAAGTCTTGTGGACCATGTCAAATAACTTAACATCATGTGTATGGAGGTTTCTTACAATGATTCTTATTTAATGTGCCTCTTCCCCCAAAGTTTAACAGGTCCTACCATGGGTTGGTTTTCTCAACTGTCTCCCGGTATCAAAACTTTTCAAGAAATTACTGATAAATTCATTCGATCACTTCTCCTTTAACCTTGACATGGATGTAAGCCTAGAAGAGTTATACACTCTTAGACAAAAAAAAGGAGAAACTTTTAATAATTTCTTACAACAATGGAGACAAAGAGCTAGTAAGATAAAATGGCCTCTTCCTAATGAAAAAGTGGGAATCATCATAGCAAATCTAGATCCAGATCTATCCTTCCACTTGAAAATGAAATGCATCACATCTTATGATGAGCTTTTCCCTATAGCCATTAACATCAAGAGAGCTCTACTCTCATAGGGAAATACCCAATATTACAAAGATAATTGGCCATCAACTAGTTCAAATGACAAGCCTCATGTTTGGGCTAAGAACAAGAACATAACAAATGATTGTGTGTTAGATGCTAAGGTGGTCCTAAGTGCTCCTAGGCCAAACAACAACCAAGCTGCTAACATTCAACCAACTATGCAGCAAAAAACACCCCCTCAGAATAATTAGATCAACATTGAATCACAACAAAGGTGAACCCTAACAAGAAAAACTATTCTAAATGCAAGTACACATAGTTATCTGAAACCATCAAGACCATGATGAATAAATTGGTAGAATCAAACTTGATAATGCTTCCCAACTTTGAAAACTACTAAGAACCACAAGAGAAACCATCCTGGTACAATGAGAACGACCTTTGTGACTTTCACAAGATTAAAGGACACAAAATGGCAAACTGCATGAGGCTCAAAAATGTTATCCAGGACCTTATAGAGAATAATACCATATCTATTAAGGTACCAGCTGGTAATCAAGATCTTAAGATATACAAGAACGCTATGCCAGATCATAGCAAAGGGAACAACACTAGGAAAGCTAAATATTGCACAAACATGCAACATACCTATTCAAATGTGGTCACTTCCTGTGATAGCGTCATCACTGTTGTCACCATCAAAGGGCATACTGTGTAGTGTGGAGTCACCACACGACAAGGAAAATTCATATCCAAGGAGTCACATCCCAATCTAGGGCACAACCTACTCATCCAACAACAAGTACTAGCAAGTATAATCTCTTAGAGCAACTTAAAAATACCCTCGCACATATTTATATCTTAGAACTATTGAGGCTATCACCCGCACATAGGGAAATCTTAGAGAAAGCTTTATCAGAGTCATTCGTTGTTGAGGATATTGATACAAATCAGTTTCAAGCTATGGTAGGCCATATCGCTAATCACCTTCTCATCTTCTCAGAACAAGACCTACCATCACAGCCATCTCATAACCATGCTTTACACCTTGAGGTTATCATTCATAAGAACAAGGTTAAAAGAGTCTTAGTAGATGGAGGTTCTAGTCTGAATATTTACACCCTTCAGTTAATCAAAAATTTGGGCTATTCAGAGGATACCATTGAGAATACAAAGAGTACCACCATCAGGGCATATGATGACCAAGAACGAGTATCACAAGGTATCATTGCATTACCCATTCAAGTGGTCCCCCTCATCGTAGAGACTACATGTCAAGTGTTAGACCTAGATCTCCCCTACAACATACTGCTTGGTTGACCCTGGATCCATGCCTTAAAATTTGTAGCTTCAACCTAAGATCAATGAGTCAAGTTTCCTTTCGAGGGTAGAGAAATTACCATCCATGGAGATCCTGGGCCTTTTTACTACTGCAAAAATCTTAAGGCAAAGTTCTATAAAATCCCCCAAATACCCAAAAATGATGAAGGGCCTACACCATCTACCTCATTTTTTGACCCATCATCCCTTGCATCTACATCTAAAACAAAGGCATTTATTGTGTAGAGCATACCCAATATCAAGGCAATGATCCAAGATGATGGTTGTGGAAACTATAAACTAAGGATACCTTTGTGCTGGGAGAGCTACCTCTTTCTCCAAAACCTCATGGGAAACCCACACCTAGCAACAACATCCCATAAATTATCAAAATGGAAGCTACTACCTTCACCAAATGGGGGGACCTGAACAAAAAAGATGTTAATGAGGAAGATATCTCTAAATTGCTATATCAGGATGAACGACCTATTCCTATTCTTCCCATGGAAGATGACAACAAAGGCTTATAGCTAATGAAGAGCATGGGCTATACCAAGAATGAGAAACTGGGAAAAAATGACAATGGTTTGCTAGAACCTATCATTCTTGAGAAACGTTCAAAGAATCTTGGCTTCGATTGTACTACTAGCAAGGTTACCCTTATTGGCAAAGGTACTTCTGCTAAACGGGTTGAGGTTTCTTCTTGGTTACCGACATCACGTGATACTACCCTCAATGACTTCCCACTTGATGTGGCTGACCTATTTGAGAATAACTACCTCTTCATGATATCCACATCAACCTTCACCCCAAGTAACCAACCAAACAAAATATTCCTAGTATACCCGCAACTCATTGATTTGGAACAACAAGGACCACCAATTTTAGATTTATTTAAAAATGATGAAGCAATCTTAGAATTCATGGGACTCTATGACAACCTACCATGGGAAGATAACAAGGTAGGTTTTGACATAGAGCTAGACACAAGAGCATACTATAGGGAGACGATTGAGTCCTTTAGTCACAAAATTGATAATATACAACAAACTTGCAGATCTTTGAGTGAAAACCACACTGTGGCACTTTCTAATCCTAAAATAGTAAAAATAAAGGACATATATGAGGATGAAAACCTCTCTGTGGCACCCAAGAATGAGGGATTCAATCTCCCCCTTAGTGCAATACATCCAGAGAAATCAGTCGTCTTAGCAGAAAAGGCCACTCCAGTCAATGTGGGAACAAAAAAAGCACCCAATATCACTCTTTATGCCAAATACTTGTTGGAAAAAGAACATAAGAACCTAGCAGCATTCCTAAAGTAGC
This sequence comes from Sequoia sempervirens, assembly GCA_007258455.2. Lineage (NCBI taxonomy): Eukaryota > Viridiplantae > Streptophyta > Pinopsida > Cupressales > Cupressaceae > Sequoia > Sequoia sempervirens. The sequence continues at coordinate 711,828,327 of VDFB02270651.1, forward strand.
ACAGAGATAACTTTGCATGTTCATACACAAATATGCTAGGCCTTGATCCTGAAGTAGTTGTGCATCATCTAGCAGTTTATCCTGAAGCCAAACCAGTAAAGAAAAATTTAAGGAAGATGCACCCTCAAATAACACTCTTGTTCAAACTTGAGTTACAAAAGCTTCTTGATGTTGTATTTATCTGACCAATAGATTATCCTGAGTGGGTTTCAAACCCGTTACCAGTCTCAAAACCCACTGGAGGCATCAGAATATGCACTGATTTCATATACTTGAACAAAGCATGCCCGAAGGATGATTTCCCTCTTCCTAACATTGACATCATGGTAGACTTAACAACTGGGCATGAAATGTTGTCACTCATGGATGGTTTTCCAGGCTACAATCAAATCATGATCACCAAGGAGGATCAACACAAAGCTGCATTCACTTGTCCATGGGGGACATACTGTTAGAATGTTATGTTGTTTTGGCTAAATAATGTAGGAGCAACCTATCAAAGAGCAATAACCCTCATCTTTCATGACATGATCCATAAAATAGTTGAAGACTATATGGATGATATTCTGGAGAAATCAAAGAAAAGGAATGAGCTCATACAAGTCTTAGGACCCATCTTTGATAGGCTTGAAGAATACAAGGTATGGCTAAGCCCAAAAAAATGTGTATTTGGGGTTACATCAGGGAAACTCCTTGGCTATATAGTCTCACAAAGAGGGATAGAAATTGACCCAGCAAAGGTAAAAGCTATCCTAGACATGGAACCACCAAAAACATTAAAGTAGATGAGAGGGTTACAAGGAAGAATGCAGTCCATCAGGAGGATCATAGTGCAACTATTAGACAAAACCAACCCTTTTTTGCACCTTCTCCATAAAGGAATAACTTACAAGTTGGATGAGAAGTGTGGCAAATATTCCCAGTAGATCAAGGACTATCTATTGACATCTCCAATGCTCATGCCACCAATATCGAACAAACCAATAATCTTGTATATCTCAGAAACATTAGCAGCATTAGGTTCTCTTCTAGCACAACATGATGAAAATGGAAAGGAAAGGGCTATCTACTACATTAGTAGGACCTTAGTGGGCTATGAAATAAACTATTCATCCATTGAGAAATTTTGCTTAGCATTGGTTTTTGCTTCACAAAATTTCAAACACTACATGTTGTCACATCAATCAAGCACATTCCAAAGATCGGCCCATTGAAATGCATGTTATCCAAAGCAATTCTCACTAGAAGAATGGTCAAATGGGTGATGATATTAATAGAATTTGACATAGAGTATGTGGAACACAAGGCAATCAAAGGACAAGTGATCGTAGACCAACTGGAAGAGGAACCTATCTATGCAGAGAACCCATTGATATTTGAATTCCCTGATGAATCATTATTCCTTGTTAATCTCACAAATCAGTGGAAAATGTACTTTGATGGATTGTTCACTCAACATGGATCGAGAGCAAGTATTGTTTTCATCACCCCCTAAGGTGATTGCATCCCAAAGTCATATAGGCTATCATTTCCATGTACTAACAAAATTATTGAGTATGAAGCCCTACTCATAGGTCTAAGGATAGCAGTTCCATGGTAGATACAAGAAATAAAAGTATATGGATACTCACAACCGGGTATCAAACTAGTCAATGACGACTACCAAACTAAGGATGACAAGCTTACTAATTACAAAAAGATGGTAGAGAGTCTTAAGAACCTTTTCATAGACATAACCTTTTACTAGATTCCTCACATGAACAACAGAGTAGTAGATGTTATGGCAACAATTGGATCATTGTTAGACATGTCGAACAACGTCTTGCAAAGTGAATTCTTGGTAGAAAAACTTCTCATACCAACTTCCAAAATCCCTAAATCTAAATTCGTGTATGTCATTATTGGTCTTGGATCCCCATGGTACCATGACATCTTTACTTACCTAAGCAGAGGAACTCTCCCATCTGATATCACCTTGAACCTTAAAAAGATCTTTGTTAAAAAGGAATCCCGATTTGTGATCCTAGGTGATACCCTTTACCATCGAAGCATTGAAGGGTTTACTATGATTTATTAACCAAGAGGAAGTCTTGAATATGTAGTCCCATTCTAGTGATATGAATTTATTGGTTTACGATGGAATATGTAGTCCCATTCTAGTGATATGAATTTAGCTACGAAATTGTTGAGGACGGGGTACTATTGGCCAACCATGGAAAGAGAAGCCATCAGTATGTGTAGAACTATGTCTAGTATCAATAGCATGGAGATATGATTCATGCTCTAGCTCCAGAGTTGCAACCAATGACCACACCTTGGCCTTTCTCGTAGTGGGGACTTAACAACATAGGAAAGATCACTCCAACCTTATCCAATGGCCATAAGTTTATCATAATAGCCACTGAATAGTTTACCAAGTGGATTGAATCCATTCCTATGACCTACATAATGGGAAAGCAAATTGCTAAGTTTATCCTGAATTACCTAATCTGTCCTTATGGTGTTCCATAATCCCTCATCTCAAATAATGGAACCCCCTTTAAGAATCAAGATGTGAAAGAGCTATGTCAAAGATTCAACATCCAACACTGATTCTCTACCCCATATTACCCCTAAGGCAATGGTCAATTTGAGGCTAAAAACAAGACCATTCTAAAAATCCTAAAGAAAATGGTCAATGAAGCTAGTCATGATTGGCATCTACAGCTAAATTCCACTCTTTGGGCCTATCAAACCAGTATCTGCACACCAACAGGTGCAACCCCTTTCTCCTTGGTCTATGGATTAGAAGCCATCTTTCCTATTGAGGTTGAGCTACCATCACTATGAGTATCACTATAGAACTTGATCACCGATGAAGAGTACAAAGTATCTTAGTTGAATGAACTAGAATTCTTGGATGAGCGTCATCTTGAAATCCTCAATCACTTACAAGTATATCAAAAGCAACTAAAACAAAGCTATAAAAAGAAAATCAAATGTTGATATTTCTAGGTAGGGGACCTTGTCCTAAAGCAAAATCAAAAGAACCTTCCTAATCAGGACAGTAAATGAAATTTTGAGCCTAACTAGTTGGGTCCATTTATCATCACAACAAGCTATGGATCAAGAGCATACCAATTGTCAATGCCTGAAGGTGAACCCTTGCAGGAACCAACCGACAACTTTCATCTTAAAAACAATTATGCCTAGTCTTGAAGGGTATAAGTTTGAAAATACAAAAAAATCAAAAATGATCAAAATCTAAAAAAATAAGAAAAAGGATTGAAAAATAAAAACAATCGTTCTCTAGTGAAAACCACTTTGGTAGCACTTTGGGCAAGTACCTTGGTGAAAACCAGGCAAGCAGGCACCTCGCATAAATAAAGTACCTCCATCTACCTGGGCTCTTTATCCTATCATCGCATCACATCCTTCATCCTCTTCCTTCCATCACCCATCTGCATTCTTATCATAGCTTGATGTAGTGAAGTATCGTATCCCCTTAGTACTACTTGGCATATTCTAAAGGTCAGTTTGTCCTACCTGTATCAAGGTAGTCTATCATTTCACACTAGGGGAAATTCATTATGGATCATATTGGGTTCTCGTATATCTTAAGGCAAACATAAAACACCAAAAATATTTGTAAAACGTCTATCAGAAAATATTAAAAAAAAATTCAAAATGTTGTATAGTTAAAATCCAAAAAATATTCATAAAAGTGTAAATTCAAAATCCAACACATCCAAAACACATCAAAAACCCTAAAAATGTCAAACACCAAAAATCTAAAAATAGTACCTTGTCAAACTACACTATCTCTGATCTTGAATGTAGGAAAGGCCATCATTGATGAGCCCTCAAGACACCCTAGGTCAATCCTTTAGGAGTCCATCATAATAAACCGACATTCCCTCAACTATTAATATCTTCATCTTTAAATAATTTAAGTTAGTTGAACTACGTGGTCTCTATGTGTATAACGTAAGAAAGTCTTATCTTTGATCAGCCCCTAAGGCCCCTAGGATAGTTCTTTTAGGTTAGGTTCTTGGTCAAACTCATAAAATCCCTAAACATTTGTAAAATCTTTGAAAACCCCTAAACATCCAGATAATAGAAAACCCCTAAAACATTCAAATGTTTAGAAAATCCCAAAAATATTTAAAATTTGAAAATCCCCAAAAACATTAGAAAACATTAAAAATACCTAAATAGCATCAAATATTTTAGAGAAAACCCTAAACAGTCTCAAATAATCGAAAACAAAAACATTTGCATAAACTTTCAAAAATACCAAAAACAACCTCAAAACATTTAAAATGCCAAAAAACATTGAAATATTATAAAACAAATCCAAAACCATATATCCCATCTCGCTTTCACCCATAATAAACCTTCACTCATAATAAACCTTCACCCATAATAAATCAATCATCACCTTCAACCTTTGGCAAAACAAAGAGAAAGAAAGTATTGCAAATCGTACAGTGAGAACTTAAGTGTCAAAATCTAAAGTCTGGATCATAGGTAAATGTGTCAGTGGAGTTTCTATCAACGAATTATCATAGAGACCATCATCATCCTACATCAAACAACCTCTTATCAACATTTCCTAGGATGTATCCTTCCTATGATGGACATCAGTATTAGAAATCACCTTAGCTAAGTAAAACTGGCAAGAGATATAGATAACACTGATTGTTTGTCTTTGATCTTTTCTTATGATTTATCTTAATGAACCATTCCAAGGACCTCTCAATGATGTCTATCAAAATGATTTAGAGAGAAAGGAATGGGGAATTGATAATTATCTTTTATTTTCTATGCTTGTGGGTATTCTTGTAAAATATTCTTGGCCATACTTGCTTAGTTGTGTGTACAAAGGTTGTTTGGAGCACATTGTTGAATATTGCATATGCTTTGGTCCAATGTATTTTAGGATTCTAACTTACATTCCAATGAGGTTTTTCATATTTCAAGATGTGAACAAGAACTATCCTATCTATTTACAAAGTCAAAGTCCATTCCAATAGATACAACGTCATCCTAGTTATTAATACCTTGATGCATCGTATCTATGTGTTATATCAAACAATAAGGAACAACAAAAAAATTCCAATCCCAAGATATGAGAAAATCATCATCATCATTATCATGCATTTCTCATCACCATCTCTAATAAAGTCTCGGTGGATCATAGACTTGTTGGATCTTTTGAATCAATGGTCAATCACCTTGTTTCTTCTATCTTCTTTCCATGTTAACCTAGTATCATGACAGTCAACAAAAACATCATCAATGTATCCATCCTGCATCCATGAATCATCAACATGCATACATCATAGCATAATCATAACATATCATAAAAAATTCATCTTACATCATCATTCTCATTTAAGTTGTGATGAATAATATAGATTTGTTATTCTAAGCATCTTAAATTGTTGCATCACATCATTATATCATAAAAAATTGCATAGAAAAATACACAAAAGAAATGCATCCATATCATTTGCATAAGCATAACATCTACATATTATATCATCCATCCCATAAAATTTCATGAAAAGATACTGAAAAATAAAATAACATTACATCCATTGCATTACATTACATCTCATACCATCATATCAAATGCATCCATACATTCATAAGCATGAAATAAAGTGAACACATCACATCACATCGATTTTTTATCAAATCATATCATATATATATATCAAAAAATGATTTTCATGGTACAATATCTAAATTAGTGTATGTATATCAATCATAAATACAATATCCACGAGGCTATCAAAAGGATCCCATGAATGTATATCTATGTAAAGAATCAGGAAACAATCAAAAAAATGTTTGTACATGTGAGCTAGCCCTAATGGTTGCTCCCCTCACCAACCTGTCTCTCTGGCTAATCCTCTACTTTGGGAATTGCCCCACTCCTCTGAGAATAATCTAGCTATCTAAGTTCCTGTGGGACATCCTTGTGATAGTGCATCTTATATTAGGCTACCTTGATCATAGCCTCTCGATATAATCTAGCAGACACTATCTGCCCCTGAGCTATGGCTATCATGGTCTCAAGCTGCTAACAGTACCCAACGTCCTGTGCCAACTCTATCTCAATAGTCTATCTAAGTTGTTTCTCATGGTCTCTCTCTATCATAATAGCCTATACCTACTTTTGAGCCTAATCTCTCTCAATAGTGATAACCATAATATGTTGACAAGCTTGATCCCCCATGCCTATAACAACCTAAACTTGTTGTTGTAGCTATTGAATCTATAAATCATGAGGATCTAGCCTGGATGGTGGTGGTTGCACTAGCTGTTGTTGAATCAAAGGCTACTGTGGAAGCTATTGATTCCTTGGTGGCACCCCCAAGACCTATCCATCCTCCTAATCTTGGCCATCCTATACATCTTGTCCCCTACCTCTGCCTCTTCCTCTAACTACACCCCTCCCTCACGGTCTCCCTCATGGAGGCGCACCTACTAAATCTATCAACTGGCAAGGGGTAGTGAACCATGCATCATATGCAAGCATCATCTAAGCTTCCACCTGTCCCTGGTCATATGCCCATTGTCAGGCAACCAACTACTGAAAGCACTCCACCACCTAAGGGCCTGGGATCATAGGTACCCGAACTAGTGTCTCTCATGCCAACCTGGAAAAGATGGTAGTGTATGCATCATTTGGCCTATCCTACCTATCTCTGAACTATTTGGCCACCCTATCTAGTAGGTATCTCTCAATAATGGTGTTCTCTCAACCCTACATGTATCAGGTCTATCGAACAAAGAAGAGTTGTTGAGTGTCATCATACCATGCTGGCATCTGAAGAGAGGGTCACCATTTGAAGACTGCCATATTGTCGATGACCCTGAGCCAATACGGAATCCCAAGTTGTCATGTATGTTGTAATGTAATGGAACCCCTGTACCTCTAGATAGAAATATCATCTAGATCCACATTCACCATCTGAACAACCAATCAAATCACAACAATGTGCTCCTAGGCCCAAACGTGTAGAAAGGTGATACCTATGCCAATGGCTCGGCCATCGCAATATACAAAATTGTGCATATCAGGATACAAAGATGCCATCATCACTGGACCCCAAGCATACTGAGTCCTCTAAAATAGCATCCTATGCCAAGCCAGGCCCCATCTCAAACTGAATCCTCTGCTCCGTCGATTGGGAGCAACCAAGCCTAAGATGATAGCTGCAACAATCAATCTGAATGTGGGCACTTGACCTCTGTACATCTCAAGGTCAATCTAGGAAGTGATTAGAACAATGTCCTCCAGCTCCATCATCTCATGGCAAGCATCATAACTGGCATCAGAGTTGTATATCACGTGCTCACCATGTATCGATAAATGCAATATCTGCCATACATCCTCTAGTGTCACTGTTGCCTTGCCTGTGGGAAGGTGTAATGACGAAGTCTCACTGTGCCATTGCTCGCACAATGCGGTCATCATAGAAAAGTGTGTCTAGACTATGGGAATGTACATGACATACCATAGGCCAATCTCCTCCAGGTACTCCTATCACAACTTAGATAAATCATTAAGTCTAGACAAAATGGTGGACTAGTACTCATGGGAAATCAAAGGTGGGATGACCTCCTACACCCACGAAGCGCACGACGTCAATAAATAAAAAATTGGATAAATTTGGAATTTTCATCCCCAAAATGACAATAGCGTCATTATTTATGATAACTTCACTATAATTCAAATTTTAAATAGCAACGCTCAAGGAATTTAAATTGCAAATCGTAAAACACGTTGCTAGAAACATGTGTGTCATGATTTAGCTTTGGTGAAACCCTAACCCTAATTTTCAAATCAAGAAGTGTATTTCCATACACATATGTGTCACAATTCAAAATTAGAAACCCTAATTCTAAATTGTGAATTGCATCACAATTCACACATGTATCACTAAAATTCAAATTAGCATCGTTGACTCTAAAATTAGCATCGCTTTAAAGAGATGCCACCAAATTCTAAATTTCAAAAATCAATAAATGCACCAAAAAGTCAAATTTCAAATCAAGTTTTGGATCACATACCAGTGGTCTTGCACCTTGAAGCCTCTGGTACTTGAACCCGATTGAAAATGTGATGTGGGAGCACTCGTTGTGTCATTTCATCAGAGAGTTAGAGCTCAAAATGCAAGAAATCAAGGTGTGAATGCACAAATGAATTGAAAGCGACCCTTCCTCACCTATTTATGCTTGTAAATTAGGGTTTTTTGGCCTTATTTAACCATGAAGCCAGGGTTTTCATTATTTTCACTAATTTTACCAAACTAAACCTTATTTTGCACCATTTTTACCATCTTTGACATGTTTTTTGCATCCTACAGCCTTTCTAGACCCCTGGGGCAGCCTTTTAACCTTTATCACGAAATCAACCCAAAATTTAAAATTTCCACCCAATTTCTCAAGGGAGCAAGGAACCAGCTTATTCCTTCCAGTGGGCCAATAGTGGGACATCTAAAAATTAGATTTTTTGTATTTATTTAAGCAGCATTTTTTCATCTGAAGAGTATCAGTCTTTGAACTGAAGCAACAAGTACCTCACTTCAAAGAGGGGAAAAATGTAGACACTGAAAAATGTCCTGAATTGTATCATACACTTGAATCAAGTATACTAACATCATTTCCTCTTGGAACCCATCTTATTTTCGCTTAATTAATTGAATTAGCCTAGCTAATTAATTAATGGCATCATTTTCACCTATTAACCTAATTTATCAAATCGGGTTAATTCACCCCCCTTTCATGCTAACACTTCATGATGAGAGTCATTTATGTCCCATTTTATGCCTCATTTTAACCTATTTCATATACCTTCATATCCACCTCCACATTCCATTTCCATTCCATATCATACCATTTTACCATTTTATGTTGCATATGATTAAATTTATATAAGTGGTATTTAATATAGTTTTGGATAAAATATGGAAATTAATTATTGACTGTCTTTACTAATAAGCATTATGATTTCAATCCTTGGAAATAAAGCTTGCAACATGCAGATCACAAGAACTTCTTGTCACATTTTATGCAGAATATTTTCCTATGACTTTTTGGTCAGGAACTTTTGTTCATTACTCTTTGACCAGCAATTTATTTTTGTCACGGACATCAACCTCCAAGGTGGCGTCAGTTACCTCTTCAAAATAAGCACAAGAAACCAAAACAATGTTTAAATTCATGGATAGAAACAAATAGATAAAAATACACTCAACCAAGGCTCCACGTGTGCTATTCTTGTGGACTAGGGAAGGAAACCCATGATGCAGATGTGCTACTAAATTGTTGGAGAAAAATCTGCAAATCTTCACGTCTTCCTTTCACTAGACTTTATGTTTGTATTATTTAGCTACGTGGGTTCATTTAATGATAGTCTCTTTGCACATCATCATTATTTTATTATAACAGTTGTGCTTTCCAGTTGTGTGGAGGAGAAAAACAAAATCACGTCTCCTATTTTTTCTCACTATTATAACAACATTGTTTTAATTTGTGGGTAGCAAAACATATTTTTGTCTTTTATAGTTTGTTGGCCACAGGCCAAAGCAAACTCAGTCTTTTTATGTATTCATTGTTACAAACAACGCATATATAAGTAAGCATATTGTAAGGGAGTAGATAGACTATTGACTTTGTTATTAGACTTTTGCAACAAATTTTTGTATCAAACTTTTGATAAATAAAATAGTGCTTCTTTTGATAACAACAGCGTAGAAATAATCTTGTTTCTTCTCACCTACGAACCACGGAGCAAGGGCCCACTCCCTAGTGAAGCACAGTGACATTTATTTAGTTTTTGTTTGATTTAATTTCAATAGATTTCATAGTTGCATGATTTGATTTCCTGCAGCATTTTCTTTTTGTGTGTAATTTTCTTATGGTTATTTACAATCTGGTTTTCATTGGATATTCATTTCAGCTATTGATATCCTGTCAATATGGTTCTGTTTATTTGAAGCATAAAGTGCAAGTTATATTTCGTATTTATAAGAGATCTTGTTGTTGTTTTTATAACAATTCATATCGCAGCTCTTGTCACTTCTATCACATAATAGAGCATAACAAAATTATAAGTTTGACCTAGATTTTCATTATAGGTGCTCCTTTGCATGTTTTAGTTGCATTTCATCCCCACTTAATTTTTTGCTTTCCTCCCTTTAGGTATACTACCGCAACACCTCTCACAAGCTTACGATCCTCAGATTAACACTTAGACCAAGTTGAACCTAGTTTATTCTTTACCCCAGTTTTGGCCTATCACTTTGTCCTATTAAATTAAATAAATCAATTTTTTTAATTTAAATCTCTAAATCCTCTTATTTAATTAAATAACCCTAAGTTATTTAATTAAATGTCATTCCACCTTTCCCCCATTCATTAAATCATTTTATTCAATGAATATCATCTAATTCTTCTAAATCCCCTAATTGTATAATTAACACTATTTAACTATCAATTAAATCTAATTCCCCCCCACTTGCAAGGAAATATTCCTCCTTTGCACATTCTTCCAAAAAGGGAATATTCCTTTGCACAATTAAATTTTGTTTTAATTAACTAAATATCATTTTTCCCTCACCCATGAGAATATTCCAAAGAATATTCTCTCTCCTCACTAATTTGAAAAAGGCAAATATTCCTTTTTCTCAACAAACTTACTTAGCTTATTGAGCAAGCTAACTTGTGACCTCTTGTGCAAGTTAACTTGTGACCTCTTGGTCAATTTGAAAGTGTGTTTATTTGAGGGAATGTGAACCCTTGATTAAATATCATCTTGCATTCTCACCCATTGATGAGAATCCATGATCCATGCCTACAATTACTTCCATCCTTGACCGTTGATTGATCTTTTTGAACTCATCCATTGATCTCTTTTTACCTATTCTATAAATAGAGCTTGCCTTTATTAAATAGGGATCCATCTTTCATAGTAAACTTATGTTGTTGAAATCACTCACACTCATACTCATATTTAGCACACTTTTAGCATATTTTCATTCATTTTAGTTGCATTAATTATCTTTAAGCTTACATTAATGGCTTCCATGATCGCATAATGCATCCATTTAGCTTGTTTTATTAATTAGGGTTTGGATCTTTTAGGTTAAAATCCATTTAGAATTAGCTTAGAATTTGTATATCTTTATCATTCAGCATAAAATCATGTTTGATTAGCTTACATCATACTCATTTAGATTAAAATCATATTTACATACACATCTCACAATCGTTCCATTAGTTCTTTTCAATAAAATTGATTGGGACAAGCTCATTTATCCACGAGATTGGGAAAGGGTCCCTATTTCACATTAATGCAACACCACTCCCACAACAGGATAAGTTTTAGATGGATTAGAGTAGACATTTAAAAGATTTCGTAGTTTAGAATGCTTTGTTTCGGTAAATGTTTAGTTTAACTTTCATTTGAATGATCCTATTGAGATTCAACATTAGCGGCTTCATTATGCTTCGATTCTTCATGGATCAAGCATAATTGACCCATGCTAATCCGTCCAATCCCACATTGATTATGAAAGTACTAATTTATCCATGGAAGTGCTTAAACATAAAGAAAAAGTGCTAAACTATGCTAGGAAAAATACTTGCAAGAAATACATGTAATCTTGCAAACAACGGCTTAAAAAGTGATATAAATAATTAAATAACATCAACACCCTACATGATGGACAACAATATGTTAAAAAATAAATAAAGAAAAGTTAGAACACAGATAGAAAACCAAAAGATGCACTATAAATGTGAAAGCATTGATTGGCCTATAGAAGCACTAATTTTACCATGAAAGTGTTAAAATATAGAGAAAAAGTGATAAGCTACAAACCTAGACAAAAAAATTACATAAAGTTAAGAAAAATGATGGGGTTAGAAGATCGAGTGTGCCAAAATATTTTCATGATGAAAAATAATGAACATGGTGCATTGTCCACTGGAGCGCTAGGATTTGAAGAAGATGAAGGTGTGTATTAAAGGCTTAGCCTTGTGCTAGGTGTCACAAGAGGAATACATGTGCTATATGAGGTGTAAGAGCTAGGAATGCTCACACATGTGTGAAAAATTATATGGCATGTGTGGGGGATATGCTCACACGTGTGAGAAAAGGAGGGATATGTGTAAGATGAAAATGAAGTCGTACATGTGTGAGAAAGATGGATGTAAGAGATATAGAGGTTACATATGTGTGAGCATGATAGGTGTAAGTTGTATGGCTCAGGATACACATGTTTCAAGAGTATTCTCACACATGTGGGAGCATGAGGATGGTAAGGACTTTTATCAAGTGATGGAAAGTTTAAATTTTGATTCATGTATATGGATTTAATGATTGAAATTAAATGGATAAGGATTAAAGGTCTTGTGTGGATTTAAATATTAGAGGAAATGTTAACAAATATTAATTAGCTACTTTGGTGGCATTCTCAGTGTCAGTGCATTGGGGCATAGGCAGTGCTGGTGGGATTGTATGTCTTTGGGACAAGAGAAATATTTCCCCTTTGTGGTGGATTTCGGGTAGGCACTCCTTGTCTATGGTTGCTTCAAGCTTTAACTTTTGAGAAATCCTTTTGTTCTCCAATGTTTATGCTTCAATTGATTTGGCTGGTAAACTTTGCCTTGGGATCATATAAAGTATGTACGCTCCTTGGCTCCTTTGTTCCCTTAGGTTGTGGCTTGTGATTTTAATGTTATCCACAATCTTGATGAAAATATGGGAGGGTTGGATCAAATAAAGTCCTCTTCATTAGTATTTAGAAATAATATAGCCTTGTTGAACTTGATTGATATAAATCCTCTCAATGGTACGTTCACTTGGAGTAACAAGAGGTGTGGGGTGGATTCTATATCTGAGAGGCTGGACAGGTTCTTGGTTTCCAATTTTTGGATAGGCAATCAATGGATCTCCAACTCATAAATTCTTGACTAGAGAGGCTCAAATCACTGGCCTATAAAATTTTTTGCACATGGAAAGCTATTACACCCAATTTTGGTCCCCAAAATTGAAAGAGTTTCCATATCTTGAAATTTGCATTTAAAGTTCCCAATTGTGTTATAGAAGGTGTCAATCTGCATCATTTTCCTATATTCAATTGACCCGAACCCTATTTTTGATTGGTAATCCTCATTGCAAAATCAATAAAGGGTTGGATAGTAGAGAATATTTGGCTCTTATCATTTTTTCTGAGCAGTTTCGAAACTCTCCATCGACATTCTAAAACATCATTTCAAAGTGATTAGCCCATGCTTTAAAGATACATCGGGCGTTTTGACAGTTTTGAACTCCATACCGCCAACAACGTGAAACTCATTACAATTTTGGAGGATTGAAGTCAGGATTTTTTGAGACTTCTGAACTCTTGACTAAAGGTTCAAAAGTTTCAAATTATGCCGATAACCCGACAAGCTTGGGCATTCATTTAGGGTTGGCTAGAGATGGCATTGGCTAGGCACTTCACATCCTCTTCTACATGTCAATATCTACTAGCTATCGAGAAGCATGATCATTTTGAATGTATTGAAAGCTTGTAGCTATCTGAGACTAAAATTTGAGGTTGATCATTCCACGGTGATGAAGCATTACAAGATTATGAAAGAGACATGATTGAAGCCATAACAATGTTGTTACTGTGCCACAATGTATATTTTCTCTACAAAGAATGTTATCTCATGGAATCCAATGATCATAGGATGCGTACAAAGTGGATTTGTTGAGAGGTCATAGAAACTTTTAAGGTAAATGCAACTGATGGGTGTAATTCCAAATTCCACAACCTTTGCAACATTTCTTCTCACCCTACATAAGCATTTGAACAGAGTGTGAATGGAAGATTTTTGTTAGATATTATTTTGGAAACACCTTGGAAGACATATATGTGAATGTGAATAGCATAGACAAGGAGCACAAATTGCTTTAGAATGCAACAACTACAGGAGATTCATAAATGGATATTGTTGAAAAGACTCTAAAAACTAGGAAGCAGATGCCATTGGTGAGTGTTAGAACTAGATTCCACCATCTTTGCTAGTGCCTCCTCTGCAAGCCCATGCTAGAAAGAGTTTCAAAGTGAATGTAAACACCTCTCAAAGTGTGATATAATGGAAACTTTTCTAGATAGTATGGTTTGAAGTGCTCTAGTAGCCTGTATGCAAAATGAAGGAGCATATACAAAGCTTGTGAACTACCTAACAAGATGCAGTCTTACAAAATGGGATTGTGGTATCTTTGTTTATTTGCATTCTAAGAGAAAGGAACCAAGGTGATAATAAACTATCAAGTGAATTCAAGGATAAATACTCCAGAGTTAGCAAAATGACTTTCTTTGAGGTTATCTTGCAAGTGAGGGTAACTCTTAATTCATAAATGCTATGAATAGACCTCCAATATCATAATGTACCATAGAAGTTGTTTCCATCGGTGGTCTCAATTCAATGGGAATGGATCTCTTAAATGCTCCAAAAATAATTCAAATGTTTCAAGTTCCCTAAGAATAGTGAAAAGGATTCCTAATGATATTCAAATTGACAACATCATGACTATTGCACCATCTTCCACCAGAACTTTTATTGGGGCTTTGTTTGTCAAGCCCACTGTTATTAGTCAAGAAATTCTAGTAGCTCCCTTTAGAGAAACACATCAAGAAAATTTCTAGGTACTATCAACGGTCTTGATGGTGGAGATGAAATGGTTGCCTCTAGTACTGGTGCTTTTGGATATGGCATGAGCTTTCCTGAAGGATTGAGGGTAAAGGAATTTTAGCTAATTCTAGATTGTGTTTAATTGAGTCAAAAAGTTGTTCTCATGAGATTTCCATTAGTATTGTAAATTCCCTTTGGTATTATTAAGCACAAATAATTGGTCTGAATGGGATGTATAATGGATTGGTTTTATCTGATGAATTGGAAAAATGTGTGAAAAGGGAACACCAAAGGCTCCAAGAAATAGTTACTTCACAGGGGAGAGAAAAATTGAATAATTTTTTCCAAATCTCTTGAAGGAATCATTATGGGAAACAAAGAGTCTTCTTTAGAATGGAATTTTCAAGAAACAGTTACGAAAACTAAAAATTTTCCTAGGGAAAGTTTAATAAATACGTAATTGGTAGTCATACAGGAGGATCTTTTCTCAGCTATTTGGGAAATAGGGGAGCAATTCTATTTTCTTTTCAACACAGTTTTATTGTACAGGGATGTTGAGTCTGTGAACTCACATATTGGCATTGAAGGAATAAAGAGGATATTTCTGAATCTTTGAATTTATTAATGTTTTCTTTTGATTGTAATGAACTATGCTTCTTTGTAATTACTCTTCAGTGTTATTCTATTATATCAAACTGTGTATGTATTTAATTCTGAAGCTTTTAATTTAGAGTGAATCATCTGTTGAAAGGGGTATGTTGTTCTTTCTTTTCCTAGGTATCATTTGTGGGTGTGAGATAAGTGGACTGTGTGTCATTTTTTTGCATTCACGTCACTCTAATTTTTATCCATTGCATGTATTTTCATAGTTATGGGTAGGTGTTAGTTTTCCTTTTTTGCTTTCTAGTGAAAAGCATACCCCGTGTTTTCATTCATTGCATATCTTTCAAAGGTATTTGTGCCTTGTAAAGCAAGCAGAGAGCATTTGCAAATACCATTGCAAGTGACTCAACTGTTGGTTCATTTTTCATTGGTGTGGGCAAGGTCAAATGAGATTTTTGGCGACTCCACTGGGGATTCAAAATTGAAGAACAGTGCTCTTGTTTTCCCTAGAAATTTAAAGGTGCCTCCTAAGGATGGAGGCTGGAATCTCTATGTGGTGGAACGTATCCAGAAACATTTTATTCTGATGAAGACCTTTGCTGATTTATTTTTTAGAATTACATTATGGTGTTAATTTCTTCCCAACCATGGGGAAATCACTTTGGACCTCTTTCTTTGCCACAATATTCACCATTGCCTAAAGGATCAAGAAGGAACTTCCTAAAGTTTAGTGGAGAAAATCATCAAGATGTGGAAGAGCACATTCTGGAATTCACAATTACATGTGGAATTTTGGGGGTAAGTGAAGAAGATGTTTTTGTGAGATTATTTATTGAATCTCTTATTGGGCCTACAAAAAATTGGTTTTATTATTTATAAGAAAAAATCATTATTGATTGGAACTCATTGAAGAATAATTTTGTGGGAAGGTATAAGGGCCCTATTGATGAAGTTGCTTTGCTGGGCCAATTTTTCAATATTCAGAAGCAAGAAGGTGAATCAATCAAAGACTTTGTAGATAGGTTCAATAGGTTGCTCAGAAAGATCCCTACCTCTATTCAACCAAGTAAGCAAATCCAATTTTTATTTTTTATTTTTGCATTGCATCCAAATGTTCAATTTGATTTGAAATGGAGTAAAGTAAATGATATTGAAGTTGCACAACAAGAGGCTATAAAAATACAAGATGACTTGATGTTGAGTGGATTATGGAAAGCAAATCAGTTTGTAGATAATTTGATTTGTGAATCTGTAAGGAAGTTTGTCATGCACAAACCAAGTTTGTGGCCTGTAGGATTTTGAAATATACAGCGTTCTTCTATTGAAAGTTTTAATCTCACTGTTTTTGGTCTAAAACACTTTGGTAGAGATGAAGTGTTGTAGAAATTAAACCTCATACGGATAGGAAAATTGAAGCCTTTTGTTTTCATTATGAAGAAGATAAAGATGAATCTGAAAGCCCCCCAAATGGTGAAGAAAATGAACCATCCTCTCTTGATACAAATTGCAATTGGGGTAATACAAATAGTGTTGTTTTTCATCCTTATCTTTTGCAGAAATGGAATCATTCACTTTTACTGGTGATGAAGAACAATTGGGGGATGCACGACATAAAGATGGGGTGTTGAATATCCATTCTCCCAAGTTCATGCAAGTTGAATATGAAACCTTCACATTTCCTGAGCCAGATGATACAGAATTATGGCTGCAAAAGGAGGTCAGGAATGAATCCTTTCATTTTGAAAATTTGGATGCCAAAATTTAAACAAAATCTGGAAGATGATGTTAAAAGTAGCCATAATAGCTTTGATGGAAGTGGTCAAATAAACAAATGTGATTAGCCTCATATTTTTTATATTCTAAACTGGTGTCTCAATGCTAGTGAGGATAAATTTTTATGTGGAGAAGAGGTTGTCATGTCTAATATGTAGGATATCGACAAGGAAGGTGAAGTGTATCATGAAATTATTGAGCCAAATCCTATAGAAAAAGAGGATATTATTCCAGTTGGGGGTGATTTTAAGCCACATGAAAATATTATTTTTATTTGCAATGCAGATTCTCGACTTAATTCACTTCCAGTTTTACATGAGACACATATGGCTGGTGACTAGTCATCTATTGATTCAATTGGTTGTTTCCAAGCATGGGAATTCAGCTTGCTTACTATAGGCAGGAATGGTTATATGCAAGAATATGTTGAGGAGATTCCAAAGGTTTATGATGCTAAATGACTATGTGGTTCTAGAGCATTATTCAGGAGGTCTCTTTGGTTTACAAATTCTATAATTTTGTTTTAGATCTTGGGATGGCTCCTAAGTTTGCAAGTGCTTCATGGGTATATTCTCCTTTTCCACTCAGGAATTTACTTTTCCCAGCCTATAAATGGATTTTCATTTTTTCTTGGGAGAGTTGGGTGTGTTGCACCTAGTCTAGGTGCATGTAGGAGTTTTAGGTTTCTTTTCTTTTCTGGTTGTTTGGTTGGTTTTAGTTTTGGATTTGGTCCTTGTTTCCTATTATTTCCCCTTGAATTTGTTGCCCAATGGACTTGGACTAGTCTACCCCAAAGCTTACGGAGTTCTCTGCATTTTTTACAAAAATACAATCACCAATCGAAGCCAACGTTACACCCAATTTTAGTCCCCGAAATTGAAAGAGTTTCCATATCTTGAAATCTACATATGAAATTCCCAATTATGTTGTAGAAGGTGTCAATCTACATCATTCCCCAATATTTAGTTGACCTAAACCCTATTTTTTATTTTTTAAGATTCATTGCAAAATCAATAAAGCATTGGATAATAGAGAAATTTTGGCTCTTATCGTTTTTCTGAGTAGTCTCGAAACTCTCTATCAGCATTCTAAAACCCGAAGGTGTTTGTGTAAATTATTTCAAAGTGATTATCCCATGCTTTAAATAGATATCAAGCATTTTTAATTTTTGAACTCCTTCATACCACCGACAATGTGAAACTCATTGCAATTTTGGAGGATTGAAGTCGGGAAGTCGAGAGTTTTTGAAACTCTCGAACTCTTGGCTAAAGGTTTGAAAGTTTCAAATTATGTTGATAACCCGACAAGATTGGTCATTTTTTTAGGGTCAGCTAGAGATGGTGTTGGCTAGGCACTTCACATCCTCTTCTATAGGTCAATCTCTACCAACTATTGAGAA
Organism: Sequoia sempervirens; assembly: GCA_007258455.2. Classification (NCBI taxonomy): domain Eukaryota; kingdom Viridiplantae; phylum Streptophyta; class Pinopsida; order Cupressales; family Cupressaceae; genus Sequoia; species Sequoia sempervirens. The sequence continues at coordinate 711,846,790 of VDFB02270651.1, forward strand.
GCATGATCGTTTTGAACGTATTGATAGCTTGCAACTATCTAAGACTAAAATTTTAGGTTGATCATTCCACGGTGATGAAGAATTACAAGATGATGAAAGGACATGATTGAAGTCATAACAATGTTGTTACCATGTCACAGTGCATATTTCCTCCACAAAGAATGTGATCTCATGGAATCCAACGATCACAGGATGCGTACAAAGTGGATTTGTTGAGAGGTCATAAAAACTTTTAAGGTAAATGCAACCAGTGGGTGTAATGCCAAATTCCAAAACCTTTGCAACTTTTCTTCTCACCTTGCATAAATGAGAGCATTCAAACAGAGTGTGAATGGAAGATTCTTGTCAGATATTATGTTGGAAATGCCCTGGAAGACATATATGTGAATGTGGATTGCATAGACAAGGACCACAAATCGCTTTAGAATGCAACAACTGAAAGAGATTCATAAATGGATGTTGTTGAAAAGACTCTAAAAACTTGGAAGCAAATGCCATTGGTGAGTGTCAAAACTAGATTCCACCATCTTTGCTAGTACCTCCTCCATAGGCCTATGCTAGAAAGAGTTTCAAAGTGAATGTAGACACCCATCAAAGTGTGATATAATGGAAACTTTTCCAGATAGTATGGTTCAAAGTGCTTTGGTAGCCTATATGCAAAATGAAGGAGCATACACAAAGCTTGTGAACTACATGACAAGATGTGGTCTTAAGAAATGGTATTGTGGTATCTGTGTTTATTTGCATTCTAAGAGAAAGGCGCCAAGGTGATAATCAACTATCAAGTTAAGTCAAGGATAAATACTCTAGAGTTAGCAAAATGACTTTCTTCAAGGTTATCTTGTAAGTGAGGGTAACTAATAATTCAGAAATTCTATGAATAGACCTCCAATGTCATAATGTACCACATAATTTGTTTCCATCGGTGGTCTCAGTTTGATAGGAATGGATCATCTAAATGCTCCAAAAAGAATTCAGATGTTTCAAGTGCCCTAAGAACAATGCCAAGGATTCCTAATGATATTCAGAATGAAAAAATCATTACTATTGCACCATCTTCCACCAAAAATTTTATTGGGACTTTTTTTTCAAGCCCACTATTATTAGTTAAGAAATTCCAACAACTCCCTTTAGAGAAACATATCGAGAAAATTTCTAGGTACTATGAACAGTCTTGATGGTGGAGATGAAATGGTTGCCTCTAGTACCGGTGCTTTTGGATATGGCGTGATATTTCCCAAAGGATTGAGGGTAAAGGCATTTTAGCTCATTCTAGATTATGTCTAATGGAGTCAAAAAGTTGTTCTCATGAGATTTTCATTAGTATTGCAAATTCCCTTTGGTGTTATTAAGCACGAATAAAAGGTCTGAATGGGATGTAGAATGGAGTAGTTTTATCTAATGAATTAGAAAAATGTGTGAAAAGAGAACACCAAAGGCTCCAAGAAATAATTACTTCACGAGGGAGAGAAAAATTGAATATTTTTTTCCAAATCTCTTGAAGGAATCATTATGTGAAACGAAGAGTCTTCTTTAGAATGGAATTTTCAAGAAACAGTTACAGAAACTAAAAATTTTCCTAGGGAAAGTTTTATAAATATGTCATTGGTAGTCATATAGGAGGATCTTTTATTTGGGAAATAGGGGAGTAGTTTTTTTTTCTTTTCAACACAGTCTTGTTGTACAAGGATGTCGAGTTTGTGAACTCACATATTGGCATTGAAGGAATAAAGAGGATATTTCTGAATCTTTGAATTTATTAATTTTTTATTTTGATTGCAATGAACTGTGCTTCTTTGTAACTACTCTTTAGTGTTATCCTATTATATCAGACTGTGTATGTATTTAATTTTGAAGCTTTGAATTAAGAGTAACTCATGCGTTGAAAGGCGTATGTTGTTCTTTCTTTTCTTGTGTATCATTTGTGGGTGTGAGATAAGTGAACTATGTGTCATTTTTTTAATACATATCACTCTAAGTTTAATCCATTACATCTATTTTCATGGTTATGGGTAGCTATTAGTGGTGCAGGGGCACCATTGTTGAAAAGTTGTCAATTTTTGAAGTTGTTGTCTAGGCATTAGATTTTGGTAATTTTTGCATAAAATAAGGTCTTGAAACCATTTTATATTGTAATTAGTCATATTTGAGTCATATTTTGGTGTCTAGGAGTATACAAGGTCAAGTCATAAAAAAATGCAAAATGTGAAAAAGTTGTTAATTGCACAATGTTGCAAAATTGGAAAAAAGTTGTAAAAAGGAAGTTCAACGGTCAAGCCTTTTCAAATGAAAGTTGGAGGAAGTTAGATAATTTATTTGAGAGGGAAAAATCATAAATAATAGGAAGGAATCATTTTAAGATTTTTTTTTTTAAGATCTAATACAATAACAACTGAAGTAGCACTATTTTTACCAGATTTTATGTATTTTCCCTTCTTGTGCAAACTTGTATGATTCCGTACATGGGTATTTTTCCTTAAAATCTATGGAATTACTTGAAGGCATGTGTTAACTGGTATTTTCACTTAGTTTGAGTGATTTATATTGATTTTGAGGCATTTTATCTCAGATTTTTTGTGACTGGTCAGTTACCTTGTTTTAAGGGTTTGTGGTTAAAATAATGAATTGAAAACCCATTCCACCTTCTATGATTACTGTAACTAGGTGGAATGGGATTATTCTTGTAGAGTTAGGTGGTTACAAGCTTTTTGAGTGTAGGGGAGGCCAGGTATTGAGTTGGGCATAATGCCCTAATGATGGAAAATGTGATTTTCTCTTGAAATGGTGAGGTTTTGATATGCTAAAGTCCAAATTGTGTTGGGGAAGTATTTTTTCAGGTTTGATTAAGATTTTTCATGGGTTATTAGACTTTTTTAAGGTATTTGAAAGGTTTTGTGGAGATTGGTAATGGGATTTCCAATAAAACCCTAGATTTGTGGCTATAAGTGAGGGTTTTCGAGTTTGGCCCTTGGTTGAGTGATTTTTTAAGAAATAATTATGGATTCTTGGGTTTTGAAATGTGAGGAGTGCTTCCCCAAGGTTTCAGAGGTTTGGGTAGAGTTTGGAGGAAATTCTCTTTGTTAAAGTGGCCCAATTTGAGGCCTAGTTGGCATTAGAAACCTGATTTGAGTGAATTGTGTTAAAGAAACCAATTGAGTGATGGAGATATGTTATAGAGTGTCCTAATGGGTCCTTGAATTGGTCTAGTTCTTGGTCTAGAAGAAGATCATAGAGAATATTTACCCGATTGAATTGATTTTTTGTTGGAAGTGTTGTAGGACCTCCCCTTCCCACATTAGTTAGTTTTCCTTTGCTTCTTTCTGGTGAAAAGCATACCCCATGTTTTCATTCATTGCATATTTTTCAAAGGTAGTTGCACCTTGTAAAACAAGTAGAGAGCACTTGCAAATAACATTGCAAGTGACTCAACTGTTGGTTCATTTTTCATTGGTGTGGGAAAGGGAGTGTAAACTATAGTGACAAATCTGTTGACCAACAAAAGGAAAGTGTTAAGAACCATTCTTTCAAATTCTAGCTAATTTGGTTACATGAGCCATATTTGTAGGACCTTATACAAGATTGGTGGTTTAGAGGTTTTCCTTCGCATGGGACAACCATGTATGCCTTTTTCAAGAGGCTCCAATTTGTGGAATTTCAATTAAAAAGATAGAATAGGGAATGCTTTGGGAATGTCTTCAAGGAAAATTCAACAACTTAGGATCATCTGGATATCATCACTAGGAAACACAGAGATCATGGGGTTGCCCAGAAGTCCCTTAAAGCTGAAGTAGAAGTGTTGAAGGTGTTATCTAAATGGGAAATTTGAGAGGAGTTTTTTTGGAAGAAAAATTCAAGGATTGACTAGCTTCACAAGGGAGATAGGAATATTGCCTTCTTCTATAACTCTTTCAAAGCTAGGGGACATGAAAACTTAATATCTTCTATTGTTACCTCCCAAAGTGTTTAGTTATCCTCTTTATGGGATATCTCTCAATAGGCTAGTCGATATTTCTCTTCCTTATTCATAGAGGACTCTCGAGGAATTAGGGGAAGTGAACCAGGTTCTAGCTTGTATTCCTTGTGTTGTTTATTTTAAAGTAAATATTGAGCTTAAATAACCCATTTCTTTAGATGAGTTGGAGGAGATATTTTTTAGTATGAAAAAAGGTAAGGCCCTTAGGCTGGAAGGGGTTTCTTATTTAATTTTTTCAAAAATTTTGGGAGATTATCAAATGGGATCTTTTGGAGATTGTGTAGGAAACACAAAATAGTAAAAAAAAATTGAAATCCATGAATTCCACCTTTCTTTCTCTTATCCCCAAGAGAGAAGGTGCAAATTCTCTTGATCTCTTTCGACCAATTTCCCTTTGTAATGTTATCTACAAGATCTTCTCTAAGATAATTGTTAACAGATTGAAGCCTTGGTTAGTCAACATTATATTAGAAGAGAAAGGGGGTTTTATGGCAAGAAAATGTATCCAGGATGGCTTAGTAATTGCTATGGAGGCCATTCACTCCATGGAGGTGTCTAGATAAAAGGCCATGTTCATAAAATTGGACATGGCTAAGGCTTATGATCATGTCAAATGGTCCTTTCTCAACAAGGTTCTTTGTGCTTTTGGGTTTGATGAGGGTTGGATCAATTGGGTGATGAGCTTTTTCATGTCAGTGTCTTACTCTATGTTGATTAATGGTGTTCCTTCTTCTTTTTTTTGTGCTTCTAGGGGTCTTTGAAAAGGTGACCCTTGTCTCCTTATCTATTCATTATAATGGTTGAAGGCTTGGGTAGAATTCTAAAATCCCATTTGATTAAAGGGTTTATTGAAGGGTGGAGTTGGGTTGAAGGCTTGCCTCCGTAGTCCCACTTATAGTTTGTGGATGACACTATGATCTTGGGTGTTTCCAAAATTAGAGAAGCAAGCAACTTTAGACGGGCTCTTGACATTTATCTTGTTTCTTCTGGTCAGAGGATTAATGAAGGGAAGTCCTCTATCTTCTTCTTCAACACTCCTCTTATTCAATGTAGGATGTCCCGTATTCTCAAATTTTAGATAGGTAGTTTTCCTTTTGTGTATTTGGGAGTTCCCCTCTCTGTGGCCCCATTGCCAAAAGGAACTTAGAAGAGTGTTCTGGATAAGTTCCATGGATATGTCAATAGTGGACTTGCAAGTGGTTGTCCTTTGCTAGGAGTATTATGTTCCTAAAGGTTGTGGTTCAAGAACTTCCTATCTATAGGTGTATGACTTAGGTGGATCCTATTGGTTTTACTAAAGAGCTAGATGCTCTCTCTAGGTAGTTCTTATGGGTAGGAAAATTGGACTCCAAGAAGTGGAGTCTACTTAAGTGGGATTTTTTTTGTAGGCCTATTCAGTAAGGTGGTTTGGGTCTTCAAAAATTTGGTATTACTGGTAAAACTTTGGTTGCTAAGGTTTATTGGTGATGGTGTACTAATCAAGATCAGTGTTAGGCCAAAATACTCAATACTAAATATTTGAGGGGAATTGTGGGTGAAGACATTCCTAGATGTTCCCCAGATGGTAAGGGGTCTATGAAATGGGATACGCTTAAAAGAGGAGCTAGCTTAATCAAACAAGGCTTGTTCTAGATTTGTCACAAGGGTGAGGATGCTCTTTTCTGGCTTGACTCATGCGATGATCACCCCCCAATCTTGGCCACTCATCCTCATTTACAAAATCTTTGATTGTAGTTTCAGGAGGTTAGGTGGTCGAAGGTGAGTGATTTAAAAGTTTTCATGCATTTGGGTTAGGTGGAGGTGCTTAAAAGGAAACAGTGCCACTTGTGGCCCCTAAGGGGCTCTAAGGAGGATCATGTTGAGTTGTCTTAGATTTTAGTTGGTAGGGATTGTAGCACTCTATAGAGGAGGGATGTCCTAGCATGAGCTCCTGACCCATAAGGGGTTTACTCAGTGGCAGTTGGGTATCAAGAACTAGATAGAAGGAAATATGGGGAGGATGAGGTCCCTTGGTGGAATCATGTTTAAAATAAGTTAGTCTGGCTTAAGTGTAATTTTTTCCTTTGGTTAGTTGTTCACAATAGGTGTCTTACTTGGAACAATCTCTCGAAGAGAGGCTTTTAGGGTCCCTCAATGTGTTTTCTTTGTGGTAGCAATGAGGAGTCTTCCTCACATTTGTTCTTCCAATATGCCTTCTCTAGATCTATTTGGTACATTTGGTGGGTAGTGTGGAGACAATCTTGTTTGTGTGCTCTACCTCTCACAAATTTTTGGAGGACTTTGGGGAGGCCCCCTACTCACTCTTTCCCTCTCCAAATGGCGTGGTCTATTGGGCCTCCATGTCTTTGATAGATTTGGATGGAGAGGAATCATAGGATTTTTTAGGATAAAATGTTAATGGTTTTGTAAGTTTGGAAATAAATTCTTATTATGTTGTAGGAGACTATTTAAGCTAAATGTGAGGTAGGGGCTCCTCTAGATGTTGGGGAGGATATGGTGTTGCAAGGTTTAGGTTAGAATAGACTGATCTCAAGGAGGACTTGTTCAAAAGGGAGGAGACACCCCAATAGGAAAATCCAGAGGGATGGCAGGTGGTCCCTGCCTCCTGGTGGGTTTTTGAAAATTAACATTGATGGCTCTTCCAAGGGAAACTCGGTATGCTAGTGTGGGTGGAGTGGGGAGAGATAGTATTGGGGCTTCCGTTTTCTTATTCTCCATTTACCAGTTCCACTAGACTAATAACCTCATGGAGTCTCTTGCAATTCTTATTGCTCTAGAAAAGGCTTATGCTCTTGGTTGACACAAGGTTATTTATGAATCAGATTCTCAAATTGTAATTAATTTGTTGAAAAAGCATAGTTTTAATGGGGTGAATTGGAAATTGAATTCGATTGTGCAACAGATTCTTCAGCTAAGCAATTTGTTGGAGGTGGTGTCTTATGTTCATATCTTGAGGGAGTAGAACAATGTTGTGGATGGTTTATCTAAATTGGCTTTAGAGTTTAGAGGTGATTGGAAGATTGAAGATTGGGAGCATCTTCCTGATGACTGTCCAAAAAATGAAGATGCTAATTCATGAGGATATCCAAGGTCCTTGAGCAGGCTCTTGTTTTCCTATTTTGGTGGGCTTGTTGTTCTCTAGTTTTTGCTGGCTAGGTGGGCCCTTTGAGCCCTTGATGTTTTTTGGCATTGATCTTTGTACTCTTGGTTTTATCCAAGTGAATAAATTTTTACCCCTTTTTAAAAAAAATGTAAAGATTAATTAGCTTAAATCAATTAATTAAGTAGGTATTAATTAATTGATATAGTTGGAGGATTTAGGGGATAAGGTTAAACTTAATTAAATAAATATACTTATTTAATTAAGGGTGAGGGGTAAAGGTAAATGATGAATTAATCAAATAAATAAATAATGATTATTTATTTAATTAATGGTTGTGATGGGGTAAAATCAAGTGTGGTTAGGTATGGATAAATTTAGGTTTCTACATAAACAAAGATAAATAATCATATTCCTCTACAAAAAAAGGTCTTCAAAATCAGGTGATGAAGTTTCATTATCTTTATGGAATATTATTTTTAATGAAAACTAGTTGGTTGAATCAGGATGCCCATACCACATGATTCTTCACAAGGAGTTTTTTTTTGTGCATATGATTAATATTATGAAGGTCAAGCTTACCTTGGGGACATCAATTTATATCTTATTGCTAGATGGGGAAACGTACAATTTTTATTTAGTGATGGAAGGATTTAAAACCCTTCCTAGTATTTTACATATCTTGGATTGGATATAAACATAATTTACATGTTTAGGTTGAATGATTTGGGAATGCATGTAACATTTGATAAGCATGATTATATATTGGTGATATTTGGAGGAAGAAGATTGGAAAAAAAATTTAGGCTGAATGTCACTACTTTACGTAATCAACCTATGTAATTAAAAAATATAAAAATACATGTATGTTGGCTATGTAGATTGGACCACATAAGTCCAAAGGTTTTAGAAACTATTAAAAATGAAACATTATTTAATGATTTCTCCTATTTTGACTAGTGTTTTAATTTTTCGGAGCATTGTTTGTTTGTGAAACCAAATAGAGCATCATTTCATTGAAGAAGTAATAAAGTAAACAATACATTAGAAATCATTTATATGAATGTTTTTGCATAGGTGGATAATGTTTCTTTTGGAAATTATCAATATTTTGTGACTTTTATTGATGATGTTTCAAGATATACATAGATTTATTCTATGACACATAAATATGAGGTTTTCAATAAGTTCAAGGAATTTAAATCTTAGTAGATAATCAATTAAAACATACAATAAAAATATTGATATATAACAATGGAGGGGGATATTATTCTAAGGAATTTGATGAGTTTTACAAGCATGAGAGTATCATAAAATAAAAAAATACTTCCTACACACCTCAACAAAAATGGGGTTTTTGAAAGGATGAACCAAAATTTAGTAGAAGGAACCAAAAGTATGTTAAGTGATGTACAACTGGATAAATATTTTTTGGAAAAATTTATGTGTATTGTTTGTTACTTGATAAACATATCTTCCTGTAATTCCCCTGATTCAACACCTTATGAACCATATACACGTAAGAAACCTTCTATTTCACATTTAAGGATTTTTTGCTATGAGATTTATTCATGTACCTAAAGAAAATGATTCTAAGTTAAATCCAAAAACACAAAAAATATATCTTCATTAGATATGGTGAAAATATTAAAAATGATAAGCTTTGGAATCCTTTAACCAAGAAAATTGTTTATTCTAGAGATGTCATTTTTTAGGGAAATTGGAACTATTTCTAAATGTGAACAACCAAAAGATAAAGAAAGAATAAATTTAGTGCATTTTGACTTAAGCAAGAAGATGCACATAAGGAAGAACAAAATGATGGATTTGAGGATGGATATGAAGAAGACAGTTCAATTGGGAATTCTAAGTAGGATGATCCTGAAGTTATATAAGAGGTTGGGCATGTAGAAGAACCATATGAAGAGCCCCTTACTCCTACATTTAGAACATCCATAATATAATAGAATCAAATTGACAGATATAGTCTACCAAATTTATATTGTATATTTTATTTACATAGTACTAATGATGAACCTAGATCCTATAGAGAAGTTATTTTAGTGGATGATAATGAGTCTTGGAAACAAGCCATGTAGGAGGAAATTATGTCTTTAGAATCTTGTGACACTTGAGATCTCATACATTTTCCCAAATAAAGAAAATTCATTAGATGTAAATTGATCTATATTAAAAATTGAAATAGATGGTTCATTAGAAAAGTACAAGGACAAATTAGAGGCCAAGAGATACTTTCAAAGAGAGGGTGTTATTTTAGTGAAATATTCTCTTGTTATGAAGTTATCTTCTATCATATTTATATTATCTGTAGTTGTTCCTTATGATTTTGAAATTCATCAAATGGATTTTAAGACCATATTTTTTATGGATATCTAGAAAAATAAATTTATATGCAACAACCAAAAAAATTGAGGTAAAAGGGAATGAACACTTGGTTTGTAGATTAAAATGGTCTCTTTATGGTTTAAAATAGTCACCTACGATGTGGTATCAAAATTTTGATTCTTTTATGTTAAAATTGAGCTTTATAAAATACAAAGAGGATCATTATGTTTACATTAAATGTATTGAGTATCATATAATAATTATTACCTTATATATGGATGACATGTTTTTCAATAACATTAAGGGTATGATTAGTGAGTTGAAAGCTCACCTTTTAGTTTCATTTCAAATGAAATATTTGAGGTAGAAAGTGCATGTTGGGAATGAAAATAAAAAATGATCAAGATAACAAATTTTTTTGGCTATCTCAAAGTATGTTGATGCTATTTTGTACATATTTAATATGCAATATTGTAAGCTACTTAAAATCTCTTTACCTATTGGAACTAAGCTTACTTTAGATATGTGTTCTGAAACTCCGTATGATTTTGAGGATATGTCTAATGTACCATATGCTAATTCTTTACGAAGTTTAATGTATGCAATGGTTTGCACTAGGCTAGGCACTTCCCAAATAGTGGGAGTATTAAGTAGACTTTTTTCTAACCCTAATATAAATAATTATAATTATGTGAATAGGGTATTAAGATATTTGTGTGGTAATTTTGACTATTTTTTTGTTTATTTTAGTACTAACACTAAGGATAATACATTCGTCATATAAGGTTTTGTTTGATATAGATTATGCAGGTGACTTGGATACTTAAATATCCACTAGCAAGTATGCATTTACTTTTTTTGGTGGTGTAATGAATTGGATGAGTAAGAGGTAGGCCATAGTTTCTTTATCCATTACTAAATAGAGTATATGATTATTTCCCATGTCTCTAAGTGGGTAGTATGGTTAAAAAGATTGTGTACAAGTATTTGTTTTGATTGTAAGAAAATTTAGATTGGTTGTGATAGTCAAAGTGTAATTTGTATAGAAAATAATCCTATGTATCATGCTCTAACTAAGAATGTGGACATTTAGTATTGCTTTATTTAGGAAATGGTTACAAATAAAAAAATTAAGTTTAAGAAGATTGGCACTAAAGAGAATGTTGTATATTATCTTACGAAGCCTGTGAGGAAAGAAAAGTTCATTTTGTGTAGGGAGGCTACAAGTCTTGTTTCTTATACTTAGTTGATTATGTTTTCCTGTGGATGTAGTTACAAAGTGTGATGTCAAGTGAGAGAATATTAGGATTACAGTTTCATCAACCTTGTAAATCCTATGCATTTAATCATTCTATGTAATTATTTATAAATACATTCATAAGCGATGCGGGATCCACCTGAAAGGATGAATTTTGTTTGATTCTATGCATGGGAGATAGAATAACAAAACTAAAACACTCTCATTCAAGGATAACCCTAGAGATCTCAATCTAATGGAGAAAGGGGAAAGAGATCTTGCAATAGTGTTGTCCTAGGGGTTGATTATAAACTAATGAGGGGTTCACCACCAAACTAGGGCTTGGAAATACAAATGAAATGCAAGATGTAATGCTTAACCCTAATATGATGCAATCTTTAACTAAATGACCTAAAAATGCATGTAAAACTGAACAAAAAGTTGCAAGATGAAATGTGGGCACCTAGAAATCTAAAGATGACTGGATGAAGGCCTAAAATTATAAAAATACTAATTTTAAAGCCTATTGGGACTCATACAACAGACTGGGTGATTTGGTCCCAAACCTGGGTTTCTGTACAAAAACTAGAATCTGGAAAATGGGTGTCTGAAACTATAAAAACCTAGAAAATGACTAAACTTGGACTCATACCCCAAAACTAGCATATCAATCCAATTAGGGTTTTCTAAAGCTTTAAATTCTAAATTTGGTCTTCAATGTCTACTCTACCCTTTCCAATTGATTTTTGGATCTGAAACCTTGATTTGCAACTTGTAGAAGCCTTCTAATCATCTTCAATGCAAGATGACAACTTTGACAACTTTGAAGATTTTGAAAAGCTTCTCCAAACTTTCTCTTCGATGTTTCTTCAACCTAAACCTATAAATCACACACTAAAGAAAGGTAAAAATGTTGTTTTGTTAGTAGAAATGGGTTTTCCTTGGTCAAACCTCATTTTGGTAATCAAACCTTGAAATGAAATGAAATAGGAATGGAGAATAATGAATGAACAAAATAAGATGTTGCAACTCACCAAACCCTAGCAATAAAGTGTTGCAAACATTTATGAAATGGCTCCAATGGACATAGATCTTGACTCTTTCTTGAATGTGATAGATCTTGAATTGAATGCTAGCTTGAACCATAAAGCCCTACATCACAATTATTATCTCAAAAACAAACATGATGCATGAAGACATTGGCATGATACTTGATGCTTGAATAATGCTCTAAAATGCTCTTGAATTCTCTTGTAAATACTTCAATTCTCTTGTGAACTCCAATGCATGTATACTTGAAGGCTTAGGATGATCTCTTGAATGCTTCAGTGAAAATGAGTGAAGGAACCTTGTATTTATACTTAATTATGCAAAATTTCATAAAATTACAACACTACAAGCCAACATTAGATCTAGGAGGATAAAATCCCACAAAGAATTTGAATTAATTTTGATTTTGGGCCACACAAGACTCATACGCCCAAGGTGGCATGTGAGTCCCATTAGGCATAATTTATGGGACCATTTTCAAAAATGCTTAGAAAGGTGTAAAATCTAGATTGGGACCCAAAACCCTAGGTGGGACTTATATGCACAAGGTGGCATGTGAGCCCCAGATCACTAAATCTAGGCCACACAAGCTAAAAACACCTAAATTTTGATTTGATGTTGATTTATGTTGAGATTATCCTCAAAAAGATGCATTAAATGAGGCTTGCGCATGCAAAATAAGGCCAATTAAAGCATAAAGAAACCCAATTATTTATGAAAACCCTAGAAAAGTGTGAAAGTGTGTGACAACTCTTTACAACACTCTAAATAAGGTATGATTAAGTTTATTTAATTCACAAGGTCCCAAGACCTAATATCAGTGTGTTAAACACATTACAATACTAAGTCAAGGCATCATTAAGCTCAAAATTACAAGGAGGGCCCAAACAAGTGTGAAAATGTCACCGATGATATTTTTTGACACTACATTTAGCCCCTATTTTAGTGAGAGGATGAATTTGCTTAAAAATCACACTAAAGTAGAAAAACATGCATCAAGAGGGTTCCAAGTGCACTAATGCTAGTAAGATAGGATGACAACAATCAGGAGGGGTGATCAAGCCCCCAGGATCAAGATCCCATGGTAAACCAACATATGCACAAAAGAACACACGTGAAAATGATATAAAGAGCATCATAAAGGCACAAGCATACACTTCCAAAGACAAAGTGAAGGGGAAAAAACAAAACAAAGGAGGGGGGATCAAGCTTCGATCATTTAATCATCGCGATGTGGATCAGATCTAGGTTGTTTTTCCAAAAAATGAACTCTCACTATGAGGAAACATAACTTAAAGTTGTATGTTGGGTGAGTAATCAAAAGAGGTGAGACACATACACACACAATCGGTATTCACTCACACTCACATGTGAGTGGCTATGGGAAAGTCATGAAACATTGACACCAACTACACAAGTGGAACCTGTAACACAGAAAAACAAATAAAAACACATTGAACAAGTCACAAAGCTATTATAAGATGATTGGGGTTCCTTATATTTTGAACATACATTCATGTGTGAGTACAAGATCATAAACAAAGATTCAAATAAGGGACATGAAAAAGTAGTCATGTCAACACAAAACTCAAATGACCCTTCTAAAGCATCCGCCTTAACCACTTCAGAACACAAGACAATAAATTACACAACAAACTTTGATGAAATCAACAATGAACAATCACTAAATCCAAAAGAGATGAAGAAATTTTATGGAAAAGGTTATAAACTTATGAAAAAACTTGGGTATAGTGGAAAATGATGTGGTGCTAGAGAACAAGGTATATGTGTTCCCATTGAGCCTAACACGTGAGAAACAACTCATGGTATTGGTTATTGCCCTTTGATAGAAAAAAAAAAACCTTCACTCAACATCAACACTATCACAAAAGATTCCTCTAAGCCAACTTTAATAGTAGTGCATCCTGAACTAATAGACATTAGTGGTCTTGATTATTCTCCTTTTCATAAAATGAAAAAAACAAAGCAATCTTTGCTTAATGTCAATGTCATCTCACAAAATGCTAATGTCTTGAGTTCATTAGATTTTACACCCTCCTATAAAGGAGAGAACAATATCTCATAATCTAAAGAGTCTTGCGTAAGTATGACATCTTGTACTAAGCAAGAGAAATATTTCTCACAAAATGAAGGAACCTCTTCTACCGTTGATCAAGAGGGTATCTTGTCATGACTCCTTCAAGATCACTTGATATCTCTCCCTCCAAGAACACAAAATAAATTTTATTAAGAAACTTCATTTTGTGCATATCATAGAATTCATGGTCATGCCACTAACTGTATAGGAGAAAATTTTCACCCCTTATGCAAATTCCCCTTTTACCCTTCCTCACTTTAGAAAACCAAATTCGAAGGCTAAAATCCACATAATCCCATTGCCTTCATTCCACTTGGCATCTGCTTTGTGTGTCAATAGATGAATAACTATCAAGGACGTCTGTGTGGCGTGCAAATTTTTGCACAACAAACTTACATCACTGGTAGATTCCTGCATTTGGAGCCTGCAGAGGCATTACACTTCCCATTGGAGGTTGATTTGTAATTCCCTCTTAGACTAACCAACCCGAATATGGTTGTTTTCCTTATTCTCTCCTTCAAAATTCACTCCTCATTCATTCATTTCATCCTCTAAGCATTAAGTTCATCTCTCCAAGCCATTCTCTAAGCATTCTACATAGCTTTCCTTACATCCATCACTCTCAAGCAACACTTTGCACTCCATAGTAGCAACAACAATACTCTGTCAACTCTATAGAGCAAATGTGGAACAACACCATTGTAGTAGGGGCTTGAGTCCTCTCATTTTCTCCTCCATTAGCTAGTGATCTCTTGGAGGAGGTGGTAAGCTTTCTACTCCTCTCCTCTACGATTTGGTTGGGTATCACCTTACTATTTTGTAGTGTTTTTGTGTTCTTTACTCCATTTCCTTCTTTATCATATATTTCTCCATTGTTGCAAACTTGGTTGTCTGTGGAGGTAGAAACACCAAAATAGGGGTCTAACTGAGGCAAGCCCCTATACAGCCCCAAAAAATTTCCCCCTTTCTTGTGTGCAGGTGGACATGCATTTGGAGCTAGCTGGCAAACAAATACCTTTGTGAGATCATTCTTGCCATGCTAACTCTTGTATATTTACTTTATCATGTTCATTCATATCTTTCCCATGTCATAGCTTTATTTTGGCCCTTTGGAAGTGATTATCTAGGTTGTTAGTCTATTTTCTAGTAGTTAAACTTGTCTTTTTGGTCCTCTGGTTGTACAAACATTAGCGCACCTGAGAGACGCCAGTGCGTCACACTATCGTCCCAAAACCGTGCTTTCGTCCTTGGGAAAAGAGCTTCCTAAGACATGGTGTTGAACCCAAAAACTAGCTCACCTAGCCCCATCTTAAATCTTAGGTCTATAGAGTGGTTGAAGGACCTCATAGTCCTCATCATTCTTGTCCCTTATTTCAAAACACCGCTTTAAGTTGAGGTAAATTAGGGTAGCCTTCTGCTCTTGGCCCTCCATGACTTGAGGCCTTCAACGTGGTTGGTCCCCCTCTCTTACATTTTTGGTGAACCTAATGTGAACCAACGTCTATTCATCCATTAGTGTTGAGGATTTTTCCCTTGTACCTTGTGGTTGTTGTGTACCTAAGTGTTGTGAAGGTTTATGAGCATCACAACCCAGTCCACAACCTCTAGGAATATTGTTAAGAGAAGTATATGACACCTTTCGATGGAGAAGATGAAGTTCACTACTCATTTCTCTATAGGCCTTTTCTCTGGTCCCACCATTGTTCTGGCCACATAGGAGCAGTTGTCAAGGGGTGAGGTCAGGTTTTCTAATGAGACTAACCACGTCCCCACTCCTCTTGTGTCTCCTACACCATCTTCAGTAGATGAGAATGAGGTTGTTCACATTCCTACAGAATATGTTTTCCCTCAGCAAAGGGTTGGGTGACTTGGAACATCATTTGGAAAGAAACCCAAAGTTGGCAAGAACTGCCCAGGTTATCATTGAACTAAAGTATATGGTGGGAAAAGACCAAACATGCATAGAACTCTTGGCTAGTCTCTCTAGTCTAATTGATGCATGTGCTCCTCCAAGAAATCCTAATATTATACAAGGAGCCACTTTTGAAGATCATGAGATAGCTAGGACTATTGATACCTCCTACATCTATATACATGAACAATATTGTACCCTCAATCAACATCCCCTTTGCCTCTAAGGGATCTGACACTATCAAAGTGAACAAGATCCCCTTGGGTTTTAGCTTCACCCCTCCTGTCCCCTCTAGTGGTGGAGATTTTGGCGGGATGAGTGGTGGGGGCTTTGGTAGTGGAGGTGGCTTTGGTAGTGGAGGTGGTACTAGTGGAAGCAGTTCTGGTGGAGGTCATGGTGGTGGCTTTGGAAGTGGAGGCGGCTCCGATGGAGGCCCTACTAGTGACGATGGCTCTAGTGTTGGTTCTAGCAGAGGTCAGACTAGTGGTTCTGGTGGTGGCTCCGGTGGCGGTTCTAGAGGAGGTTCCTCTAGCCTTCTATCTTCTAATGACCATATTCTAAACACTCTTCTTCAGAATATAAGTAAGATGCAGATCTAGTTAGTGAGTCTCTGCCAAGCCTCTACCCAGCCTATCTTCCAACCCTTCTTCTGGCATAGCTCATTGTTAGTCACAATTCTTAACACTCCCTTTCCTCAAGGAATGGAGATTCCTAAATTCAATAAATATGGCAAAAAATGGGACCCACAAACACATGTTTCCGCCCTTAACACCCTATGTACAAACTTCTTCCATCATGATGCGTTGATGGCCAAACTATTTCCTTGATCTCTCAAGGATACAACACTTGAATGGTATTATTCCTTGCCTGATAATTCTATTTTCTCATTTGATCAACTTGTAAGCCAATTCCTATGACATTTTCAAGCTAACATCAAGCCGAAGATAACATTTTCAAATCTCATCTGATGCAAACAAGGAGATAATGAAAATATTACTGATTTTATAGCGCAATATCAAGCGCTCTTCTCACAAATCTCGTATCTACTACTTGACTCTGACATGCAAAAGGTATTCATAAAGAACTTAGAAAGGCCTTGGAAGGAAAATTTTTCCCTTATGAAATAGCCTTCTTTCACGCATTTGTGTGCATCCCTATGATAGTATCAATAGATGGTGGTTCAATTTGGGGGATCCTCCTCATGCTCCCATCCTGAAGGAAAGTCCATCATATCAATCTCTAGGAAAGGTAATGCCATTGCAAATGTAGTAGCCACTGCAGATGATAACAGCCTAAAATGCAACTGAAAGTTAACAAAGTTGGAAAAATCTTGCTCTTACATCTTGCAAAAGTTAGTGAAGGATAAGATCGTAACCTTGTCAAACCCTAGACCTCTTGAGGAACCTTACCCTAGTTGGTATGATGCAAGTACCTATTTTCAATACCATCATGTCAACAGACATGATACCAAACAATGTATGTGCCTACATCAGATACAGAACCACATTGAGGATGGTACTATTCATCTCGATGGTAGAAAAAAAATACAAATAGATTAGTGGCGAAAGAAAATAGTGAATTGTAGATATACACAGACTCATTTTCGTTGCATTCTTCTAATATGATTATCAAGCCCATTGATTCTCTCACCCAACCCAAGGCCTATGTTAACATGGTCACGGTTACTCCTACCGCATAGCCTGCGGCCAATTCATTAAATGTGACATTCACATTGGAGGACTAACCCTTAAACAACAATCCCTATCCCCTTTATATTCCCACTCACCTCAATGGCAATATTGTGACAGGGGTCCTAGTAGATCCCACGAGTTAAGTGAATGTTATTATAGAGGATACATTGTGGCTTAATTCGTTACATAGAAAAGAATACAAAGAAACGAATTCTACCGTCCCTACACATGATGGTCTTTGTCTAAAACCATACAAATCAATAACTTTGTCCATCCTAGTTGTACCTAGGGCTCTTGACATAGTTTTGATGTCATTCTAGAGTCAGATTTGTTTAGGATAAAGCCAGGCATACCTTGGCTAGCTTCCATGAATGGAATCGCCTTTGTTATCCATAAATGTTTAAAATTCTCCCATGAAGGTGTCATGCATGTAGTGCATGACACTGGATTCTATCCTCTGGTGTCCCATGGAGGATATTTGCTAGACCACTTTTTCCCTGCCCTAGTTGGTCTGCTTCCTCCAAGAACAAACCTACTTTACAAAAACTACGTAAAATAAAATACCGGGGGCAAGGGACAGCCAAAATTGGCTCTTCTTGTGGCACAACAATCAACTATCTCCTCTTCCTGAAAAGGAAAGGAGAAGCTTGCCTCCTCCCAAAATGACTCGTCTGCTCCCCTTTCTTGGGAAGAGTATTGCATGAGTAAGTTTGGTTTTTACCCATTGAGTCTGATGATCCCTCCTTGGCGCAAACCCAAGATCAGGATGTTGGACCTCCCTAATGAGCCTCCTGGTCCTTGGTATTATTTGTACTACAAAAAGAAAGGTTCTTGAAGGGAATTTGATCTGTGGCCTCCTGCTGCTCCTACCCCCAAAGTAGTAAGTGGGAAGAGACCTGTTGTCGAGGCACTTGAACCAACTCCCCCTGATGCTTCTCAACCTGATCCTCCTACTCCCATTTAGGAGTATGTTCCTCTAGTAGAAATGGTTGTAGTGGACACTCCCATGGCTGAGCAGAAGCCTTTTATTCCTTCATAGCCTCTGATTCAAAGAGTCACAGAAACTTCCTTTCACACGAGCATAAGCATCGGTGAAAGGCTCTCATGGTTGAGTAGCCCACCTTATAGAGGAAGGAAGAGGAGATGACCACCCCTATATTAGGGCCTCCTATCATGTCCTCTCTCCTCCCCTCTACTTTAGTTCAAACCAACTCTACATGACTTTTAGCTTCCATTATGAGTATGATGTGCCTAACCCTAAAAATGTGTAGGTGTTCATCACTCCTTTGGTGGAGCCACCTCTGTTGATGTCCCTTACAGATGTTCCACCTATCCCAAAACCCATAGATATGATGAACACTTTAGTGGTGTCTACTACAATTTTCTCTGCCTCCTCTTCCTCCACACCTCTTGCCTTGTCTGTTGGGACTTCACCTCCTTTGATGAAGTAGAAGGTAGAGAGTGGTCCTTCCAGCAACGAAGGATGTAAGAGGATCCCATCTTCTCTAAAAGGTGGTCCCACACTCACTTGTTTTATCCTAGTGACGGAACTAGTCCCAGCTTCCCCTGAGTTCGTCATTGCTCCTGAGTCACTCAGAGAGCCTAGCGGTGAATCTCAGGCATAGCCTTCCCCATCCGTTGAGGTGAAACATGAAACTCCTATTAATATTATGTTTATCACTTTGGAGGAGGTTCTAGCCTTGTCGGTGATCTTCATAAAGTGTTGAACTTAGCTTCATAAGAGCTCGATAGAGAGGACCTTGTGGTGCTCTCTTCCTTAGCCCTTGTTATGGGAGGGTCGGACGCTCATCCTCTTAACATTCCACCACTGCAAGATTTTCCTCCTTCCCCCTATGATGATCTAGAGTGGGAGGTGAATGACCTCTTGGTCAATCAGTGTTAAGGGGAGGACCCTTCTTTATCTTTAGATTAAATGTGTGTGTGTGGTGTGATGTGTTCCCTTGTGATTGTGCTATGTGTTTCTAGATGACCCTTGTCACCCTTGTTGGTGCTTGGATACAGGCATGGTTTTTGTGTCATAAACCTTCTTTTATTTGTATCGTCATTCTTCCATGTTTGTGACTTGATTTTTGATAAATTAGGGACAATGCAAAGTTTTGGGGGCATTTAAGCTTCCCATGTTGACCCATTTTTTTAATTTTTACTTTGTATTCTCATGCATTCTTCACATGGTCTAATATAGTAGGGGGTGATAAAAAATCATTTTATATACTATTACTATACATACATACATACATACATACATACATACATACATACATATATATATATATGAGCAGTTCTAACCCCAAAATATTAGGCTACCCTTGTGCCCTTTGTGTTTTCTTTTCTCGTTTTCTTTTCCTTTATCTTTCTCTTCTTTGCTTGATTTTTCCCTCTCATGTGTGATAAAGCCACTTCTATAACACTTCAATTTTTAGAAAATGCATTTGTTGCCAATGAATATTTTCTGGAGAATCTTCACAAACCTCTTTTCAAGAATCATGTTCTCAACTTGAGACCCTAGTGGAACATGTTTACTTCATCATGGGTTCATAAAGAAAGAACTTGAGAATCTTCCTCCAAAGTGGGAACAACTTTGATCTTCCCCTCACGTGGGGTCATATTCTTATTTTTGAATTGCTTGATGAAGTGAACATCTTTCAAAAGGATTCCTTGATGACGAATCAATTCAAGAAAGAAACATCTCTTTTGTGCTTTCGAACAGTGTGTCCCTTGAGTGGACCCCTTCTTCACACCAGGGTTCCCAAGGGACCCCTTTGAAATTTTTCCAACTTGTTGACGGTCTGTGCGACTGTCCGGTTACTTTCCTGTGTGGCTACTTCTTGACATGTTCTATCTGCAGGTAAACATGTCACTTTACAGGTGCACTTGTGAAGCCACTTTCCAACTCTGCGGAGTCCCCTTCCTTTGGTTTCCTCCATGTGATATATCTTGGGGGATTCCTCCCTACAGGTTTGCAGGCTTGTAGGGCTCTTCTTCTAAGCTTTCTCTATGCGAGAGATCTTGGGGGTGGCTCCCCTATAGGTCTACGGGTCTGAAGGGAACTTTCTTTGGATTTCCTTCATTTGAGAGATCTTGAAGGACACCTTCCCTATAGGTTTGCGAGTCTGTAGAGCACTTTTTTGGATTCCTCCATGTGAGATATCTTGGGGGACACTTCCTTGCAGGTTTGTAGGTCTATAAGGCACTTTTCTAGGTATCCAAGATGTGATAGATCTTGGGGGAAACCTTCCTTGCAGGTCTGTAGGCCTATGAGGCACTTTCTTCTTGGGGCTTCCTTCATGTGAGATATCTTGGTGGTTTCCTCCTTGCAAGTCTACAGTCCTATAAGATGCTTTCATTCTTTAGCTTCATAGTTCTTCGAGGCTATGAAACCATTTACTTGTCCTGCGCTCTTGAGTTTTCCAGATCGTGGTCTACATCCTCAACAGTTCAGGTATACATCTCTAACTCTACTACTTCTCTGATCTACTTTACTAAAGCACTCACCAATATTCGTGCTTCCTAAAGTGGGGGTAAAATGTATAGGAACAAATTTTCACCCCTTATACAAATTCCCCTTTTACCCTTCCTCACTTTAGAAAAACAAATTCGAAGGCTAAAATCTACATAAGCCCACTTCCTTCATTCCACTTGGTGTCCACTTTGTGTGTTGGCAAAGGAATAATTGTCGAGGATTCCTACGTGACGCACAGACATCCACATGGCACACTTATGTCCCTAGTAGACTCCTACATCTAGAGCCTGCAAAGGTGTTACACTTCCCATTGGAGGTTCATTTCTAACGCCCTCTTTGGCTAACTGACCTGAATATGGTCATTTTCCTCATTCTCTCCTTCAAATTCACTCCTTATTCATTCATTTCATCTTATATGCATTCAGTTATTTCTCCAAACCATTCTCTAATAATTCTACACAGATTTCCTTACATCCATCACTCTCAAGCAGCACTTTGTACTCCATAGCAGCAACAACAGTACTTTGTCAACTCCGTAGAGCAAGTGTGGAACAACACCATTGCAGTAGGGGCTTAAGTCCTCTCATTTTCTCCTCCATTAGCTAGTGAACTCTTGGAGGTGGTAAGCTTTCTAGTTCTCTCCTCTATGATTTGGTTGGGTAGCACCTTACTACTTTGTAGTGTTTTTTTATTCTTTACTTCATTTCCTTCTTTATCATATATTTCTCCATTGTTGCAAACCTAGCTGTCCATGGAGGTGGAAACAACAAAATCAGGGTCTAAAGCAGGACCTTATACAGCCCCAAAAAATTTCCCCCTTTCTTGTGTGTAGGGGTATGTGCATTTGGAGCTAGCTGGTGAACGAATACCTTTGTGAGATCATTCTTGCCACCCTAACTCTTGTATATTTACTTTATCATATTCATTCATATCTTTCCCATGTCATAGCTTTGTTTTGGCCCTTTGGAAGTGATTAGATAGGTTGTTAGTCTATTTTCTAGTGGTTAACCTTGTCTTTTTGGTCCTCTGGCCATACAGACGCTAGCGCACCTGAGAGATGCTAGCACGCCATGCTATCATCTCAGAACCACACTTCCATCCTTGGGAAGATAGCTTCCTAAGACACAGTGTTGAACCCAAAAACTAGCTCACTTAGCCCCATCTCAAATCTCAGGTCTACAGAGTGGTCGAAGGACCTCATAGTCCTCATCATTCTTGTACCTTATTTCAAAACACCCCTTTTAGCTAAGTAAGTTAGGACAGCCTTCCACTCTTGGCCCTATGTGACCTAGGGCCTTGAACATGGTTGGTTCCCCTCTCTTACACTAATTAATGTAAGGCTTTAAGTAACAAAATTTAACATCTCAAGGAGTGTGGTGCTCTTCCTTGTATTGAAGCACCTAATTCCTCTAACTAATACTCACTTTCATCTTATTTGACTCACCCTTGTCCTACACTAAGTGAGGGCAAGGGGTTAGTTAGCCTTGTCCTCATATGTCACTTGTCGTTGTCTCTTTTGGATAGTTGACCACCTTTCATGTACATCTAAGAGAAATATTTGGATGTGGATGACATGCCTTAATTTGGATCGCATGTGACATACTACCTTTTTCATTACGTAGCTTATTAGAAACATATGACTTGGCATAGGGATTTCTGAATAATCTCTCATGTCTTCTTCTACTTTAAAGAAATTTCTCATAGTAATGGTGTTAGCAACTTCTTTAAAGTGGGGGCATACATCGACACTTATATTTCATTGCACGATTTTCTTTCTTCTTGCGATGCATCCTTTTCTTGGTGGTTTCATTGGGCTTGATTTCCTCCAAGAGCATGATATTTCTTTGACTTGTCCTCTCTTGGAAACATTAGGCACAATGTTCCCTAAGAAGATACATTGCACAAACTAAGAAAAATCCCTTTAACATACCTTACACTATTTTGGCATTTATTGTTTATATGGCCACCATGCATAATACAATTTGCATGCCTATGGAGCCATCCTATTTGTCTATAATTTTCAAGCATATGAATTTTTGCTTGCCTCATGGAGCTCAAAGATCATTTTTGTGTGGTGCCCTATTAAAGTTGTCAGGAGGTATAACTTTGGTATGGTTTAGCGGGAAGCCCAATCTGAGGCATGACTTTTCCCATATCCACTTGCATGTGTGTGAGTACATACCAGCCATGAGAGTATGTTTTTCACCTTTTAGGACTTCTCACCTGGCGGACAGCCAAGACTTTCATTGCCTTAGAGTGAGTATACATTTTTGGACAAATAGCCTAGATCTGATCCACATCGTGTTGGACAAACAGTCGAAGCTTAATTCACCTTTTTATTTTTTCCCATTTTTTCTTCTCTTCCTTCTAGTTGTTTCCATTACATGATCATGTATCTTGTTTTGCTACAAATCATTCACCTTGTGCATGCCCTTTTGCACTTACGCCAGTTTGACTTAGGATCCTATATCATGGGGGCTTGACCGTCTCCTTCATCTTTGTTATCCTAGACCATCCGCATTAATACAATTGGACCCCTCTTGAATATCTACTTTAGTGTGAATTTGAAGCAAGTTCATCCTCTCACTAAAGTGGGGGCTAAATGTAGTGTCAAAAAAAGTGTACCTAGCTTGATTCAAGAATAATTAATGATAAATTAAACTTAATGTCGCCTTGGTCTAGTGTTGTGAGGTGTTTTACACATCCACATTAGGTCTTGGGCCCCTACAAACTGAATAAAATTCATTTATCAATGTCTTGTAAAGGTGTTGTAAAGTGTTGTAAATGAATTTCACACTTTTCTAGACTTTTATTAAGAATTCAAGTCTAATGGACCTATTTTTCCCTTATTTCAATGTTGTAAAATGTATTTAATTGCATTCTCACATTAGTCTAGAAGGCTTGTAAATTAAACTTGGTTTTAATCTAGTGTTGTAATGTGTTTTGCACATTCACATTGGATCTTGTGCCTTTCTAGGCTAAGTGTACCTCATTTTAATGTTGTATTGTGTATTTAACCACACTTTCACATTGAAATTTGTGTCCCTAGCCCTAATCACCATTTATATAATCATTAATAGGCCCCTATGACCCCATGTTGTGCATCCCAAGGAAAATTTTGATCAAAGACCTGACTAGATCAACATATGAACTTAATTTATGCATTCCCCAAAACTTTAGCATGGAAAATATCCCCTATGGGACCCATTCACCACTTTGGGCTAATGAGTCCCATTTGGCCTATTTTTAAGGATCTGTGCGGGAAAATTGGGTTTTAAGTTTGAATTTCTTCAATATCGGCGTTGGAGATCTAATTAACGGTCATGTGAGTGTATTTCCTATATAAGAAAGCTTCCAAATCATTATTTCATCCATCCATCCATGTTGTCAATTCAAGTAAGCAATAGTTAGGCATTTCAAGTCTTCACAAGGTCATCAAGATAGCATTCAAGACCAATTCTAAGGATTTCAAGGGAAGATTCTTCATCCATTGTTGCAGCAATTCAAGATCCATCATCATGTAAAGTTTCTAATTGCATTACTTCATGTTCATGTTTCATTATCTTAGTTCATCATTTTGGTTTAATTGCCAACAAGGGGTTTGACCAAGGCAAACCCCTATTCCCTAGCAAACAACATTTTCTCTCTTTCTTTTTGTGATTGTAGATCTAGGTGCTTTGAAAGGCTTGGAGTTGATTGAAGAATAGGTTTCAAACTTGTTGGAGTCATCTCTCTATTGGAAAGGTCAAAATCTTCACAAAAAGTCACTTACAGTCCCGAAAATTAGGGTTTTGGATCTGGACACCTAGAGATACAGATTAAGTAGACCAAAAGCTAAAAATTCCACTTCTAAGTTTCCAGAAAAGTCAAAATGGACTCATTTTCCATTAGTGGATAATGAGTCCTACTATACCTTCTTTTTGTATTTTTTTATGGATTTGGATACCCATTTGGCTAAAATAGGCTTCGATGCAGTTTTCCAAAATCACAACTGATTTTCAGAGAATGGTGAATGAGTCCCACCAGGTAAAAATCAGAATTTCTAGACTTTCAAAGTTATTTCCAGTCTTCAATACATTTCTAGGTGCACACTTTCTATTTCATAGCTTTCTTTTTTGCTCTATTTGCATTTCTAAGCCATTTTCTAGGCCATTTTGCATATAACACTATGTTTTCAAACATCTTGTATTTTCCAAGTTCACACTTGGTGGTGAACCCTCATTTGCTATTATCATTTCCATATAACCTTCCCTTTGTCATATTTCAATCTCCTTTGCATTGAAATCTCAAGGGTTTGTTCTTGAGTGAATAGTACAATTTTGTCCCCCTTTCCTTTCAGGTTGCAAAAACCTTAGAAGCGAAAGTGAGAGCACAAAATTATCTTATTATTTTTGGTGAACCTACATTTAGAATACCTTCTTTTCTAATTTTGATTCCATCATCATCTTAGATTTAGCTTGCATTAACTTTGCATTAGGATTTGCATTGATTAATTTGCATTCTAGGGTTTCAAATTTTTGCATTAGTGAAAGTGCATATAGGTTGCATTTTTTCATCTCACATCATCAAAAATCATATAAAAACTGCATTTTCATTTCATATACAGGTCATACAGCATAAAAAAGCATAAAAAACCAATTAATATTCCTAAATTTTTTGAAAAAAATCCCCATTGGGACTCATTTGCCACCTTGGGCGAATCAGTCCCCTTGTACCCTTGAAACTGCCTTTTATACCACTAAAAACCTTGTTTCTGCACTTTTGTTTGCTGCCATTAACTATCTATATCAATTGGCTAAGTTTTTTTTACATGCATTTCATTAGATCTAGCTTAAATTAGCTCCTTTCATGCATTTCTCAATTTCAAATTTGCATTTGCAACATTTCATCTTTTAGGTTGTTGCATAATGTAAGCAATAAATTAACTTGTTTCACATTTAAAATTTGCATTTAAACATCTTACTTTAGGTCATTGCATTTCACTTTCTTTACTTTTCCATGATAGCATGTTTACTTTCACAAGATGTGGTTTTGATATGGTTAAAAATGGATTGCATAAATATAACATCCCCTCTTATGAGTTCAATTTAGATTACAACAATGAGTTCATTAAGAACAATGTTCAAACCATTTACAAAATCCTTAATATGATGAGGATGGTAGTGTTGGCAATCATAAAAATCATACTTTTTCTTCTCTTGATACCTCTCCTATTAGTGACGAAGGTATCTTGGTGAAAGAAGATACAAGCATCAAGGATCTTGATTGTCCCTCTCCTCATCACCCTTTGGAAGATATTAGACAACAAGAATATGAGATCATAGAAACATTTCTAAACATCACTTTGTCGACTCTTCATTCATCCCTGGCTTGTGAGAATATTTTAGCGAAAGAATATGATATCATAAATAGCCATGACAATCAAAATTTTCCTTCTCTTAATATCCCTCCTTGATGCAAAGAGGATAGGTTGGTGTTAGAAAATATACCTATGAATATTCATGAGAATCTTGCTCCTCCCTTCCCTAATGGTCCCACCATTTGGGAAGATCTATTTGGTAAAAATGAAAATCATAGTTGTCCTTCTCTTGATGCCTCCCCCACTTGTGATGAAGCTATTTTACAAAATCTAACCATGGAATGTGGTGAACATCTTACAAGCTTTCCTAATAGGGTAGATAGTATGACACAAGAGAATGAAGCCTTAGAGAAAAAGGAAAATCAAATAGATCCTTCTCCTAATATCCCTACTATTTCTAAACAAGACAATCCAACCATTGATCATTCCCCTAGTTGTGATGAACTCATTTTAGAAGAACCAATCATTGAATGTCAAGAACATTTGGTTTGCAGTTCTCCTAAACACTCTCCTCCTAGGGAAGATATCATGGTGAAAGTAGAGGAAAACATTGAAAATAATGATATTGTATCCTTAGAAAAAGATGATGAAGTAGCCTTGGACTCTCATTCACTAAGGTATGTTAATATTATTCAACCTCAACTCATCCTTTACCCCCCTTCACACAAACCACAAACTCAAAACAAACCTTAACTCATCCTTTACCCACCTAAGAACAATGTTTTGCAGCAACCGAGTCATAATACTATTTCCCATACATATAACACTAGGAGCAATCTACAACTAAGAGAAACACCTTCAACATCCCTCCCATTGCCTAATCCTATCCCACCTAACCCTATCTTACCAGGTCCTCCTCCCTTATCTCCACAAAGTGGAAAGTAGTACAATCTTGTTGAACAAATTAAGAACTCTCCTGCAAAAATATTTGTAAGGGATTTAATTCAGAATTCACCTACTTATCACACTATGCTTCAAACAACCTTGCAACAAGTTGTGGTTCCCTCTAGTGCAAACCTGAATGACATAGCAGCCACGATTCAAGGAATAAATGTTGACATTGTTTTCCACCAAAGTGAACTCCCCTCTTTGGAAGTGCAAAAACAAAATGATGCTTTCATGATCATAGCTCAATAGAAATGAAAAGGGATAAAGAGAACCCTCTTTGACAATGGTTAAACCCTTAATGTGTGTATTGTAACCCTTTTGGATAGGCTTGGTGTGGATAAATAAAAAAATTCAACCTGATTCCTTGTCTATCCATGGATTTGAAAATGTAGGAAACAACCACTTGGTGTGATCACTTTACCTATTACAGTTGGAGTGGTCACATTAGAAATACCAATCCATGTTATGCCTCATGATCTTTCATATAATCTCCTTTTAGGTAGACCATGGATTCATGCAATGAATGGGGTACCTTCTACTCTTCATCGTAAAATGAAATAAATCTACAACAACAAAGTGTATACACTCAAAGTTGACCCCGACCCAAACAATTGTTTAAACATTGAGAAATGCAAGGAAAATCCTTTAGAAAAATTGACACCAACTACACAAGTGGAACCCGTACAACAGATAGAAAAATAAAAACACATTGAAAAAGTCACAAAGCTATTAGAAGATGATTTGGGTTCCTTATATTTTGAACATACATTCATGGGTGAGTACAAGATCATAAACAAAGATTCAAATAAGGGACACAAAAAAGTAGTCATGTCAACACAAAACTCAGAAGACCCTTCGAAAGCATCTGCCTTAACCACTTCAAAACACAAGACAACAAATTACACAACAAAGTTTGATGAACTCAACAACGAACAATCGTCGAATCCAAAAGAGATGTAGAAGATTGATGGAAATGGTTATGAACTTATGAAACAACTTGGCTATAGTGGAAAAGGATGTGGTGCTAGAGAACAAGGTATTTTTGTTCCCATCAAGCCTAACACACAAGAAACAACTCATGGCCTTGGTTATTGTCCCTTGATAGAAATAAACAAGCCTTCACTCAACATCAACCCTATCACAAAATATTCATCTAAGCCAACTTAATAGTAGTGCATCCTGAACTAATAAACACTAGTGGTCTTGATTATTCTCCTTTGCCTGAAATGAAACAAACAAAGAAATATTTGCTTAATGTCAATGCCATCTCGCAAAATGCTAATTATTTGAGTTTGTTAGATTTTACACACTCCTATAAAGGAGAGAACAACATCTCACAATCTAAAGAGTCTTGTGTAAGTATAATATCCTATACTAAGCAAGAGAAATCTTTGTCGCAAAATAAAGGAACCTCTTCTATCATTGATCAAGAGGTTTTCTTTTCACGACTCCTTCAAGATCACTTGATATGTCTCCCTCCAAGAACACGAAAGAAATTTTATTACAAGATTTCATTATGTGCATATCATAGAATTCATGGTCATGCCACTAACAAACGTAAGGCTTTAAGTAACAAAATTCAACATCTCAAGGAGTGTGGTGCTCTTCCTTTTATTGAAGCACCTAATTCCTCTAACTAATAATTACTTTTATCCTATTCGACTCACCCTAGTCCTACACTAAGTGGGGGAAAGGGGTTAGTTAGCCTTGTCCTCGTATGTCACTTGTCATTGTCTCTTTTAGCTAGTTGACTTCTTTTCATGTACATCTAAGAGCAAGCTTGGGATATGTACAACATTCCTTAAGTTGGCTCGCATGTGACATACTACCTTTTTCATGACGTAGCTTATCAAAAACATATGACTTGGCATAGGGCTTTCTGAATAAGCTCTTATGTCTTCTCCTACTTTAAATCAATTTCTCATAGTAATAGTGTTAGTAACTACTTTAAAGTGGGGGCATACATCGGCACTCATATTTCATTGTGTGATTTTCTTTCTTCTTGTGATGCGCCCTTTTCTTGGTGGTGTCATTGGGCTTGATTTCCTCCAAGAGCATGATATTTATTTTTATCCTCTCTTGGAAACATTAGGCACAATGTTCCCTAAGAAGAGACCTCGCACAAACTAATAAAAATCCCTTTGAACATACCTTACACTATTTTGTCATTTATTATTATATGGCCACCTTGCATAATACACTTTGCATGCCTATGGATCCATCTTATTTTCTATAAGTTTCAAGAATATGAAGTTTTTCTTGCATCATGGAGCTCGAAGATCATTTTTATGTGGCACCTTATTAAAGTTATCAGGAGGTATAACTTTGGTATGGTTGAGTGGGAATCCCAACCCAAGGCATGACTTTCCCCATAGCCACTTGCGTGTGCGTGAGTACATACTAGCCATGAGTGTATGTTTCTCACCTTTTAGGACTTATCACCAGGTAGAAACCCAAGAGTTTTGTTGTCTCAGAGTGAGTGCATTTTTGGAAAAATAGCCTAGATCTGATCCACTCATGTTGGACAAATGATCGAAGCTTGATCCACCTTTTTATTTTTGCTCATTTTTTCTTCTCTTCCTTCTAGTTGTTGCCATTACATGATTGTTTATCTTATTTTATTGCAAATAATTCACCTTGTGCGTGTCCTTATGCACTTATGTCAGTTTGAATTAGGATCCTAGATCTTGGGGGCTTGACCACCTCCTTCATCTTTGTTATCCTAGACCATCCACATTAATGCGATTGGACCCCTCTTGAATGTCTACTTTAGTGTGAGTTTGAAGCAAGTTCATCCTCTCACTAAAGTGGGGGCTAAATGTAGTGTCAAAAAAAGTGCACCTTGCTTGATTCAAGAATAATTAATGATAAATTGAACTTAATTTCGCCTTGGTCTAATGTTGTGAGGTGTTTTATACATCCACATTAGGTCTTGGGCCCTTGCAAACTAAATAAAATGCATTTATCAATGTCTTGTAAAGGTGTTGTAAAGTGTTGTAAATGACTTTCACACTTTTTTAGAATTTTATTAAGCATTTAAGTCTAATGGACCTATTTTTCCCTTAATTCAATGTTGTAAAATGTATTTAAATGCATTCTCACATTAGTCTAGAAGGCTTGTAAATTAAACCTAGTTTTAATCTAGTGTTGTAATGTGTTTTACACATTCACATTAGATCTTGTGCCTTTCTAGGCTAATTGGACCTCTTTTTAATGTTGTAGAGTGTATTTAATCATAATTTCACATTGAAATTTTTGTCCCTAGCCCTAATCACCCTTTATATCATCATTAATAGGCCCCTATGACCCCATGTGCATCCCAAGGAAAATTTTGGTCAAAGACCCGACTAGATCAACATATGAACTTAATTTATGCATTCCCTGACACTTTAGCATGGAAAATATCCCTTGTGGGACCCATTCACCTAGGATGGCAAATGAGTCCCATTTGACCTATTTTTAAGGCTTTGAGTAAGAAAATTGGTTTTTAAGTTTGAATTTCTTCAATGTCAACATTGGAGATCTAATTAATGGTCATGTGAGTGGATTTCCTATACAATAAATCTTCCAAATCATTATTTCATCCATCCATCCATGTTTTCAATTCAAGCAAGCAATAGTTAGGCATTTCAAGTTTTCACAAGGTCATCAAGATAGCATTCAAGACCAATTCTAAAGCATTCAAGGGTAGATTCTTCATCCATTGTTGTAGCAATTCAAGATCCATCATAATGGAAAGTTTCTAATTGAATTACTTCATGTTCATGCTTCATTATCTCATTTCATCATTTTTGTTTAATTACAAACAAGGGGTATGACCAAGAAAAACCCCTATTCCCTAACAATCAACATTTTTTCTCTTTCTTTACATGATTGTAGATATAGGTGCTTTGAAAGGATTGGAGATGATTAAATATTATATTTCAAACTTGTTGAAATCATCTCTCTATTGGAAAGGTAAAAATCTTCACAAAAAGTCACTTATAGTCCTAAAAATCAAGGTTTCAGATCCAAACACTTAGAGATACAAATTGAGCAATCTGAAAGCTATAGATTCCACTTATGAGTTTCCAGAAAAATCAAAGTGTACTCATTCACCATTAGTGGTGAATGAGTCCCACTGTACTTACTTTTTTAGAATATTTTGTGGATTTGGATACATGTTTGGCTAAAACAGGCTCTGGTGCAATTTTCCAGAATCGAGACTGATTCACCCAAAATGGAAAATGAGTCCCATCATGCTTAAAATCAGAATTTCCTAAATTTTAGAGTTGTTTCTAGTCTTCAATACATTTCCAAGTGCACACTTTCTATTTCATAGCTTTCTATTTTGCTCTATTTGCATTTCTAAGTCATTTTCTAGGCCATTTCGCATATCACACCGTGTTTTCAAACATCATGCATTTTCGAAGTTTACACTTAGTGGTGAACCCTCATTTGTTGTTATCATTTCCCTAGAACCTTCCCTTTGTTAGATTTCAATCTCCTTTTCATTGAAATCTCAAGGGTTTGTTCTTGAGTGAATAGTGCAATTTTGTCCCCCTTTCCTTTTAGGTTGCAAAAACCCTAGAAGCGAAAGTGAGCACAAATTTCTCTTATTCAATCTTTTATTAACTTTAACTTCTAGCACAATATCATCTATGCAATATGAAAAAATATGATCAAGTTGACACTAGCAATTGTATTTATGTTTTTATATGAGATTACAAAGATTGTAGGCACCGACGTACTTGAATCATCAATTTTACAATTTAGTAGGCATCAACCTACAAGGAGCACCAACCCCTAACGTTCGTAGGCACCAACCCCACTTGTCGAGCATCAACTTAGAAAAAATAATAACGTAAAGAACAATGCTCCACCTTCAATATTGCTTCTTCAACGGATGATGGACATTACAATCTTCTTCATTTATTCACTCCATGATTTCCTTTTCATGATTGAAATATCTTTCATTGAATGATATTCACATAAATCAGCATATGATAAACTCACTTTTCCTTCACCTACAAATCTACCTCTTATATATTCTCTTCATACAAATTTTCCTCTTATATTTTCTTTATTCAAATATGCTCAACACATACAATCTATCTTCTTGTGTCTTACCCCTGCAATAGATGATGATCTTTTCACAAATCTGATCCAAGTTATGTATTCTTTCCTTTACAAGCTGATGATATACATGTACTCTCTTTTTCTACAAATCTTATCCAAATCAAGTACTCTATCCTTCCATAAATCTAATCCAAATATATGTACTCTCTTCATCTTCAAATTGATCACATACATGGAAATTACTTCCTTCAAATATGATCTTAAATACCACACATGTTCTTTATATCTACCCGCACTTATCCTTTATATGTGGGATGCATAAATCCTTCAATATGAATCTGAAGTACTTTGTATCTAAACCTACCCTTGATCTTCTCTTTATCATATTATATCATTGAATGCTTTTTCTCTCAACTCACACTTCTTCTTTTTGATGTAGGTTGTCTCTTTAATACTCACACAATAGATAAACTTATGCTCTAGATATTATATAATCATTTTCCTTACACACTACACCACCCAATCTTCTCAATTTGCTCTTCAAATGATATTCATTTTCACACATGCACTCCACTCATTTCTTCAAATTAACTTATATCTCCTTGAATGGGAATGACTCAATTTAATGGATGCAACTTTTTTGAAAAGAGACATCTTTTACTAACTCATGCCTTTTCAAAAAGAATCATTGCCTTATCTCTTTACTTGTTGATACAATCAATGGCAGCAAGAGATGACTCCACAAATTTGTTCTAGGCTGATCTCAAACCATCTTCATTTGCTTCTCTATAGTTGCGCCCCAGTTTGCACCAAAACACCAAACCATTTACCATACTAAAATGTGTGCCCAAATGCCTCCAATATTTATCGATGCTCCTTTAGGAAAATGTGGCTTCCACATATGATGCTATAAGAAACTGATTCTGAGATTGTCTCATTCGAGTTTGTCTTTTCCTGGCCTATGAGTTGAGTTTCCTTCCTTCTATTGCTTCTTCAAGTATGATATTGAACCCAATAAAATATAAGATAACTATAATAATCAGTTCCTAACCATTTATTATCTTTTCTGAATTAATTTTTCCAAGTT
Organism: Sequoia sempervirens; assembly: GCA_007258455.2. Classification (NCBI taxonomy): domain Eukaryota; kingdom Viridiplantae; phylum Streptophyta; class Pinopsida; order Cupressales; family Cupressaceae; genus Sequoia; species Sequoia sempervirens. The sequence continues at coordinate 711,880,070 of VDFB02270651.1, forward strand.
TGTCTTTTATTAAATAGCTCGACTTCCACTAATCGATTGGAAAATATCAATTGGAAGCAGCTCCCAATGACACAAATTATTATTTTCTTTAACTCCAAGTATATGTTGTTACAACTAACACTTTATCTTGTCCAGTGATGAAGATATTGTCATTATATTGGCTCCAATAGGTGACGTGACTAACCTCTTGTCTTTATCGAATTGTAATGAAGCAGGACCCGATAAAACAAAATCGTGTTCTATGAAACAAAACCCGATAGTTGTGTTGTATGAAGCAGGACCTGATAATCTCCAAACAAAATTGAGTTGTATGAAGCAGGACCCGATAAAACATATGATGTGATTAAAATATTAAATCGAATTATTCAGCTAGATGACAAATATTTGATGAGTTGTCTATGATTTGTCCTTTGTGACTACTCTATACTTTACCAACATACTTCAACAAGGAATATAAATCTTTATTCATGTTGATCTTCACAAGAATATGTTATCTTTAGTCATGCTTTCCCTTGACATCAATGAAAATATCCTTAAATATTCTCATTCCTTCTCAACTTGACATCAATGACAATAATTCCAACAAAGGGATCTATGGATTTGGGGTTAGTATGTTCTTTCTACAATATTTTTAAAGAGCTCAAAACTGTCATCATTCCCCAAATACTCATAGAACTAGAAGAATGACACAAAGAGAGTGAAAACAAAGGAAAATCCTTTTGAGTCAACATGGAAAAGACATGAATGCCTCAATGCCTTGTGTCATCCCCAAAAGGAAAACACAAGAAAAAGAAAAGATAAAGGAAAAAAAATTGGGTCAACATGGAAGAGACATGAATGTCTCAATGCTTTGTGTCATACCCAAAAGGAAAATGCAAGAAAAAGAAAAGATAAAGGAAATTATTTTGGGTCAACATGGAAGAGACATGAATTTCTTGACGCCTTGTGTCACCCCAAAAGGAAAACACAAGACAAAGAAAAGATAAAGGGAAAAGATAAAAGATTTACGACATAGAGAAAAAATGTAGGTAAAAATAGAAGAATGCCAAAATAAGAGAGAGAGAGAGAGATACATCAAACAAAATAGTACGGGGGATCAAAATACACACATGAAATCACACAAAAGAAAAAGAAACAATGCAAAGGACTAGTAAGGCACATCCGAGTGAACCTATGAGAAAATCATCTGCATCCCAATCATGTTCATTGTATACATAAGGCAGATAACTAGCCAAAGGGATAATAGCAAGTGTCGAACTAGGTCCATCACCAGGTTCTACACTCTTCTTAGGAGAATTATCGTTTAAGCTCATAGAAGAGGAAAACAATGTATTTAATTCATTATGCACTTTTTCATCAATCTTTGCAATCTCATCATCATCATCTAAATTAATCACAATAGGAGGTCAAATGATAATGTAAAAAGAAGGGTTTAAATCTTTTTGCAATTTCTTTATAGGGTCTTTTTGTTTCAAGGAAGGGGTAGACTCATCATGCATTGCTTCAATCAAGTTTGGATCTTGATTTTCTTTGTTTTTTCCTTCATTTAACCTTCGAGCAAGGGAACGATGTCTACACCTATGCTCTCTAGTACATTTGTTTCTTTTATTTATGTTTTCAAGTTGCGTTTGTGTGGGGGTTGGTCAATCAACCATAGATTTCATTTCTTCCCCAAGGGGAGGAACGAAAGGAACCAAGTGATGTTTTTTGACCACTTTCTCTTTAACTTTGTAAAATTGTTTTATTCTCAGAGGCGTGATGGGATTGTTTTCGTTGTCTCTTGGTCTTTTGTAGGAAGTAGGTGAAGGTTTTTTCTTAGGTTGGTCTTAGTTATTTAGAATTTCTTTAGGTTCAATCATGGTTTCGTCAAGGATGGTAGGCTCAGTTGTAGGTTGAGGCATGTTTCGAAGGGATAATTCTACTATTTTATTTTCCTTGAACTTTTGGTAGGATTTGAAAAAGAAGTCTTATTGTGGTTTTATAGGTGTTAGGGTTAGAGATGGTAGATATCTAACAATTAAATGCATATTTAAATAGTAAATAGAGAAACTAAAACATACACAGAATAAATCATAACACGGAGAATTTAACGTGGTTCACCCAATCTGGGCTACATCCACCAAACTGCAGCCATCCAATACTTTTATTATCCAGTGCAAAACCTATTACAATCTTGCGAATAATCGTGTTTTTCTTCATACTATAACCCCCATCCCAACCCCTTTTAACAAGCTTTTTAGAAGCTTCCAGAATTAGGGTTTTACAAAGTCGGTTTTCTTTCTTTTTCAAAGATTTTTCCTTTTTCGCTGACGACGCGAAAAAAAAATGGCAAAAAAATTTTCTCGGGGCTATGCCCCGAACCCCCACCCAGGGCCCAACCCGGCCCGGACCCCAGCCGAGGACGAGGGCCGGGTGTACAGATACCATGGGCTATACAGTATAGCATGATTAGTCGCCACATACCAACAATCTCCCACTTGGAGACTGATCAAGCTCCACACCATCACAACCTCCCACTTGGAGACTGATCCTGGACAACACTGCTGCACTTACAGCTCCCACTGGAAATAAGGACCTTGGACCCTGCTGCTTTGTTATACTTGAATTCAACCTTGAAGGCCAACCAATGAAGAGGAGCTCAGTTTCTCCCTTGACACCGCCTTTGTAAACATATTCATTGATTGACATCCGGTGATGAATGTTGCTTAGCTTATTTCGTCCATCTTCCAACACCAACCGAATGAAATGATATCTCAATTGTATGTGTTTTGTTTTAGAATGTAAGGCAGAATTCTTTGTAAGATGTATAACACTCTGACTGTCTGTAAATAAGTAATTTCCATCCTGTTGTTGTCCCAACTCATCCATGGTGTTGCAGCCATATCATCTCCTTTGTCGCTTCAGCAACATATCGGGCCTTCGGTGGTGGATAAAGCAACCACCTTTTGCAATCGAGAAATCCAACTCACCGTTGTCCCACCAACTGTAAATACATAACCTATGGTACTCCACCTGGTATCTATATCCCCTGCCAAATCTGAGTCAACATAGCCTTTTAAATCAGTATTAGAGCCCCAAAAACATAAACACTTATTGGATGTACCTCTCAAATACCTGAGAATAGATTTTACTGCATTCCAATGCTCAACTCCAAGATGACTCAAATACCTGCTAACAACTCCCACGATGTGCAATATCCGGTCTAGTACATACCATGGCGCATATTAAACTACCCACCAAGCATATGGTACCTTGGACATTTTTTCTTCCTCCCTTCAGGTCTTTGGACACATATCCTTAGTCAATTTTAATATGATTCAGGTATAAAGGTGTATACCGGACAGCCTTTGCATTCTCCATATGAAATATCTGCAACACCTCAACATAATCATCCTGAGATAAAAACAATTTTCTATTTTTCCTATCTTGTGTAATCTTCATACCAAGGATTTGTTTTGCTACCCCCAAATCCTTCATAGCAAATGAATTAGCTATCTGTTGTTTTAACTCCTTTATGTGATCCATGTTAAACCCAGCTACAAGCATGTCATCAACATATAAGCATAAAATAATGTAGCTGTCATTATCCAACCTCTTAAAATAAACACAATGGTCAAAATTACACCTACTATAGCCTTGCTCAGCCATAAACTCAAGCCAAATTTCACCATTGTCGAGGTGCTTGCCTGGGCCATATAAACTTTTCTTCAATCTGCACACACTAGTTTCTCCTACCTTTGACCTCAAATCCTTGTGGTTGTTCCATATATATTTCCTCTTCCAAATCACCATGGAGAAAGGTTGTTTTAATATCAAGCTATTCTAAATGCAAATCTTCAGCAGCTACAATACTTAAAACAATACGAATAAAAGTCATTTTAAAAACAGGAGAAAAAATCTCATCAAAATCAATACCCTTTTTCTGTGCAAATCCCTTTACAACTAATCTAGCTTTAAATATTTTCTTACCTCTATCCTCCTCTTTCAGCCTGTAAATCCATTTGTTTGGTAAAGCCTTTTTACCTGCAGGCAACTTGCATAATTCCCAAGTCTAATTTTCTAGCAAGAAGTCCATTTCTTCTTTCATTCCATGCTCCCACTGAACCTTGGTATCCACCTGCATAGCTTCATCATAATATTCTGGTTCACCAGCGTCAGTTAACAGAATAGTATACAAAGAGGGAGAGAATCTTTCTGGAGGTCTACTTAACCTTGAAGATCGTCTAACAGGAGTTTGTGGTATTTGTTGTTGTTGTTGTTGCCCAGCATGAGGAACCACTAAACATCATTGTTTGGAATATCATCCAACATTGCATAATCATTTTCTTTCTTCTCATGCTGCTGCAACTGATCTTTATACATCACCTTTTCATTGAATACAACATCCTTGCTTCTCACAATTTTTCAGATTTTCAACATCCCAAAGCCTATAACCAAATTCATCAATTCCATATCCAACGAAGATACATTTTTTTGATTTTGCATCCAGCTTGATTCTATTTTTCAGAATCTACATGTGCAAATGCTTCACATCTGAAGGTTTTGAGAAAAAAATAACTCACCTTCTTACTTGTCTATGCTTCCTCTGAAATACCACAACCTAAAGGATTAGAGGGACCTCTATTAATTAAGTAACAGCGCTGTTTACAGCCTCTACCCACATTTTTAAAGGCAGCCCAAAGATGCAATCTCATAGTCCGTGCACTCCATTATTGTTCTATTCATACTACCACTCCATTTCTAGAGTCCTGTCCATTTTTCTGCCTACTAATACCATTAGAGGAACAATAATCTTTCAAACTCTTTATTGCAATATTCCACCACCATTATCGTGATCTCGGGAGATTTTATCTTTTTACCCGTCTCATTCTCAACCAAGCTTCTCCATTTTTTAAAAGTTTCAAATACATCAGATTTCTGCCTAAGAAAATAAATCCATACCTTCCTAGTTGCATCATCAATGAATGTAACATAATACAGAGACCCGCCAAGAGAAGATACCTGAGCTGGTCCCCCTACATCTATATGCACAAGCTCCAATTTCTCATCTTTCTTTTGCTTCCCATCCTTGAGAAAACTAACTCTCTTTTATTTTCCATAGACACAACTTTCATAGAAATCCATATTAACACATTTTAGACCTGGTAAAACTTTATTTGAATGAAGTACTTTCATACCTTTTGCACTCATATGCCCAAGTCTATTATGCCACAGTGCTGATTCAGAGTCCACATCAACTGTATGATCTTCTACCTGCTTAATTGCAACAACTATTCCTGAACATTGACCCTTTTCTGTAACAATTAAAGTAGAAGGAACAGTATGTCTTGTACAAAGATATAAGGTGCCTACTTTCACACCTTTTGCTACTACTAAGGCACCCTTTTTAACCTTCCAATTTTTATCACTAAATGTAACAACACAACCTTCATCATCTAGTTGCCCTCAAGGAAATTAAATTTCTGCTTAACTTTGAACACATGCCTTTACCTCAATGTAGCCAATGATTCCCATTCGAAACTTAATCTTGATTCTTCCCTTTCCAACAACTGATAGGTTCATTATCTCCTAAATAAAACCAGCCCAAAATCCCTTTGGACATAATCAAGAAAATAACTTCTAAGTGGGTAGCATGAAATGAAGCCCCCCAATCTAACACCCAAGAATCATCAGCATTATCAAGGGAAAAAATCAAAGCATCCTCATCAGATTTACTACTTACCACATTTGCCTCTTTACTTCCTTTTTTTTTGTCTCCTTTATTTTTTTTAGACCAAAAATCTTTCTTTAAATGACCCGCTTACCACACATCAAAGAATCCTCTGTCTCTCGATTGGGACCTTTTGTCCTTTGATTTTCCTCGCGGGATCTCCCCATGATTTGTGAATTGTTTCCTCTCTCCTTTGTTCCCCTCGGGCCTTTTGCATTCAAAACACTGCCTGATGTGGATGTTCCACCTGAGCTTCCCTCGCTCAAAATAACACCAACAACATCATCAAACTTCAATGTATTGAACCAGAAATAGAATTGCTAATAGCCATTACCAAGCTATTCCAGCTTTCAGGCAAAGAACACAGAATCAAAAGAGCCCTAACTTCTTCATCAAAATTTACTTTTAGAGAGGTTAATTGACTGGTGACTGTATTAAACTCATTCAAATGATCAGTAACTGACCCACCTTCTACCATTTTCATATTAAATAAATGCTTCATAAGAAATACCTTATTCGAAGTGGAAGGATTTTCATATAACTTTGCCAGGGTTTCCATCAAATCTTGAGCTGTCTTTGCTGTTGTAATATTGAATGCCACTGATTGTGCCAGGCATAAATGAACACTGCCAAGAGCCTTTCTATCTAAGATCTCCCAGTCCTCATCTGACATTATTGCAGGTTTCTTGGCTTTCCCTTCCAATGGCCACCATAAATCCTTCTAATAGAGATAGTCCTCCATCTGCATCTTCCATAACTGATAGTTTTTCCCATTAAACTTCTCAACCTTCTTACCCTTGTCTGCCATTACTCCCACTCAACTGTGAGACTCCCACTCAACCATGAGACCTTCACACAGATGATAATCAAAAACACAACTCGCTCTGATACCACTTGTTAGGGTTAGAGATGGAAAATATCTAACAATTAAATGCAGATTTAAATAATAAATAGAGAAACTAAAACATACATAGAATAAATCATAACACAGAGAATTTAACATGGTTCACCCAATCTGGGCTACATCCACCAAACCGCAGCCATCCAATACTTTTATTATCTAGTGCAAAACCTATTACAATCTTGCGAATAATCGTGTTTTTCTTCATATTGTAACCCCCATCCCAACCCCTTTTAACAAGCTTTTTAGAAGCTTCCAGAATTAGGGTTTTACAAAGTTGGTTTTCTTTCTTTTTCAGAGATTTTTCCTTTTTCGCTGACAACGCGAAAAAAAAAGGGCAAAAAATTTTTTCTCAGGGGCTGCACCCCTGAACCCTCGCCCGAGGCCCGGCCTAGCCCTAGACCCCGGCAAGGACGGGGGGGCAGGGTGTACAGTATACCATGGGCTATAGAGTATAGCATGATCAGTCACCACATACCAACAATAGGTTCCATAGGATCGAGCCAAAAGAAATCTAATGAAAGTTTTCCATGGGAAGACAAAGGGTTAAAATCACTATGATGCACAATGAAAATTTCATTGTCAAAGAGAAACTTTAAGCATTTATGTACAATTGATGGGATGGCATTCATGGAGCAAAGCCATGGATAGCCTAGCTTCAAATGAAATTGGTCCTCAGTCTCACTAGGGATCCTATCAGTAGTATTTTCAGATCCTCAGGTGGTGGAGGTACATATGGAACTATCGCCAGTGGATGTACCTCTGGGGCATCCTCCTCCATCGCCTCCCCTTGTCCTCTCACCCACTGGTCTCTTGTCTCCTCCTCTACCTCAGCCTCTTTGTCTCCACCCCTCCTCTATCGATCACCTCTCCTCTGCCCAACCAATCTCCTGTTGTCCTCTAAGTTGAATCCTAGTGCCCCTACAATCGAGTGCATTTTCGTCATTTTTCTCATCTTCTGGTCTTTCCACCATGTAGAGTACCACACTATCATCCATGCTTCTTCTATCCCTAATCTCCTTGGATATGGCACCAGCTACAAGTCCTCCCACGTCTTCCTAGCAAAGTCTCTTGTGATCTAATCACCCCATAGGCACTCCCAAGTAATTCGCTGAAACATCTATGATCCTAGAGGGGTATCTTGCTACACACTGAACTATCTCGTGACTCTGTCCATTTTGTGCAACTCAATGATGTGTGGATCACATTTGATCAAGTAGCATACTGCAAAAAATTAACCCTTGTGCCTCCTCTCATCCTATCTCTAGCTCAAAAACTGTCACCTATGGTACGATATCCATATGATATGATCCTCTTGTAAATCATCCAACCTCCTCCTCCATGCCTCCAAGTCACTAACATCCAGGTAGTGCAATCACCAATTGTAATTTGTACCATACCAGTATGATATTGGTAGTGTCTCATCCTATGCCCCTACTATCAAAACCCCTAGCCTCGCCACTCTAATATGCTCCCAGGCCCATACCTGGAGCAAGGTCACATGCATGATATGGAGGGCTCTCTTATAGCACACAATGTGCATGTCCCAATACAGCAGTGCCATCACGCATGCACCCCATGCAAACTCTCCCTCCCTCTTCTCCATAATGTGTCACATAACCTCAATAATCTTGAGGCTACAAAATCATCTACTCATGTATGGTAGCAATATCCCACTAATCATCTTGTAGAGGTACAATGGAAATGTAGGAATCTCTAATCCCAAACACCCATCCAAGTCTAACTCCCCCTAGATAGGGAGATTTGTCCATCCAAAGATCACCCATAGGCTCATGTCTCACTCTCTCCCCTGGCTCTGTGTCTAGTTCACCAAGTGCCATCTGATGGGAAGCTGTAGTATCCTCCACATTTCCTCTAGTCTCACCGTCATCTCCCATTTCGAGAGATGGAATGTCGAGGTCTATGAGCTCCATCTCTCCATCAATGTTGTCAAGAGCGATCGGTGCACTCTAATGTTGGGATATCCCAACATATGCAATAACCCTACCTGTGCCAATGTTGCATGGTCATGGGCAGTAATCACCCTGATATTCACCTCCAAAACTATTGAGTGCCTCTCACGCGTCTGCAGTCTCTTGAAGTTTTGCATCCACACAGAACTATATGTCATTCTTTCATCAATTTCATTTCTTTTTCTATCATTTTTCCCCTACCTCGGGATTCGGCGAATTTTCCCCTATGTTGGGTGCATTTGACCCTTTTTCAGTCATTTCATGAATTCACCTTTTTAGGAAAATTCACCCTTTTTCTTATGCCTTGCAAATTCGCCTTTTAAGGAAAATTCGCCCTTTTTCTTATGCCCTGGAAATTCACCTTTTAAGGTGAATTCACCTTTTTTCTTTGCCCTACAAATTCACCTTTTAAGGTGAATTTTCCTTTCTATTTTCCCTAAAAATTCACCTTTTAAGGAAAATTCATCTTTTTTCTTCACCCAAAAAATTCACCTTTTTAGTTGAATTCACCCTTTCGCTTTTTCCCTGCAAATTCGCCTTTTTTCCTTCGCCTAGCAAATTCGCCTAATTTTCAGCGAATTCTCCCTTTTTCGGGTTACCCACAAATTTTCCTCTATATTTGGAAACTTCACCCCTCTTTACCCTAAAACATGTTCACCTTTCTTCTAGGCAAAATCACTAAACCAAATATTTTGGGAATGTAGGGTGATATGTCTCTTTTGCTCAATTAGGGTCTTTCACCTAATGAAAATAGATAGATCCCATACCCAAAATCTTGGTGGTTCACTCAATATAAGATATGTATGAAAAAATTATGACTAAATTCAATGATCTAGATATAGCTAATTAATAAAATTGATTGATTAAGAATGTAAAACTATTGAAATGCAAATTGTTTGAAAACACATTGTGTAATGAAAAAACACTTAGAAATGAATATAAATTGCAACAAAAATGGATGAAACTAGAAGTGTGCACCTAAGATATTGATGGAGATTGGAAATTACTTTTGAAAAAAAATTTATTCTAATTTTTAGTCCTAGTGGGACTCATTTGCCATTGTGGGTGAATTAGTTCCAGATCTGTGAAACTATTTCAGATCTTGTTTCAGACAAATGGGTATCCAAAAATGTAGAAAACCAAAATCAAGCCTAGATGTGGGACTCATTCGCCACCCATGGTGAATGAGTCCACTTTTACATTTTTGAAGATTCAAAGGTGGAAATAGGAGCCTTTGGTCTGCATTTTCTACTTCTCTAAGTGTTTGGTTCTAAAACTGTCAAATTCGGGCCTAAAAGTGACTTTTTGTTGATTTTTTGTCTTATCCAATGAAGAGATGACTTGAAAAACATTGAAACTTGATCTTCAATGATTTCCAAGCCTCTAAGATGCCTAAATCAGCAAACACACAAGACAAGAAAGAGAAATGTTGAATGTTAGGGCATGGAGGTTTGCCTTAGTCAAACCCCTTTGTAGGTAATTAAACCAAAATGATGAAAGAATGTAATGAAGCATGAAAAAATGAATTCAATACCTTTCCATGATATGTGATCTTGAATTTCTACAGCAATGGATGAATATTTTTCCCTTAAATGTCTTAGGAGGCTATCTAGAGGACTTGCAATGATGAAACCCTAACTTGCTTGACTTGAAAGAGAAGATAGATGATGAATTAATGATAAGATATGTGTGAATGAGTTAAGAGATTATGAATTAGGGTTTGGAGACTTATATTTATAGGAAATTCACCTTATTCACCTGTAAATTGGATCCCCAAGGCTGACATGAAGAAAAACAAAACTTAAATTTTAAAATTTCTCGCTCAAAAGTAAAAAATGGCCCAAATGGGACTCATTCGCCACCTTGGGTGAATCAGTCCCACCTGGCATGGACTCATTCACCATAGGTGGTGAATTAGTCCTAGTGGGGCCCATTTTCCAACTGGGTTCTTAGGAGATAAGAAAATAAGGTTTATATGATGTTTATGTTAGTTATTTCATCAAATATTGTCTTGGAATGCACAATATGGGGTAATAGGGGCATATTAATGATGATGTGAAGGTCAATTAGGGCTTCAAACACAAAATTCAATGTGAAAGTATGATTAAATACACTTTACAACACTAAAATGAGGTCCACACAGCATGGAAAGGCACAAGAACCAATGTGAATGTGTAAAACATATTACAACACTAGGTTAAAGTTAAGTTTATTTTACAAGCCTTCTATATTAATGTGAGGATGCATTTAAATACATTTTATAATGTTTAATTAAAGGAGAATGAGTTATTAAGTCTATAAAAGTGTGAAAGTCCTTTACAACACCTTTACAAGACATTGTTAAATGCATTTGAAAGTGTCCAAGACCTAGTGTGGATGTGAAAAACACCTCAAACACCAAATCATGGCATTATTAAGTTAAATTTATCATAACCTATTCCCCAAATCAACCAAGTTGCCTTTTTTCTATGGTCCATTCACCTTTTCCACTGGATAGGTGAATTTGCTTCTGTGTTGGGCGAGATTGATTTCGCCTATTTTCTACCAGCCTCGCCCCTGCGTTGAGCGAAGTCGCCCTTTTTTGTGGAGGGGTGAATTAATCATTTCCCTTAGCTTGGAAAATTCACCCCTGATAAAGGAAAATTCACCTCTTTCTTAAATCATCCCCTTTAACAGGCGAATCTATCGTATGGATGGGTGAATTCACCCATCTTCTGCAACTTGATGCCCTAATCTACCCCAAAACCCCAAATTCAAAATACATTAAAATCAAAATCAAAATCACAAACTAGGGTTTTTGATCTTACCTGGTGGGCTACCACGTGCTTGTAGTAGAACTAGCGCAACTCCTCACCTCGGTGGATGATCTCATCATCTACAAATCCCTCATCCTCGTTGTCACTCTCGTTAGCCATCCTCATCACTCACTTCCTCTCTCTCTCTCTTGTTGAGTCAACTGCCAAGTGTGAAAATGGTAAATATTAACTTTCAAACTTACTATTTATTCTTTTTCACTTTTTAAATTTTGGGTAACTTTTACCCTTTATTTAACCTCTTAATTAATTCATTTCCCTCCTTTTCTTCAGCAGGCCGCTATTCGCACCTCGTTTGTCTATTTTCCTCAGTTCAAAAACTATTCTTCATGGTTATTTGCAATCTATTGCATGGTACCCTCTATTTCTTCATATAAAGAAGTCACTCGAGGCCCCTTTTTTCTTCCCCATCTACCCTCTCGAGGCCCCTTTTTTCTTCCCCATCTACCCTCTCGAGGGGGCATACCCTATCATTTTCCTCTGTCCCTCCATCCTGGCCATTTCCCCACAACACTGGGGCAATCTTCTTCATTTTCTATGATTAGTCAGCCTACACAACCTCTCCCACGCTGGGGCATCTTCTCCAACATTGGGGCATCATCTGACAGTCCTTTTTCTATCGAATCATCTACATTTTATTTTTCTTCGAAACACTATTATTCTAACAGTATTTCGAAGAGGGTAAAAATGTAGACATTGGAATTTGACCACCCCTATATGGTCAAATTCATCCCCTTTTATTCCTTCATCCCGCATCCCTCATCTACGTTAATTAAATAATTTATTTAATTAATATTCCCCTTTTTCTAATGTTCCTAAGGTATTTAATTAAATAATTAAATACTTTATCCTTTGTCCCCTCTTCTCTCTAAATTAAATAAATATTATAATTTATTTAATTTAGTCATTTTCCTTTTATGAATATAAATCAATTTTAAATTCATCATTTTTCTCTCTCCTTGTCCCATCCTCAATTCCTCTTTAATCTAAGTTAATTTAATTAATCTATGATTAGGATGTGCACACCCTTAATCAGGATTAGTGTCACATCCTCCATAATTCTCCACCTGCTCTTAATCCTTCATTAATTCGTCTAATCCCTTGTTGCACAACTTTAATTACTTGATTAGGTCAACCTAATCCTTATGCCATGTAAAACATATCCCCAAGTCAACCTTCATTAATTTCTTTCTACTTTTGGAGAAGGCAACCCATTCCCCATGTGAATTTAAAATTCACATTTATTCTTCCTAGGTCCTTTAAGGAATGTTTAATTCCTCCCCTCTTCCCCATGTGGATATTTGAGGAATTTTTAATTCCTCGTGCATCCCATCACCCACATTGAGACAAGGACCTCCTTTATGAGGAGATCTTGTCCCAATCCCCATGTACCATAAGATACCTCCACCTCACCTCCCTTTTGACACCTCATCTGACACATAGCAAGATGTGAGGGCTTGTGAGTTCTCAACTCACCCTATCCCTTGATATTGTCCATAGTGGCCTCATCTAGACCCTTCATTTTCTAGAGGCATTTCCCCTAAAATTAGAGGATTTTTCCCTCATTTTCACCACACAACACAACACACATTTTTGCACTCTAACTCTCAAGCACTCATCCAAGCCAAAAACCTCCATTGTTGCAGTTTCATTTGCATCCACCTTGTGCATCCATTGTAATACCCACTTGCATCATTGCATTCCTCATCCTCCCATGATCATTTAGAGCTAGGTTGCATGTTATTTTCCATCCAAAGGAGCACACATTTGAACAAATCAATAGGGCCAACCAACTCATCAACTTGGACAAGGTAACATACTTCCTTTTGTATTTCATTTTGTTCAAGTTCAACTAGGCTAATTGTTGAGGTGTTGTTTGTGCTTTCCTTGTTTGCATTTTTTTTCTTTTGCATTTTTAGACTAGGAATTCACCTACACACACCTTGATCCTTAACACCTCCAATGGAAAGCCGACCAAAATCAATGAGGTCTTGCACAAGATGTTTAAGATGCTTATAATGTTCTATATTGTGTTCATTTTTTTGGTGATAATGGAAATAAGCATTTAATCTAAAGTTTAGGGGTAGAGGCTTATTAGGATCGGGTGTTTTAATGGGAGGCAATTTCATCATTTGTTATAAAATTTGGGACATTGTGTTATGAAGGTTATCAGGTAGGGGAGTGAATTGTCTTTTTGGGTACCCATGGCTAAAGGGTATCGTTATTTTTATGATAGTTACTTGGGTATTGGTATTTTTACTTGTTCGTTGAGGGAGATTAAGTTGAAGGAAGACTTTATTATATTTTCTAAAAGGTTGGTAATTGTTTTGGTTTGCAGACTCAGACTTCTCAATTCGGCTAGAAGTGGACTTTGCATCATGACTACTAACTAAGTTTTGATAATCACGGAGGGCAATACACAAGTGCATGGAGGGAAATTTCATCATGTAATCTTATCTTGTATCTTACTTTGTAAATTTTCTATGAACATCTTTTGAAGGTGAGGATCAAGAACCTTGACATCAATTTGATAATAAAGTGATTTGATAGCATGAAATAAAGTCAGTAATCTTTTCTTCTTTTTACTTACATCTCATCAAATCGTACAAGGTCATCTTAGGATTCATATGCACTTGGAAATGGTTTATAAATGCCTCAACAATTTCATTAAATGAACGAATTGAGTTGTTTGGTAATAAAGAAAACCATTCTAAGGCAGTATCCTTCGAGGACCTAGGGAAAATATTATCCAAGAGTTTATCATCAAGGACAAAGTCACCACATAAGGTAGTATAGGTGGAAACATGGTTAGAAGGATCACCCTTCCCCCCATATTTCTTGAATCTAGGAACCTCCACACCTTGTGGCATCAGTGTTTTCAATATCTCCAAGGACAATGGGTTGCTTTTGACATAAAATGTAGGTGGGCCATTTTGATTTTGGTTGATGGTGGATACTTGCTTTTGAAGGGATGAAACAATTTTCAAAAGTTGATTTATGAGAGGGTCATTGCTTGTATTATGAGATGGAGATGAAAAAGGTGAAGGGGTGTATGTGTTTGAGGGACAATTGAATGGAATGCTTATAGGTGGTAAGGTGGTAGGAGATATGGCATGTGATGCCACAAAGGTACTAGGGATGCTAGCGGAAATACCCAAGGAAGAAATCACATTACTAGTTGGTTGCATTATTGTTGTACCTTGAGGGTTTGTACAGGTAGGAATAGAGGCAATTGTTGTGGGAGGAGGAATTTGAATTCCTCCTTGGCTTGTGACATTATTCATAGGTAAAGGACTACTAGTGGTTGAGGTGAGGTGTTTTCCAAAAATCTGAACTATGTTATGCACAAGGTCAAGTCCATATTCACTTTCAACCATGCAATGAATGTTATCTATAGTAGGGATAGCAGTGGTTGAATTTTTGTCATTTTGTATTTGATATTGTAGGTTTGCTAAATCTTCATGAATTTGAATTATGTTTTCTTGTGGAACACTATCAATCCTTGTTTCAACATGCATCACACTACTTGAAGGCAAAGAGTTGTTAAGGTATGGTCCATACCTAATGTACTAGTGTCAATACTAAGAGTGAAAGAGCTAGACAACCCAAGATCCATGATGATTGTGCTATCGCGGGATGACATGAGTCTCAAACTTTGTCTCACTATAGTATTAGCAATAGGACACCAAATATTCATGCAAGGGATACTAAATGCAAATGAATGCAAATACAATTTAAGCTAAGTACAATGCAATGACTATAACAGAAACTCTGTAAACTAAAATAGAAAGTTATAAATAGCAAACAAAAGCATAGAAATAGAGTTTTAAATTCTGGAAAATGTAGTTCAAAATCTACACTAGGACTAAATTGGCTAGAGGGGTGTATGAGTCCCAGTTAGGATTTTTTTCAAAAAAATTAGAAAATTTCAAGTGATTTTCATGATTTTTATATTGTATGATCTATAAAATAAATGAAAATGTAGGTTTTATATGATTTTCAATGACATGAGATGCAAAAATGCAAGCTATATTCACTTTCACTAATGGAAAGTTTAGAAACCCTAGAATGCCAATTAACTAATACAAATCCTAATGCAAGCAAGATCTAGGATGATGATGCACTCCAAATAAGAATTATGATATTCTAAATGTAGGTTCACCAAAATGAAAAGATGAATTTTGTTTGATTCCATGCTTGGGAGATAGAATAACAAAAATCAAACAATCTCATTCAAGGATAACCCTAGAGGTCTCAATCCAATGGAGAAAAGGGAAAGAGATCTTGCAATAGGATTGTCCTAGGGGATGATTATAAACTAATGAGGGGTTCACCACCAAGCTAAGGCTTAGAAAGAAAAATGAAATACAAGATTTAATGATTAACCCTAATATGATGCAATCTTTAACTAAATGACCTAAAAATGCATGTAAAACAAAATAGAAAGTTGCAAGATGAAATGTGTGCACTTGGAAATTTTAAGATGACTAGATGAAGGCCTGAAATGCTGAAAATACTAATTTTAAAGCATGTTGGGACTCATACACCAGACTGGGTGATTTAATCCAAGATGTGGGTTTCTATGTAGAAACTAGAATCTGGCAAATGGGTGTCTGAAACTACCAAAACCTAGAAAATGACCTAAACTAGGACTCATATGCTAGAACTGGTGTATCAATCCAGTTAGGGTTTTTTGAAGATTTAAAGTCTAAATCTGGTCTTCAATTTCTACTTTGTCCTTTCCAATTGATTTCTAGATCTAAAACCCTAATTTGCAACTTGTAGAAGCCTTCCAATCATCTTCAATGCAAGATGACAACTTTGACAACTTTGAACATTTTGACAACTTTCTCCAAACTTTCTCTTCGATGTGTCTTCAACCTAAACCTACAAGTCACACACTAAAGAGAGGGGAAAATGTTGTTTTGTTAGTAGAAAGGGGTTTTCCTTAGTCAAACCCCATTTTGGTAATCAAACCTTGAAATGAAATGAAATAGGAATGGAGAATGATGGATGTACAAAATAAGATATTGCAACTCACCAAACCCTAGCAATAAAGTGTTGAAAACATGTATGAAATGGCTCCAATGGATGTAGATCTTGATTCTTGCTTGAATGTGATAGATCTTGAATTGAATGCTAGCTTGAATTATAAAGCCCTACATCACAATTGTTAGCTCAAAAACAAACATGATGCTTGATGCTTGAATAATGCTCTAAAATGCTTGATAATCTACCCTTGAATGCTCTTGAATGCTCTTGTAAACACTTGAATTCTCTTGTGAAATCCAATGCATGAATACTTGAAGGCTTAGGATGATCTCTTGAATGCTTAGGTGAAAATGAGTGAAAGAACCTTGTATTTGTATAGGAGTGAATTTGCACCCATTATGCAAATTCCCCTTTTACACTTCCTCACCTTAGAAAAAAAAATCTGAAGGAGAAATTCCACATCAGCAGGCTTCCTTCATTCCACTTGGCATCTATCTTTTGCATCAGTAGAAGAATAACTGTCGTGGATTCCTGCATGACGTGGAGACATTTGCATGGCATGCTTACATCCCTGACAGATTCCTACGTCTAAAGTTGGCAGGGGCATTACACTTCCTATTGGGAACACTTTGTAACATCCCTCTTCGACCAACCAAACTGAAAATCCCTTATTCTATCTCATTCTTCCTTCAAATTGATCCATTCTCATTCCATTTCAGCCTCTAAGCATTCTAGTAATCACTTCTTGCATTGTCAAGCATTTATCAGCCTTCATTCCACTCCCAAGTAGTACTTTGGCACTTCATAGCAGCAATAACAACACTCCAACTCTGTAGAGCAAGTGTGGAACAAGCCATTGTAGCAAGGGCTTGGTGTTTTGTAACTCTTACTAGATTTTCACCTACAGGCTCAATCAGGATGAGCTATCTATGTTTCAAAATGAATGGTACATTTTAAACCTTCTATGTTACATTCAATTATACAAATGAAACAACTTTACAAGATTACAAGAATAAAAAAGTATTATATTCATACAAGTGAATGAGACAGAAAATATTTTTATAATCTTTCTGAAAATGTAATCTTTATTTAATGTAATAAGATACATGTGTCTCACACAGCAAGTTGTGAGACTGACTTTTCCTTGATATAAATAAAGACAAATTAATACATGAATAAATAAAGGAAAATAAATGTGCATGTAAGAGGGGTGACCAGTCATTGCCTGAATGACTAGTTAGTGTTTTTCTTGCTTCAATGTTGTCCTTGTTGCTTGTCCTTCCTAATTTCCATGCGCTCCTATTCCTGCAATAGTCAAGCAATGTATTAGAGTTGTACTCTAAGAAATGAAGGGTCATAACCATACATGATCATTTATATCATCCACCCATGCATGTATTAACTCATCTCCATGTGTATTAAAAATCAATGAATGCCTTAGGTGTCTAGGAAAACCATTTGGTCAACATATACACAAAAGACAATCATTTTTTATAACTTGTTTGTTCCATGTGTAGCTACAAGTGCAATTATTTTTAGATAAAATGAGTGGAGATAAATGTGGCTCCCACAAGGGTTGAGCCCAGCTCATATGCACAATATTTTAGGTACTTGGTGCATTCAAACAGGTTGCCATGTCAGGGATCTTAGTAACAAGTAGTTTTTGAGATGTAAATTGAAAGTACAATATGCAATGACAGTCATTCAAAGGGGCTATGGTGTTGAACAATGCATAGTATAAATAAATTTGATAGGGAAAAAAAAATTTAATACAACACAAGATGTCATTATGACCTTGCATACAAGAGAACTCTGCATCTTTGATCATTGAGTGTCATAGCCAAGATTGTTTAAATTTGTACAAAATTTTATGACTATGCAAATTAAATAGTTTCAATCTAATTATTGATGCTTGATCAATAGTATTGTTGAGTGAGAGACCAGGAACATTTTGCAAAAAATGGTGATCTATCATGTAAAAGAATAGTGTTTCAAAAGTAAGGATGGGCACTACCTAGTATTACAATCACCTTGCTAGGTAGGCTGAGTCATATCAAAGATTGGAGTCATAACTTGGCAATATCAAATCCATCTATGAACTGAAATAATAATATAATCTATAAGTTTCATAAAGATGGATTATTGTTAACAAATATAATAGAGGACAACAATGATTTAATACAATGATCTTTTAAAAGCTATGATTTCCACAATCAATAGCTATCTTTGAGTGCAAAGAACAAGAACATCAAGGCTCAACCTTTATTGAGCAAATTTAAAGGAAAAATCATGAGTAGTTGAAGGAAACAGTTTTTCATTAAAATCCTCATGATTCATTCTTCAATTATTCCCACACTGTATAATGGCATTAAATCATTTTGCATTTTTCTTGGTGGGACAGTATTTTTTGTAGACAGTCGACTAAGGTGGCTTTTGTTTCAGCCTTTCACTCTTTCATAGAATCTCATTCATATTATAATCTTGCATGAGTTATATTATAGTGAGGAGGATTATGACACTGCAAGTCAATTCAGTGCAATGCAAACACACAACCTTGTTAAAAAAAATGAGGTCACCAATGTAAGGAAAAAATTAACTTGAACCCTCATGACAGTGGCCAATATCTTCCTTATTATTCACATTTTGCACAAAATATTGAGGAAAGGAGCAGAGTAATGTACAGAAAAGTGGAATGAAAAATGTAGAGAAAATGCAAGTTCCCTCAGCCACCCATCAATCCTCAGTCATAGTGGAATCACAGAGGACAGAGAAGAAAAAGAAGAGAAATTTGGAAATAAAAGCTACAGCTAAGGCAAGCATGAGAACAAATATTCCCAGATGTATTGAATACATGACACAGCTACATGATATAGAATAAAATCTTCTAAATAGAATCCATGGTGGCCAACCAAAAGGAGTTTCGAGCCCTCTTTTCTCTTCAAAAGATAAATAAAATAATAGAATATGAACAATCGTGGCCATAGAAACCCATAAAAAAGGAAGAAAAAAATGACATAAACACAAAATGAGTGAGAAAATATTTAACAGCCACAGCCAAAGAGGCCCTATATGAGCAAAAAATGAAGGTATCTTGTCAGGGGTTTCTTTAGAAATGCTTACCGGTATATTTCTATTGAGAAAAATCAATAATCTCTGTGTCAAGATTCTCCTGTTAGCTAAAAAATCCGCCATGGTTGAGCTTGATGAAACCCTCACTGCTGATGGCGACCAAGCTTCATCTAGGAGTTTCATCAAAAGATAAATACCAATGGCTTGGTGTCATATATGTTTAGGGTTTTCCTCACCCAAAAAAAGGTTGACTAGAAAGATGTGATTTTTATCACATTATTTACAAAAAATAAATATCAATCAATATCAAGTCCACGGCTTCATGAAGGTAGCTTTGGCCTTAATCAAATATGATACCATAATTCAATACTACATATATATATGCCACCTCAACATGCTTATGTAAGCTTTGACTGTATTTAACATTTGATTTTGCATGATTATCAATTGTAAAACAATTCACTAAGAGGTATAATTATAAGCCTTATTTAGTCCTTTTGCTAATCTTTAAATGCAATATGGATAAATTGGTCGATGGAGAAGTCATAACATGTGTTTTCATTTATGACTGAGAAAGCAGATTGGGAGGTTGCTTGCAGTTCGAAAACATTAGGAGAGCATCTAGGAGGTTTTTATTGATCTTATCAGCCTTTTAAGGTCAGTTTTATGAATCATCTTGGTAGGCTTAGTCATGTTTTGAAATTTTCAACACTTTAGAGTTCTTTTTGGATGAAATCTGATTGCTAGATTTGAGGCCTTATGGTTGCATCTGAGTTATGGAGTTTCTAGAACCTCTTTTTGAGGATTTGTTCTGGAGAGATTATGATAAGTCATTTTAGTGACTTGAATGTACTTAGTTTTGATGATGCTTTTCAGAAGTTAGTGACTTTTACAATCCTTTCTCATACTAGCATGCATTGTAACTCACTTTGGATTTGAAAAACAGATGATACCTTGGTTACTATTGGTATAAAATCTGTCTTTTTATTCTTTGCAGCTTTGTGTATGTTAAATGATTCGATTAAGCTTTTTGTGAAACCAATTCATAATTTCCTTCTAGCTTGGTCTCATAAATTATACCTTTCTACAAATAGTGTGATTAAGCAGGTTACTATTTGTATCAAAAATACATTTTTTCTTGTAGATTGTGAAGTTAACCTTCCATTTAGCTAGTATTTTTGTGTTTAGTTCTCTTAGTGAAGCACTTATGCAAAAAACACATAGAAATAAATTGTGAAAACTTAGTTTTTATCAGTTGAAGCCTAGTGTTAAAGTTTCTAAATTTCATTATCCAAGTAATATTCTAGTGTATCACCTTAGGAGGTAGTTTTCATTTTATGCAATCTTTCTCCCTTTTCCCCTCAAGAATCAGTAGTTTTAGAGTGATAACCAGCTAGGAGCCAACCTAGAACCTAGAGGTTTCACTTCATTCTAAGTGTCCCACATAGAAGTGAATCCAATGTTTTACCAAAATTGCTGAAACTTGTGTAGTTCAAAATCGGGTGCAAATTTTGGTAACTAACAGTAACACCTCCCTTCATCACAGTTGAGGTTGTGGTGACTATTCAAGTTCTCTTTTCTCCTCCATTAGCTAGTGAGCTCTTGGTGGAGATGGTAACAATTTCACTCCTCTCCTTTATGATTTGGTTGAGTAGAACTTTACTATTTTGTAGTGTTTATTATGTTCTCTACTTTCTTTTCTCCTTTATCGACATTTCTCTAACGTTGCTATCTTGGTTGTCCATTGAGGTGGAAACACCAAAATAGGGATTTGACTGAGGCAGACCCCTATACAGCCCCCAACAATTTTCCCTCTTTCTTGTTTGTAGGTGGACATGCTTTTTGGAGCTAATTGGAAAACTATCATCTTTGTGAGATTATCTTTGTCACCTTGGCTTTCATATCCTTACTTTACCATATTCGTTTGTATCTTTCCTACTTTATAGTTCTGCTTTGTTCCCTTAGAAACCAATAGCTAGGTCACCAGCTCATTTTCTTGTGATTCTTATTGTATTTTTTATCCTCTGGTCATACAGATTCCAACGCACCTAAGAGACACCAGTGCACCGCACTGTCATCTCAGAACCACACTTTCATCCTTAGGTAGAGAGATACCTGAGGTATAGTGTTGAACCCAAAAATCAGCTCGCCTAGCCCTATTTTGGATTTTGGGTCTACATAGTGATTGAAGGGCCTTATAGTCCTCATCATTCTCGTCACTCATTTCAAGACACCCCTTTAGAGTGAGGTAAGTTAGGGTAGCCTTCCGCTCTTGGCTCTCTGTGACCTAGGGCCTTGAACATTTTTGGTGAACTTGATGTGAACCAATGTCTGCTCATTCATTGGTGTTGAGCCTTTTCCCTTGTACCATGTGATCATTGTTCCCCTGAGTGTTGTGAAGTTTTATGAGCATCACAACCCAGTCCACAACCTCTGGGTATATTGTTAGGAGAAGTATACGACACCTTCCAATGGAGAGGATGAAGGTCACTACTAGTTTATCTACAAGCCTTTTTGATGGGTTTGACATTGGTCTTTCCGCACAAGAGCAATTGTCAAGGGTCGAGATAGGGATCTTCGATGAGACAAACCATGTCCCCACTCCTCCTACATCTCCTACACCATCATCAGTGGATGAGTACGAGGCCATTCACATTCCTTCATAATATATTTCTACTACTAGCAAGGGACTAGGTGACTTGGAGAATCACTTAGAAAAGGACCCAAAGATGGCCAGGGCCACTAGGGTTATCAGTGAAATAAAGTACATAGTTGGAAAAGATTGAACTGGCATAGAACTCCTAGCTAGTCTCTCTAGTCTGACTGAAGCATGTACTCCAAAAAATCCTAACATTATACAAGGGGCCACTTTTGAATATCATGAGAGACAACTTGGAATGTTGATGCCTCCCACATTTGTTTACGTGGACAATGTCATACCCTCGATCAGCATCCACTCTGCCTCTAACAAATCCAAAACTATCAAAGTGAACAAGATCCCCTTGGGTTTCAACTTCACCCCTCCTATCACCTCTAGCAGTGGAGGTTTTGGCAGGTTGAGTGGTGGGGGATTTGGTAGTGCTGGTGGTTTCAGCGGTGGAAGTGGCACTGGCGAAGGCGGTTCTGGTGGAGGCCATGGTGGTGGCTTTGGAAGCAGAGGTGGCTCCAACAAAGGCCCTACTGGTGGAGGTGGCTCCGGTAGTGGTTTTGGTGGTGGTCACATCGGTGGGTCTAGTGGTGGCTCTGGTGGTAGTTCTGGAGGAGGTTCCTCTAGCCCTATATCTTCTAATGACCCTATTCTGAACACTCTTCTTTAGAATATCAGTAAGATGCAGAACTTGTTGGTGAGTCTCT
Source organism: Sequoia sempervirens (assembly GCA_007258455.2). NCBI lineage: Eukaryota > Viridiplantae > Streptophyta > Pinopsida > Cupressales > Cupressaceae > Sequoia > Sequoia sempervirens. The sequence goes on from VDFB02270651.1 coordinate 711,902,882, forward strand.
CCCAAGCCTCTACCTAGCCTATCTTCCAACCCTTCTTCTAGCATAGCCCATTGTCAGTCACAATTTTGAACACTCCCTTCCCTCAAGGAATGGAGATTCCTAAATTCAAGAAATATGGTGGCAAAGGAGAACCACAAACACGTGTGTCTTCCTTTAATGCCCTGTGCACAAACTTCTTCTATCATGACTTGTTGATGGAAAAGCTATTCCCTCGATCTCTCAAGGATACAACGCTCGAATGGTACTGTTCCTTGCCCATTCTCATTTGACCAACTTGTAAACCAATTCCTATGACAATTCCAAGCCAACATTGGACCGAAGATGACCTTTTCGGATCTTGTTTGGTGCAAACAAGGAGATAATGAAAAGATTATTGATTTTATAGCAAAGTATCAAGTGCTTTTCTCACAAATCTCATATCTGTTGCTCGATTCTAACATGCAGAAGGTGTTCATAGGGAACTTGAAAAGGCCTTGGTAGGAAAAGTTTACCCTTATGAAATACCCTTCTTTTGCACATTTGTGTGTAGCCCTACAAGACTATCAATAGACGATAGTTTAGTTCAGGGGATCCTCTTCATGCCCCCATTTTGAAGGTAATTCCATTGTATCGATCTTTGGGAAAGGTAAGGTTGTTGTGAATGTAGTAGCCACTGCGGATGACAATGGCCTCAAACACAACTGGAAGTTCACAAAGTTAGTAGAATCTTATTCTTCCATCTTGCAAAAGTTGTTGAAGGATAAGATCATAACCTTGTAGAACCCTAAACCTCTTAAGGAACCTTACCCTAGTTAGTATGATGCAAATACCTACTGTCAGTACCATCGGGTTAATGGACATGATACCGAACGTTGTATACACCTGCACCATGAGATATAGGACCACATCGATGATGGTACTATTCATCTTGATGGAAGCAAAAAAAATACAAATAAATTGGTGGTGAAAGTGAATAGTGAGTTGCAAATATACACAGACCTATTTTTTTTGCATTCTTCCAACATGATTATCAATCTCTCCAATTTTGTCACTCAACCCAAGGCCTATGTTAACATGGTCACGGTTACTCCTACTAAGTAGCCTACAACGGGTTCATCGAATGCAACATTCATGTCACAAGATTTTCCCTTAAATAACAAGCCCTCTCCCTTTTATATTCCCACTCGCCTCAATGGCAACATTGTGATAGGAGTCTTAGTAGACCCCACAAGTCGAGTGAATGTTATTATAGAAGATATGTTGTGGCTTAACTCACTACATAGAAAAGAGTATGAAGAAACAAAATCTACAATCCGTACAAATGATGGTCTTTTTCTAAAACCATATAGCTCAATAACTTTGTCTGTCCTAGTGGGACCTAGGACCATTGACACTGCTTTCGATGTCATTCCAGAGTCAGATTTGTTCAGGATGAAGCTAGGCATACCTTGGTTAGCTTCCATGAATGGGATCGCCTCTGTTATTCATAAATGTCTAAAGTTCTCCAATGAAGGTGTCGTGCATGTAGTGCATGACACTAGATACCAACCTCTAGTGTCCCATGGGGAATATTCATTAGACTATTTTTGGCCTGCCCTGGTTGGTTTGCTTCCTCCAAGAATGGACCTACTTTACAAGAACTACGTGAAGTATAAGATTGGGTACAAGGGACAACCAAAATTGGCTCTTCCTATAGCATAGTAGCCAACTACCTCCTCTTCCCAAAGAGGAAAGGAGAAACTTTCCTCCTCTCAGGATAACTTGTCCACTCCCCTTTCTTGGGAGGATTATTGGATGAGCAAGCTTGGAGTCCGATAATACCTCCTTGGCATAGACCCAAGATCATGATATCAGATCTCCCTACTAAACCTCTCAGGCCTTGGTATTATTTGTACAACAAAAAGAAAGGTTCTCGAAGGGAATTTTCTCCACGGCCTCCTACCGCTTCTACTCCAAAAGTAGTAAGAGGGAAGAGGCCCATTGTTGAGGAATTAGGGATGACTCCCCCCACTACTTCTCAACCCTCTCCTCCTGCTCCTATTCATGAGTATGTTACTCTACCAAAAATGGTTGTAGTGGAAACTCCCATGGCCGAGCAGGAGCCTTTTGTCCCTTCATAGCCTCCAATTTTAAGATTCACAAAAAATTCCTTGCACACGAGTGCAAGCGCCGATAAAAGGCTCTCGCAATCAAGCAGGCCACCTTGCAAAGGAAGGAAGTGGAAACAACCACCCCTATATCAGGGCCTCCTACTGCATCCAACTTCTAGTATGAGTATGAATGCACCTAACCCCAAAAAGGTGTAGGTGTTCATCGCTCCTTCGGTGGAGTCGCCTTTGTTGATGTCCCTTCCAGATGTCCTACCTTTCCCGAAACCTATAGATATGACAAACACTTTGGTGGTATCTACTATGGTCTTCTCTTCCTCCTCTTCCTCTGCACCTTGCCTCATCTGTGGGGAGGTCACATCCCTCGATGAAGCAGAAGGTGGAGAGTGGTCCTTTCAGTAATGGAGGACGTAAGAGGAGCCCAACTTCTCTAAAGGGTGGTCTTGCGCTGACTTGTTCTATCCTAGTGATGGAACCAGTCCTAGCTTCCCCTGAGTTTGTCATCGCTCCTGAATTGTTTGACAAGCCTAGCGGTGAACCTCAGGTGCAGCCCTCCCCATCCATTGAAGTGAAACATGGCACTCTTGTAAAGTGCATATTTAACTCTTTGGATGAAGTTCCAATTTTGTCAGCAATTCTCACAAAATTGTTAACCTTAGCTCCACAAGAGCTTAGTGAAGGAGACCTTGCGAGGATTTCTTCCTTAGCCCTTGTTGTGGTTTGTTCAGAAGCTCCTCCTCTTAACATTCCACCACTAAAAGCTCATCCTCCTTCCCCCTATGATGATCTAGAGTGGGAAGCGGATGACCTCCTAGTTGATCAATGTTAGGGGGAGACCTCTTCTTTATCTTTAGAGTAGATGTGTGTGTGTGTGTTTTCATATTTCCCCTGTGATCGTGTTATGTGTTCCTAGATGACCCTTGTCACCCTCATTGGTGCTTCAATACAAGAGTGGTTTTTGTGTCGTACACCTTCTTCTATTTGTTTCATCATTCTTCCATGTTTGTGATTGATTTTTAGAAAATTGGGGACCATGCCAAGTGTTGGGGGCATTTAGGCTTCCCTTCCATATTGACCCAATTTTTTATTTTTACTTTGTCTTCTCGTGCATTCTTCATATGGGTTAACATGTCGCTTTATAGGTGCGCTTGTGAAGCCGCTTTTTAACTCTATGGAGTCCCCTTCCTTGGGTTTCCTCCATGTGAGAGATCTTGGGGCATACCTGCCTATAGGTCTATGGGTCTATAGGGCACTTCTTCTGAGCTTCCTCCATGTGAGAGATCTTGGGGGTCGCTCCCCTGTAGGTCTGCGGGTTTATAGGGCACTTTCTTGGGGTTTCCTTCATGTGAGAGATCTTGAAGGACACCTTCCTTGCAGGTCTATGGGTCTTTAAGGCACTTTTCTCGATATCCTTCATGTGAGAGATCTTGAAGGATACCTTCCTTATGGGTCTACAGGTCTATAAGTCACTTTTCTCAGTTTCCTTAATGTGAGAGATCTTGGAGGACACCTTCCTCGTAGGTCTGTGGTTCTATAAGTAACTTTTCTCAGTAGCCTTCACGTGAGAGATCTTGGAGGATACCTTCCTTGCAGGTTTACAAGTTTGCAAGGCACATTTCTTAGTTTCCTTCATGTGAGAGATCTTGGAGGACACCTTTTTTGTAGGTCTGTGGGCCTATGAGGCACTTACTTCTTGGGGATTCCTTCATGTGAGAGATCTTTGGGGTCACCTCCTTACAAGTTCGCGAGCTTGTAAGACACTTTCATTCTACAACTTCATAGTTTTGCAGAGCTATGAAGTCCTTTACTTGTCTTGCGCTCTCGACTTCGCAAGATTGCGGTCTAGTTCCTCAAAGATTTAGGTATACATTTCCAACCCTATTCACTCTTCTATCTACTTTATAGAAGCACACATTAGTATTTGTGTTGGCTAAAGTGAGAGAAAAATGTATAGGAGTGAATTTGCACCCCTTACGCAAATTCCCCTTTTATGCTTCCTCACCTTAGAAAACCAAATCCGAAGGTGAAATTCCCATCAGCAGGCTACCTTCATTCCACTTGGAGTCTATCATTTGTGTTGGTAGAATAATAACTGTCAGGGATGCCTATGCAAGATGTAAACATTCGCACAGTGCACTAATGTACCTAACAGAATCCTAGGTATACATTTCTAACCCTATTCACTCTTCTATCTACTTTATAGAAGCACGCATTAGTATTTGTGCTCACTAAAGTGAGGGAAAAATGTATAGGAGCGAATTTGCACCCCTTACGCAAATTCCCCTTTTACGCTTCCTCACCTTAGGAAACCAAATTTGAAGGTGAAATTCCCATCAGCAGGCTACCTTCATTCCACTTGGAGTCTGTCATTTGCATCGGTAGAATAATAACTATCAGGAATGCCTACATGAGATGTAAACATTCGCATTGTGCACTAATGTCCCTAACAGAATCCTAGGTTTGAAGTTGGCAGAGGCATTACACTTCCTATTGGGAATGATTTCTAACATCCCTCTTTGACCAACCAACCCAAAAATTCCTTATTCTTGCTCATTCTTCCTTCAAATTGATCCATTCTCATTCCATTTCACCCTCTAAGCATTCTAGCAATCACTTCTTGCATTCTCAAGCATTTCTCAGCCTTCATTCCACTCCCAAGCAACACTATGGCACTTCATATCAACAACAACAACACTCCATCAACTTTGTAGAGCAAGTGTGGAACAAGCCATTACTGTAGGGGCTTAAGGTCTTGCAACACCTCCCTTCATCACAGTTGAGGTTGTGGTGATTGTTCAAGTCCTCTTTTCTCCTCCATTATCTAGTGAGCTCTTGGTAGAGGTGGTAATGTTTTCACTCCTCTCTTCTATGATTTGATTGAGAAGCACTTTATTGTTTTGTAGTGTTTATTATGTTATAAACTTTCTTTTCTCCTTTATCATACATTTCTCTATCGTTGTTATCTTGGTTGTCCGTGGAGGTAGAAACACCAAAATGGGGGTCTTATTGTGCATGTTTTTCACACACGCCCCGCTATAGGCAAGGACCCCCTCTTTTATGCTCTCGACGGCTCGTTCCTACTCTTGTTGGGTCATTTTTGCTCTTTCCTCAATTTTTGTGCCCCTTTCCTAGAGCCCAAATTGTTCATGTGCCTTCAAATGATCAAATTACCCTTGACCAGATTCACCTACCTAATTTTTATGCTAGGTCTTTTTCTTTTGCAGAAATTCCCCTACGGGTTTTCCTTCACCCATTGCCCTGACATCCTCCAAGCCTCATGGACCCAAAGCTACAGGTCGCTTCATTCGGGACGCCACTCATGTTTCACTATTGAGTAGTAGTTGACGCCCAACTTCCACCCAAATGGCAGGATCCGCACTTAGTTTCTCTATCTGAGTCTTGACCAAGCATCCAAACGAGCGTGGGTTCCCACATCTCACCTAACCTAGGTCTTCCATACAAAGAAATCAATACATACCATTAATGGAAATTGGCCTATAAACACTGCTCCTTGCCCTTCATTTTACCTGGGGTGTTCGAATCTAAGGGAGAAACAAAGTCCCCCCTTCCTTTTCTACTTTTTGCCTTGCTCTTGCTCACTTGGCCCCTTCTCGCATGCTTCACATTTTCCATAATTTTTTTACTTTGGGGTCCAGTTTCCTATGGATTTGGGATGTTTTTGTGATGCCTAAATGAATTTCCAAGGTTTCGTTAAGTTTTGGGAAGTTGTGGAAATTTCATGTTGGGTCATCATCTCTTCGTCGCCATCAAAAATTTCATCTCAGGCCACCATCCCTCCATCACCGTTAGAACTTCCTTGTCGAGCCACCATCCCTCTATCACTGTCAAAACTTCCATGTCAGGCTATCGTGTGCTCATTGTCATTTCAAAAGGGCAGCAACCCTCCAACTTCCCCATTCCAAATTTTTGTATTTCCGGAATGGGTGCAAACTTCAAGTTTTCATCATCTAGGGCCCATAAAGTGAGTGACTTCACATGACTAAATGGGTTTGGATCAAATTTTCCATGTGTTTAGACATCGTAGAAATTCCTTGTCAGGTCACTGTCCCTCCGTCCCTGTCAAAACTTCCTTGTCGAGTCATCCTCCCTCCATCACCGTAAGAACTTCCATGTCGGGCCACCATCCCTCCATCGCCATCAGAACTTCCTTCTTAGGCCGCCATCCCTTCGTCACTGTCAGAACCTCCTTATCAGGCCGCCATCCCTCCATCGCCATTGGAAATCCCTTGTCAGGTCATCATCCCTCCATCATCATCAAAACTTACTTGTTTGTCTGCCATCCCTCCATCACCGTCAGAACTTCCTTATCAAGTCACTATCCCTTCATGGCCATTTGGGAACTTCCTTGTCAGGTTGTCATCCCTCTATGGTCGTCTGTCATCCTCCTTCCATGTGTCTATCATTTTCCTTCTGTTCGTATTCTATCCGTTGGTTGTCCATCATCCCTTCACTTGTTGTCCATCTGTCATCCCTTCACCTGTTCTCCATCTGCCATTTGCCTTTCATCCACCATCTACCATCCGTCGTCCACCGTCCACCTTCCATCCACAGTCTGTCATCTGCCATCCACCATTCATCCATTGTACACCATCTGCCTTGCATCCACCGACTGCCTTCCATTCGTCGTACGTCTACCATCCACTATCCTTCCTCCCTACGACGCCCGCACCCCTAAACTTGCATTTATGTTTATGGTCCAAATGAGCTCCAAATATGAATATTATGATCTTTTAATGATGCATGGGTGGATCAGACAAGGAGTTTGCAGGATTTGACTAACATTTGTCTTTATTTGCATATGAAAGCACTTATGACACTTCATGTATGTAATATTCAAGGAACCTATCGAGGGTCCATCGGGGAGGCCCATTGAGAAAGTTGAACAAGGAAAAGGTACAATGCTCCTTTCACCATTCATTTGTGCTCGCCTCTTCCCCTAGCACCCATCAATAGAGCTAACATTAGAAGTAGGCCTATGTCAAGGGAGTCAGTGACAAAACTATAAAGGGTGGCCTTGAAGGTGGTGGGAGGGAGTGGCTATTTCCTCCCTCCAAACAAACAATCACAATCTATCAGGAGTTGTCTCATCAGATCATCTGATTCATTTAACAATGATGCAAATTTGTAAAAAAGGTGTACTTGATTGGTTGAAGGATACTATAGATGCACCAACATGAAGGCAACTTTTGAACAATTTCAGCTATAGTAAAAATTAGCTAGAAGACAAAATTGCTACAGTGATTGGCCACTATAAGACAAAACAGGGAAAAGACAAAAGATGTATTTTAAATTACTGAATAATGAGGGGTAGGTGAAGCCCTAGTGCAATAAAATCTAAGCCACACAATGTAAATCAATCCTAGCCATTCATTTGGGCTTTGGAAAATTATAAATAGGGGTCTCCCCCTCATTTGTAAATGGTTGGAGAGCTAGTGTAAAGGCATTATGCAGCAATAGAGAGCTACATTGCATGATTTATGGGTGTTTCTCTTGAGTTTTTTCATTATGCATGCATGGTTCTACTTCCATGTTAGTTTCTTGAGTGGAAGTGATAATGGTGTTTGTTGTTATAGTATTTGATGAATTTCTAGCTCATGCTTTTTGTGGTTTATTGATGATGGATCACTTTGTAAAGCTAGTCTGAGATTCTTTACTTCATTGTTGCAACTTAGTTCAATTACATGTTCATGATGTGTGGATGCAATCTAAAAACTTGTAGTCCTTAGAAGATTGCACTGGTTTTGTGTAACTGTAGGTTCCTCTTGGCCAAGTAAAACCCAATTTAGGGAGTTTGTCTACTGTAGCAGCCTCCATGATCACTGTTCATTCATAGTTTTAGGTCTAGGAACTGCCTCTCTTCCCTTCCCTTTTCCTTCTTTTTTTATAAGTGACCTAAGCTAAGGTTTATTGCACATTGTAAAGCCAAATATAAAGTTGAGACAAAGCTCTAGACTATTTTTTAAACCTACAACAACTAAACAACAATTTCTACACCTTAAGAACTCCATTTGCAAACCCAACTTCCTACACTTTGTAACTCATCTGTAAGTCTGCCTTGTGATTTCAGAAAATCACATAAATCAACTAAGGCATTCCAAGAAATTCATGACTTGACACCCGAGAGACCTTAGGGTGATTTTCAAAAACTTGTTGTTGGATATTGCCTTTCAAGAGAGGTAGTGCACTTATGCACTGTCTGTGTTGAGAAGTGCACAAAACACCCATCAACAGAACTAGCGCTAGAAGGAGGGATGACATGTTGGGGCTAAAAAGCTAAGAGTTGGAAGTTGAAAGAGCACTTTCAAGAAGAAATGTGAGATAAGGAGATCTATTTTAATGCTGAAAATTAAAATCAAAAAATTTTGAAGGCAAACAAAAGTTGAGTTGAAATGGAGTAGCACGTGCAAATCGGCATCACTCAGTTACATGTAGATTTAAATAGAAAGTTGAGAAGACCATTGTAGCAATTCACATTGGCAGACAAGTCCAGGATTCATTGCACTCGCAGGCACAACGAATTGGGATGTCTAACTTTCTAGAACAAGATTGAAAGAGTCTTGCAAGGAGAAATTCCCTTTTGGGAAATATATCAACCTTTAGCCATAACAGACCCAAAGGAAGAATTGCAAACCATGGCGGCTAAGGAATTCAAGGAGCTGATCCAAGAGTGTTCAAAAAATGAAGATGGACCAAGATTGGAGGTGTTTATGTCTACTTGGTACAGATTTCACAACGCACCTCACTCTGAATTCACTTCCTCATCATGCATGAACATTATCACTCAAGTCAAGGGCTTCTTGAACAAGTTAGGCCAGCCAAATTTCAATGAGGATGAGTCATCCCATAAGGCAAAAGAGAAATTAACATCTGGAGGACAGCATATTGAAGATGAACTAAGAAATTTGACACAAGCTAGTGTTGGGACAACAAACACAAAAGCTGAAAATCAAAGAGAAGAAATTGGTTCCCTTGGGACAACAAATAGTCTTGATGAAAACTCAGCTAGAAAGAAATTAGAAAGTTCTCCTTCCATCAATAAAAGATATTCCTCCACTCATGATGAAGAGCCATTGACAATTGAGGGTAAACCAACGAAGTCTACAGCCGTAGACGCTAGGATAGCCAAGACAAAGGTCGAAGATCAGAAAGAGGAAAAGGATGACAGCCTTGGGACAACAGAAAATGATGATGAAGGCATAAGTGAAATTAGATTAGAGGACCTCTCCATCTACAATGATAGTGACCAAGCATCTGAAAATGCAGATTTGGAGGAGTGGGAGCAACTACATGTCACAGTTGTTCACTATCAGACTTCCTTTTCAAGTGATGATGAGGGCCCAATAATGGAAAGATACAGCCAGCTCATCTCCATATTAGCAAAGGATTGGTTTGAACTAAGACATCAAGTGGATCTGGAGGTATTGTTGCTACAAAATTGGTGCAGACTCCATGATTCATCACATTCTGAGTTTGCATGTGAGTTATGCAAAGAGGCTATCGAACAAGTTAGAGGACAAGTGGAGCAGCCAAGTGCTCGACCTCCTCTACTTGCTGCCCAGATCGAAGAAGAAGACCAAAAGCCTAAATTGAGTGATGACTTAGTTGAAGGTAGGCCTCAAGAGGATGTTGGGACAACAATACAGTCTCAAGCTTCCTAGCAATGAATTAGATCAAACAGTAATGTTGTCCACCAATCATCAAGAATTTCTTCCTCTTGAAGAGCATTTGTGCACCATGGACAATAGGCTTTATGGCGAGTCCTTGGAGGGAAATCACGTAGTATATTTTGGTCCCCTTGATGAGGTGTCATCAATTGATGACTTCTTTCCATTAGGAGTTGTACTGTGGAGGTATACCCACACGGAGGAAGTGTACGTCCCAGAGGTTACCAGTGATGAAGACATACTACCTGAACCTCTCGTTGATGAAACATTGGAGCCTCTAGAGTGGGAGAGGGGTTCCTTCTCTGACTATAGTGACAGTTACCAAGAAGAAATGATTGAACATCCTGGTGAGATTCATGAAATGAAAAAAGAAGAAGATAAAGGTGGAGGTGTTTTGATGGCTGCCAACAAACATGACATGCTTGGTCAACTACAAGATTTCACTAGTGGTCCTTCTACCTTGGTCATTGTTGATCCTCCTTCACATTTAGGGAGCTACAATAGGAAAAAATTTGCATGTCATCATCCCATGACATTGAACATCATAAAAATAAGGTTGACACCTAGGAAAGGAACTGGGACAACATACTGTCATTTGAGGACAACAACCAAGCCGGTACCAAGTTTGTATATGATCAATGTGGAGAAGAAATTCTTTTTGAACAACCAACAGGGGCTGGGAATCCCACACAAGGTTTGGAAGAGGTGTTTGTTTCCCCATCTTCCCATCCCTATGCAAGCTCAAGATCAAAGATGTTGCACCCTCCACTTTGCCCACCCAAGGTTACCGATGCAACGATCTACAATGCAATGCTTGTTCTCGACTATCAGGCACTGCCACCTTTGCAGGACAACATACAGGTTCTATCTTTCCTTTCTCCTATGAAATCTTACATTCTACATTTATCATTTTGATTATGGGAGTGCGGGAAGGAAAACTTGCTTATGGATCAACCATGGGTTTGATGAACCTCCTCAACTGTTGATTTTTTGGGACTATGTGATTAAATTTGAATGTTGCAATATTGAACTTCTTTTTTCTAAGTATAAATATAAATTTGCATGGCTTAAAACTATAATGATTTCCCTATTACTTGTGCATGCATTACAAAATCCAATGGGTGTGAGTGTCAGTTTGTCTTGCCTGAACATAGTGCTTTGTAAATATCTTTGTACATAGCCCATTTTGAGTAGTGTAGGTTTCCATTAAATACTCTTTCCTACTTTCCTTAGGTTAGTTGGTTTGTTGTAGGTTGCTTGATTTAGAGTAGTTTCTTTTTTGTTTGCTTTCATTATTCTCCTTTGGTTAGTTTAGGTGTTTGCTTTTCATTTTCTTTTGTTTGCTTTCGCTTTGTTGTTGCTTTGCTCAGGGTCCCTCTGCTTTTAGTTGGGCACATCTGTGCGCACAACAACCATAATTATCATCTAGGTTTGTTCTACGTATTTCTTTATTAAACTCTAATTAAGTTTTCATAATGGATGGTGAAGGTCTTCTGTTAGTGTCAACTGATTTGGACATTTGATTCAAAGAGGATAAGTTATTGGTTGGTCCAATTCTGATGTATTCTAGAATATTATATCTCTCACATATTTTAAGAATCTGAAGGTCACTATAGGTCCTTTGTGAAGTCTAGTTAAGTGAAAAATCTAAAATTAGGCTTTAGCCCCACTGTGATTCTCAGCCCTAAACGTGAGTTTCATTGCTTGTAGGCTAAAATGAAAGGAATTGAAAAGAAAAAAAATCAAAAGAAAAGAAAATATTGAAAATCAAAAGAAAGAAGAAAATTCATTTTTTTCAGGGGAATCTAAGCAACTCTACCAGGGCTATGGACGCCTAGCTGGCAATAGAGCAATATTCGGGAGAATCATAGTGACAACCTCGTCGGGGCTATGGATGCCTGACTGGAAATGAGGCAATGTCCCAAATGATTTTGGAGTTAGAATCAAATCACGTAGCTTAACTTGACAAAGCTTAGGTTCCTACAACAACTTAAGAATAGGAATTAATGCAACTAAACACACTTGGATTTTTAGCATACTAAAGGTTGGGTTAGCTAGTGGTTTTGATCCTTTGGTTGAGTGTCTAGTTCATTTGTCCTAGCGTGACGATCGGAAACAGAGATTTTGGGTTCATGATTCTAGTTTGTCATCAAAATGCTCTAGAGCATTTCCCCAACAAGTCGCCATTTGCTGTGCATGTTTTGCACACACGCCCCGCCGTAGGCATGGACCCCCTCTTTTTTGCTCTCGACAGCTCGTTCATGCTCTTGTTGGGTTATTTTTGCTTCTTCCTCGGTTTGTGTGCCCCTTTTTTAGAGCCCAAATTGGTCATGTGCCTTCAAACAATCAAATTACCCTTGACCAGATTCACCTACTTGATTTTTATGCTAGGTTTTTTGCTTTCGCAGAAATGCCCCTGTGGGTTTCCCTTCACCCGTTGCCCCGACGTCCTCCAAGCCTCGCGGACCCACAGCTGTAGGTCACCTCATGCGGGTTGCCACTCATGTTTCACCGCTGAGTAGCGACTGATGCCCAACTTCCACCCGCATGGTGAGATCCACACTTAGTTTCTATGTCTAAGCTTTGACCAAGCATCCAAACAAGCATGGGTTCCCGCATCTCACCTAACCTAGGTCTACCATACAAAGAAATAAATGTAAGCCATTAATGGAAATTGGCCTATAAACACTACTCTATGCCCTTCATTTTACTTAAGGTGTTTGAATCTGAGGGAGAAACAAAGTCCCCCCTTCCTTTTCTGCTTTTTGCCTTGTTCCTACTAACTTGGCCCCTTCTCACATGCTTCACATTTTCCATCTTTTTTGACTTTGGGGACAAGTTTACTATGGATTTGGGATGTTTTTGTGATGCCTAAAAGAAATGCCAAGGTTTTGTTAAGTTTTGGGAAGTTGCAAAAATTTCATGTAGGGTCGTCATCCCTGTCACTGTCGGAGCTTTCATTTTGGGTCGTCGTCCCTCCGTAGCTATCAGAAATTCCTTGTCGGGCCACCATCCCTCTATCACCATTGGAACTTCCTTGTCAGGTCATCATGTGCTCATTGTCATTTCAAAAGGGCGGCAACCCTTCAGCTCCCCTTCCAAATCTTCGCATTTTTGGAATGGGTGCAAACTTCAAGTTTTCGTCATCTAGGGCCCATAAAATGAGTGACTTCACATGCCTAAAGGGGTTTGGATCAAATTTTACATGTGTTTAAACATCACAGAAATTCCTTGTCAGGTCATCATCCCTCTGTCACTGTAGGAACTTCCTTGTCAAGCCGCCATCCCTCCGTCGTCATCAAAACTTCCTTGTTGGGTCATCGTCCCTCCATCACCATTAGAAATTCCTTCTCGAGCCACCATCCCTCTATAATTATTGGAACTTCCTTGTCGAGCCATCATCCCTCCATCACCATTTGAACTTCCTTGTTGGGCCGCCATCCCTCCATTGCTATCAAAACTTCATTGTCGGGTCGTCGTCCCTTCGTGGTTGTTTCGGAACTTCCTTGTCGAGTTGTCATCCCTTTGTGGTCATCCTCCTTCCATCCGCTATCCACCTTTTGTTCACCGTCTATCCATCATCCATCCATTAGTTGTCTATCATCCCTCCACCCATTGCCTGTCTACCATCCCTCCACCCATTGTTCGTCCATCGTCCGCCTTTCTTCTGTCGTTTGTCATCTGACTTTTGTCTGTCGTCCTCCGTCCACCTTCCGTTTATCGTCCGTCGTCCACCTTTCATCCATCATATACCTTCCATCTGTCATCTGCCTTCCATCTGCCATCTATTGTCTACCTTCCATCCATCATCCATCGTTCGCCCGCCGTCTGCCATCCGTTGTCCTTTCGCCCTATGGCGCCCACACCCCTAAACTTGCATTTATGTTTATGGTCCAAATGAGCTCCAAATATGAATACTATGATCTTTTAATGATGCATGGGTTGATCTGACAAGGAGTTTGCAGGATTTGACTAACATTTTCCTTGATTTGCAGATGAAAGCACTTATGACACTTCATGTATGCTGGATTCAAGGAACCTACCGAGGGTCCATCAGGGAGGCCCATTGAGAAAGTTGAACAAGGAAAAGTCACATTGCTCCTCTCACCATTCATTTGTGCTCACCTCTTCCCCTAACACCCATCAATATAATTGACATTAGAAGCAGGCCTATGTCAAGGGAGTCGGTGACAAAACTATAAAGGGTGGCCTTGAAGGTGGTAGGAGGGAGCGGCTATTTGATCCCTCCAAACAAATGATCACAATCCGTCAAGAGTTGTCTCATCAAATCATCTGATCCATTTAACAATGATGCAAATATGTAAACAAGGTGTAGTTGATTGGTTGAAGGATACTACAGATGCACCAACAAGAAGGAATCTTTTGAACAATTTCAGCTACAACAAAAGGGAAATCAGCTAGAAGACAAAATTGCTACAGTGATTGGCCACTACAAGACAAAACAGGGAAAAGACAAAAGATGTATTTTAAATTACTGAATAATGAGGGGTAGGTGAAGCCCTAGTGCAATCAAATCTAAGCCACATAATGTAAATCAATCCTAGCAATTCATTTGGACTTTGGAAAATTATAAATAGGGGTCTCCCCCTCATTTGTAAGTGGTTGGAGAGCTAGTGTAAAGGCATTCTGCAGCAATAGAGAGCTACATTGCATGATTTATGGGTGTTTCTCTTGAGTTTGTTCATTATGCATGCATGGTTCTACTTCCATGTTAGTTTTAGTTATTAGTTTTTTGCGTGGAAGTGATAATGGTGTTTGTTGTTACAGTATTTGATGAATTTCCAACTTATGCTTTTTGTGGTTTATTGATGATGGATCACTTTATAAAGCTAGTATGAGATTCCTTACTTCATTGTTACAACTTAGTTCAATTGCATGTTCATGATGTGTTGATGCAATCTGAAAATTTGTAGTCCTTAGAAGATTGCACTAGTTTTGTGTAATTGTAGTTTCCTCTTGGCCAAGTAAAACCCAGTTTATGGAGTTTTTCTACTGTAGTAGCCTCCATGATCACTATTCATTCATAGTTTTGGGTCTAGGAACTTCCTCTCTTCCCTGCCCTTTTCCTTATTTTTTTATAAGTGACCTAAGCTAAGGTTCATTGCACATTGTAAAGCCAAATCTAAAGCTAAAACAAAGCTCTAGACTATTGTTTAAACCTACAACTAAACAACAATTTCTACATCTTAAGAACTCCATTTGCAAACCCAACTTCCTACACTTTGTAACTCATCTGTAAGTCTACCTTGTGATTTTAGAAAATCACATAAATCAACTAAGGCATTCCAAGCAATTCGTGACTTGACACCCGAGAGACCTTAGGGTGATTTTCAGCAACTTGTTGTTGGAGAGTTTCGTTCAAGAGAGGTAGTGCACTTATGCACTACCTGTGTTGAGAAGTGCATAAAAAATACATCAACACGTCTGACTGAGGCAAACCCCTATACAACCCCCAACAATTTTCCCTCTTTCTTGTGTGTAGGTGGATGTGCTTTTTGGAGCTAATTGGTGAACGAGCATCTTTGTGAGATTATCTTTGTCACCTTAGCTTTCATATACTTACTTTACCATATTTGTTTATATCTTTCCTACTTCATAGTTTTTCTTCGTTCCCTTAGAAACCAATAGCTAGGTCATTAGCTCATTTTTTGGTAGTTCTTATTATATTTTCGGTCCTCTGGTCGTACAGATGCCAATGCACCACGTTGTCGTCCCAGAATCACGCTTTCATCCTCGAGCAGAGAGCTACCTAAGGTACAGTGTTGAACCCAAAAACTAGCTCGCCTAGCCCTATTTTGGATTTCGGGTCTACATAGTGATTGAAGGGCCTTATAGTCCTCATCATTCTCATCCCTAATTTCAAGACACCCCTTTAGAGTGAGGTAAGTTAGGGCATCCTTTCGCTCTTGGCTCTCTATGACCTAGGGCCCTGAACGTGGTTGGTCCCCCTCTCTTATAGTATTTATACTTAATTATGCCAAATTTCCTGAAATTACAATACTACAAGCCGACATCAGATCTAGGAGGATAAAATCCTACCAAGAATTTGAATTAATTTTGATTTTGGGCCTCACGGGACTCATACGCCCAAGGTGGCATATGTGTCCCATTAGGCATAATTTATGGGACCATTTTCAAAAATGCTTAGAAAGGTGTAAAATCTAGATTGGAACCCAAAACCCTAGGTGGGATTCATATGCCCAAGGTGGTGTATGAGTCCTAGATCACTAAATCTAGGCCACACAACCTAAAAACACCTGGATTTTGATTGGATGTTGATTTATGTCAGGATTATCCTAAAAAAGATGCATTAAATGAGGCTTGTGGATGCAAAATAAGGCCAATTAAAGCATAAAGAATCCCAATTATTTATGAAAACCCTAGAAAAGTGTGAAAGTGTGTTACAACACTTTACAACACTCTAAATAAGGTATGATTAAGTTTATTTAATTCACAAGGGCCCAAGACCTAATGTGAGTGTGTTAAACACATTACAACACTAAGTCAAGGCATCATTAAGCTCAATTTTACGAGGACCCAAACAAGTGTGAAAATGTCACTAACGACATTTTTTTACACTACACAACCAACAACAAAAAATATTTCATGGTTATGTTAATGAGGTTATAATGTCAAATTCGACACCCATCATGAAATAACTAATTATTTAGGGACTTTAGACATGTCAATATATCCACTAATTTATAGAGATTGCATGACAAACTAGGTACCCTAAATTAGTGGGATTTTTTTCAATCAAGTATGATAAATTTATGGAGTTGTAATTCATGTAAGAGGCTATATTTCAGCTTGCAAGTGAAGCACAAAATACGCCATTATAAATTGCAGGTCAATGGATGCTATACTTGTTAGGGTTGAAATTATTTTAAATTAGTCTTGGTTTTACATGTGCTTATAATTAAGAAGTGTGAGGTTGCACAAGTACACAAATATTGTTAGTTTAGTTACAAGAATGAAGGAAGTGAAGATAATACAAACTTGACTTCTTTTCCTATGGAGTTTTTCCTTGAAAGGATTTCTTTTCCACATAAATATCGTGTTGTGTAAATATCCTAAGTTGTTGATTCCTTTGTTATTGTTGATTTACATTTATTTAAACATCATTGACATAATACAAGTTAAAATTTTAGATTTGCAATATGTTTTTAGATTTTCATATTGTATTTGTTTACCTTCATTTCTCACAATGTGGGCTCACCCACTTTTTTTTTTTTATTCAAGGGGTAAACACTTTTGACTGGAGCTATGAACCAGAATACAACCATTCAACAATACCACCCCAACGGGGTTTGAACCTTGGTGGCAAGAACAACAATGCCACCAATAAAACATCACACCATGCCAATACCGGTCGGCTCACCCACTTTTTTAATCCCTCTCCTCCTACTAATTTAATCTTGATGACTTAAGTTTGATTTCTTTTGCTTTTTCCTTTTTAACTTCAACATAAAATTTCCAACTGTGATTTTATTCCAAATATCTTGTATATAAATTATATAATATATTTTTATGTCGAAGGCATTCCCTATATGAAGTGGACAATTTAATTTTGAAAATCAATGGTTTAAAATTACAGAGAAGGATGCAAGACGATTAAAGTGATCTCAACCGTCAAATTTTTTAAAATGTTAAAAAATATAATATATAAGTAAATAAAAAACAATTGTAGTTTGTCTTAACTTTAAAGTAGGAAAATGTAGAATAAGAATGCAGTTATTCTTTTCTTTAAAACTTTTCAAACTTAGATTTCTAGATTTCATATAATAAATATAATATATAAATAATAAGTTATATGTTTAAATGTTTTTAAATTTAAATTTAAATTTATTTTAATAACTATTATATATATAGATAAATAATAATAAGTTTTTGATAAATATAATTGTTTTTTTAATATTAAAAATTAATAAACTATGAATTAACTTTTTTTTTGGATAGGTAAATTGGGCTCAAGGGGGCCCAACCTCAAATCCAAAGCAACCATACTAAGCCCACGAATGAGAAAAATTTCAAAAAATGAGATTACATTCATAAAAAATAGCCTCCATTGCCATCACCGCTACACCTCCATGTCCTGGTCCACGTCATCAACCCCCACATCTAACTGCTCTAACCTTCCACCACCTTCAACCACCACTAGTATTAAAGTAAGCACCACCATTATCCCCATCAAATTTCCAACCCCAAAAAACTCTTTCAGAAGGTTGACACTGCTAATAACTTCTACTAAGTGAACTTCTTGGTCTTCCTTGACGCTCCACAAAATGAATAGCACCCATGGGCCATTGAAAGGCAAAGTGAGTAGCAGCCAAATGCCACTAGATGAATGGAGCCCAATACTTAGAATCATCATAGTGAGGTAGTAATCCATGGCCTCCCACTAGCCCACCACTACAAATTTTTGCATTAAAAAGCTCACCATCTCTTTACCTTCTCTTGCTCGTAATAACAAGGCCATGAACATAGATGAGATGTCTAAATTTATGTGGAAGCAATAAACATACATCAAAAACTTGGCACCAAAAATCAACTTTATCGCCCCATCTTTTCCTCATCATGAATTTTAAAGACTTTTTTTAGCCTCACATTAGACACCAACCCACTAAAAGCCATATTATGCACCTTTGCTACTAGGGAAATAGTGGTATCCATGGTGAAATACTACCGATAATGGCTACCAAATGAGACTTTAAGCTTCAAACATAGCCAAATGGGACAATGATTAATGACCTTCCAACCTCGCAATTAAGACTACCATCATTTCACCTTGGTCTAACATCCCCCGTGTGTGTGAGATTGGTGGAGATGAGCACAGGTGTAACATCATGCTTGTCCCTTGAAGTGATCACAATCTTAGACAACCGATCAACATCTTTGTTTCCTTCTCAATAAATGTGGGAAAATTTAAAGTCCTCAAAGTTGTCTAAACACTCCATTATTTTCTCCAACCACTTAATTACCAGTTGAGGGTGGTCTTTCTTCTTATTGCATTAGTGGTGATCAAATAATCACCTTCTAAATGAATTTTATTTACCCTTATATGTTTGTTTAGTTGTAATCCCAACCAAGTAGCTTGGAATTTTGTTTCATTATTTGTCCCATTAGCCAACTTTCTTGCCCATTCCACCACTTTCTCCCCTTTATGATTATAGATAATACAACCTGCACATGAGGGGCCCGAATTTCCTTTCACAAGGCCCTGTCAAAGTTCACTTTAAACCAACCTTCCTTCAAGGGGAGCCATTTGCAATTAGCACTTGGGTTAATGCAAAGATCAAGCTTTTGAACCCCATGAATGAAGGGGAACTATGAATTAACTTTTACCTTTTTAATAGGTTTCATTTTATTTTTAACATTTTAAGTTTGATGTTACTTGTACTATTTAATATAAAAGTTGAAATTTTAGCTTATTTAATAATTTACTTATATTTATGCTCAATTTATTATTATTATTTTGTTAATATTGATTTTATCTTTCAATTAATGTTAATATTATTTGTAATTGAAAGGAAGAAAAATTGTGGCTTTCTAGGGTTTAGGACCTAGAATGACAATCTTCACTCTCTCATTCAAGGATGGCCCTAGAGATCTCAATGCAAAGGAGAAAGAGATCTTGCAATAGGGTTGTCCTAGGGATGAATGTAAACTAATGAGGGGTTCACCACCAAGTTAATCCTTGGAAAGACAAATGAAATGCAATATGTAATGTAAGAAGTAATGTTAAACCCTAATTCAATGCAAACTTTAACTAAATGACCTAGAAATGCAAATAAAACATAATAACAACCTGTAAGATGAACTGTGTGCACTTGGAAATCTAAAGTTGATTGGAAGGAGCTTTGAAATTCTAGAAATTCTAACTTTAATGCTGACTAGGACTCATATGCCAAGTTGGGCGAACCAGTCCTAGATCTAGGTTTCTATGCAAAAACAAGAATTTGGCAAGTGGGTATTTGAATATCTACAAATTTGAATTTTGACCTAGACTAGGACTCATTCACCAGAATTGGTGAATCAGTCTAGTTAGGGTTTTTTGGAACTTCAAAGCCTAAATTTGGTCTTCAAGGTTTGCTCTGTGCTTCCCAACTAATTTTGGATCCGAAACCCTAATTTGCAACCTATAGAAGTTCTCCAAGTATCTCCAATGCAAGGTGACAACTTTAGGGAATTTGAAAACCATCTCCAAACTTGCTCCTCAATGTGTCTTCAATCTAAACCTATAAATCACACACTAAAGAGAGGGGAAAATGTTGTTTTGTTAGTGGAAAGGGGTTTGCCTTGGTCAAACCCCATTTTGGTAATCAAACCTTGAAATAGAATGAAATAGGAATGGATAATGATGAATGAACAAAATATGATGTTGCAACTCACCAAACCCTAGCAATGAATTTTTGTAAACATGTATGAGATGGCTCCAATCGATGTAGATCTTGACTCTTGCTTGAATTGGGTAGATCTTGAATGAAATGCATGTTTGAATCACAAAGTCCTACATCATAATTGTTAGCTCCAAAACAAACATGATGCATGAAATCCTTGACATGATGATTGATGCTTAAATGTTGCTCTAAAATGCTTGATAATCTTCCCTTCAATGCTCTTGTAAACACTATTTAACTCAAATTTTCTATAAGGATGAATACTTGAATGCTTGGGGTTAAAATGAGTGAAGTAACCTTGTATTTTTACTCAATTATGCAAGAATTCCTAAAATTACAACACTACAAGCAGACATCAAATCTAGGAGGATAAAATCCCCACCAAGAATTTGAATTAATTTTGATTTTGGGCCACATGGGACTCATCATTCACCCAAGGTGGAAAATGAGTCCCACCAAGCCTAAATTTTGGGACCATTTTAAAAAATGCTTAGAAAGGTGTGAAACTAGGCTCGAGACCCAAAAATCTAGGTGGGACTCATTTGCCCAAGGTGGAGAATGAGTCCCAAATCACTAAATCTAGTCCATTCAAGTCTGAAACACCTAAATTATGATTGGGTAGTGATTTGTGTCAGGATTATCCTTGAAAAGATGCATTAAATGAGGCTTGTGGATGCAAAATAATTCCAATTAAAGCATAAAAAAGCTCAATTATTAATGACAAGCCTAGAAAAGTGTGAAAGTGTTACAACACTTCACAACACTTTAGCAAGGTACCATTTAAATTCATTAGTTCACAAGGGCCCAAGACCTAATGTGAATGTGTCAACCACATTACAACACTAAATCAAGGCAATCATTAAGGTCAATTGTGCAAAGAGCGCCAAACAAGTGTGAAAATGTCCCTGATGACATTTTTCGACACTACAATAATATATTAATTATATTTTTTAGATACATAATTTATTAATATTTTAATTCTAATAAATTAAAAATTTTATTTTACTTTTTTATTTAATCATTTATTAACTTAAAAAGTTTATTATTTATTATTAATTTTTTACAATTATTATGTTTTAATATTTGGATTTTGATATTTTTGGCTTTGCATTTAGTTTATTCTATTTTTTTTAGATTTAAGTTTGAAATTTGTTTTTATTATTTATGTTTTTTATGAAATTATAAATAATAATTAAAAGTTATTAGAATTAATTTAATTTATAATTATTTATCTTATTAAAGTTTAATTATTGTATAATAATTATATTATGATTTTTTCAATTTATTAAATAAAATGAATGTCAAACTTAAAATCTAAATTAAAATTTATAGTGTGTGTGAGAGAGAGAAGCTAACTTTTTCTTAGTAGTTTCATGCCAACAATCCAAGGTAACACATGTCCCTATGGATTATGCTTAGGGTAGCATGTCATTTGATCAAGGATATGATAATTCACCTTTAAAACCTCTTCAATAGACCCATTGCACACTTAAGGAGGAAAACAGATAGAGAGAAAAAGAGAGAAAAGAGAGGAAGAGAAAAGGGAGAGGGAGATGGTGATGGTGATAAGATATAGAGTCAAAGAGAGAAAAATAGAAAGAAATGAAGAGAGAGAAAGAGAGGGGGAGAAAATGAGACAAAAGAGGAGAGAGGCAGATAGACAAAGAGAGTTAGACAAAGAGAAACAAGAATCGAAATGGAGGGATAAAGACAAAGAGGGAAATACAAAAAGAGATAAGAGAGAAAAAAAGATAGAGATAGAGAAAAAGGAAAATAGAGAGATAGAGAAGGAGACAAAGAGATATAGAGATATAAAAAGAGAGATAGAGATATAGAGGAATACAAAGGGAGAGATAGAGAGATAAAGATAAGAAGAGAGATAAAGAGAGAGAGAGAGAGAGTCACATAGAGAGAGGGAGATAAAGAGAACTAAGAGACAAATATATATAGAGAGGTAGAGATATCAAGAGATGAAGAGGGAAAGGGGGAGAGAGAGGGGGAGATAAATAGGGATAACAAAAGAGAATAAGGGAGAGAGATAGGGAGAGGGAAATAGACAAACATAGAGAAAAAAAAAGAAACATAAATAGAGGAAGAGAGAAGGGAAGACAACTATAGATGAAAATAAGGGAGAGAGAGGAAGAGAGAGGAAGAGAGATTGAGAGACAATGAGAAACATAGAGATATGGAGGGAGGTAGAGATATAAAGAGATCTATATCTTTCTCTTCCCATATCTCTCTAGATATCTCCTCATTTTTACCTCTCCCTACCTCTAAATATATCTCCCTCTCTCTATCTCTCTTTATATATAACTTCCTATCTCCCTATCCCTATCTTTCTATCCCTCAATCTCTCCCTCTCTCTTTATTACTTGTCTCTATCACCTAGTCTCTCACTCTTTCTGCATTTATCTCTATCTCTCTCCCTCTCTCTTCATTACTTGTCTCTATCACTAGTCTCTCACTCTCTCTACATTTATCTCTATCTTCCCATATCTCCCTCTCCCTCACTATTTATATATCATTATTTCTATATTTCTCGCTTATTCACACCATCTCTCCCTCCATCTCTCTTACCCTCTCTATCTCTCTCTATATCCCTCTCTACCTCTCTTTATATATCACTTCCTAAATCTTTTTCTCTCCAACTCCCCCTCTTTCATTGTCTCCCATTTTTGTCTTTATTTCTCCCTCTCCCTCTTTGTCTCTCCTTCTATCTCTCCCTCTACATATTTGTCTCTCTGTCTTTGACTCTCTCTCACCCCCTCTATCTTTCTTAAGTTATATCTATCTCTCTATCTCTCCTATCTATCCCTATCTCCCCCTCTTTCTATTTCTATATCTCCCTATCTCCATATCACTCCCTCTTTCTTTATCTCTCTAATTCTCCTCTCTCCTCTATTTTTCAACCTCCTCTCCCTCCCTCTCTATATATTTGTACATATCTATCACCCTCTCTATCTCTCTCTTATGCATACACACACACTCCTTGTTTCTCCCTCCCTATCTTTATCTTTACCTCTATATCTATCTCTTTGCCTCTCTATCTCTATCTCTCCATATTTATTCTTCAATCACTCCCTCTATCTCTATCTCATTATCTCTTCATCTCTCTCTACTCCTATATCTTCCCATTTCTACCTCTCTCTCTATATCACTTCATATCTTTATCTTTATCTTTCTATCTCTTCCTCTCTCTTTGCCTCTCTTTGTCTCTATATATTTACATCCTCCATATCTATCCCACTATCATCTCTCTCTTTATCTCCCTCTCCTCTCCATCTCCTTACCCCCCTCTCTCTTGCTCTTCCCCCTACATCTCTCTCTCTTTCCATCCCTCTCTCTCCCTCTCTCTCCCTCTCTCCCTATTGGAAGCATAACCTAAGCCTGTTGGTAATGGAGTTTTATTATCTTCCTAATTTAGAGGTTCTATTTTAGTTATGTTTGGATCCCTATTAGTGGACACAAAATTTATTTGAAGCTATCACTTCTCCATTGAGATATTTGTTACACAAATAATATCATTTTCTAAATGACCCACCAATTGACCTCATGTACCCTGCACAAATGTATGCAAAAAATAGACCAAAAATTTCCCAAACTAACATTTCAAACATCTTTGATGTACCCATTACACACTAAGGTGTGATTGCTAGTTGATATTTAATACTAATATTAGATGGTTATTATCAATCCATGGCCTTAGTGTGTTGCATCCATATCTAGAAAGGATAGGCCAAGAAATAAGTTCAAGTGAATTATATTTTTGTGGTTGTGATCATAATCTAGAGAGATATTTCAACATTGGCTATGGTTGCACGAACCATTACAAATTATTAATGCAAAACTTGATAGATTGAACTGATAACTTGTTCAATTCATATATTTAAAAGTAATTTATATTTTTAATTTCAAGATTTTTATGTATAACAACTTAGGGTGTATACTACTATAAGAAATGAGAATTAATAATTCTACTCTTAGATATTATTTTCATAGTTGAATTATTAAGTCTTTACAAACACATTATCCAAATGTATTATCCTTTTGCTATGCATGTATATTTATATTTTTTGTTTGAAGCCTTTGCTCTTGCAAATAGATAACTTCAAAGACCAAAGAAATAGACCATAATTGGCTTGATACTTGAATCATTTAATTATTGCAACAAAAATATAGTAATAGATACAAGTATGATAGATGATATGTTATTTTATTTTTTAACAAACCACATAGTAATCATTAGAGACATTTTCAATTTGAAGAGGTTCAAGTTGTATAAATTTCTTTCTAAAAATTATATATGGGATGGTGTAAAATCACTCTAAGCTTTATGTTATTCAATTTGAGATTTTGGATTGTAGTTGTACCTTTCATGTTTTCTAATTTTCTCAAATTCCTAGACATTTTTTTCAATCAATATGATTGTTGTCCAATATAATGTTGTCTAACATGTAATATTAGTTGTAAAAGTCTACCACCCTAAATCTTGCCACTTTTTCCACCACCCAAAGTTTAATTAAATACACTTTATTTTTTTCATTCATACATTGATATTCCTTGAAAGGTTCTCTAAGATTGACTATTTAAAGACTCTTTATTTCACAAACTTGTCATTAAGCTTTTCACCTCTTTTACTTATAGATCTAGCTAATTCTCAATACCTTTTTCTTATACTATAATTAAACTACATGTAGTTCTATGTTGAGTAATTTTTTTCCTAAATCTAAATGGGAATTTTGATTGAGTATAATGAAAATAAAAATGTCAAATAATCAAGAATTCTTAAAACACTATTTATGAAAAATGTATTTCAACAATTCTAAAGGGTTTATGCAATGAGTCTAAAGGGTTTATGCAAAAAGTATTTCAACAAGTCTAAATAATTTAATAGTACCACAAAATAAGTGTATCTATTAGTAAAAATTATGAATTATTTGAATTTTGTCAATATCCATGTTTAGGGCTCACACTTACCCAAAATTTGTTTCATTTTACTAGATATCTTCTTTTAGAAGGACCATCAAGTTGAATATTTTTGTAGAAGTCTTAGCTATTGTATTGTTATTCCATGTTACTAAATTAGAGATAGATGAATCACTTTGTTATTTCATGCCCTTCAAAATTATAAATGAGCTCTAGTTGCAACAACCCATTTTATCTTTGAAGTGATTTGTACATATGATGCCCAACATCTTCACCATCATGACATGTTTTATGTGCAGGAAATAAAACTTCAAATTCATAAATTGTTGAAATTATTGATAAAGTACTTTAATTGTTAATTTTGTAATGTAAATGTAGTTGATGCTCCTATTATAAAGCTCTTCTTATTTTCAAGCATCATGTTTAATCCAAACTCTAACAATTGCATATAATGTCATTGCTCATTACTAGCAATCTCACCTTGGTGTGCAATGGGTACACCGAAGAGGTGAGGAAGGTCGAATAGGGAAAACATGGTTTATTCTTTGCATATGTTTGTGTAGTACATGAGGTCAATTGGTAGGTCATTTATAAAATGATTTTGTTTTATTATTATTATTGATTGATGCAAGAGCAGCTAAGGGGTTACACCCATATATTAATTTGTCAAATAATTCATACAGGGGATCATAAATGGATCACCCCAACCAAGACCCTCAAAATCATCAAAATGTTCAAACCCCAAGCAAAAAAATAGACACCCATTATCAAAATGGTTCCCCAAAACAGACTGAAACCCATTACAATTCATTTTGATCCATAAAACATATACCATTTGATCCATCAATTGTAACAGTAGCATGGTATCAAAAAGTATAGACTTCAACCATCACTAACAAACCCTAGCCCAACAAGACACCCAAGGAATAAAAACCCCAACCCATCCCACATCATCAAAGAAGGACTAACCACATTAACTCAGACGGTTGCAAATTCTAGGTTTACCCCAATTAGTCATGTCACCCTCATCCACCAAGCCCTTTATAGCAATATACTCCTACAACTAGCCGCACCTACACCCTCATCCAAAATCATTTCTAAGATCTGCTTTAAAAGCTCAGTGTGTTTCACTGTCACCACTCAAAACCTAGGAAGGGAAGATGGGTCATTGGAGAAGATCAACGGATACCGCTCAGGAGGCATCCCATGACACTGCAGCTCAAGTAATAATCCACGGGTAATGGAACCCCCCTCCCCACTTCATAATTCTCCAACATGTCCTCCAACCCAACCAAATACTTCCCCCAAATCAATTTCTTGTACAACTAGCACGTTGTGTCATTCGTCTCCCCAACATCTAGAACATAAGCCAAAAACATTGCAACAATATTTTTGTTCACCCTGTGCCAGTGAAATGAGTGGATGAACTCCCCACCAAGCACCATCTTCAACATGTGTATGATAAACCCATGCCTTGACTTAATAACATTACCCAATTGTTTCTCTATAACTTCACCCATGAATGCCAACTAGCTCCTCAAGCTCTCCAGTTTGATCAGGGTGTCCATCACATACCACCTCAACTATCCACACCAATTCTACGAAATGAACCATGTCAATAAACTTGGCCAACATCAAGTTTTAAGAGCTCTTTCCCACCATCAGTATGAAAAATCATCGTCACATGGTACTAATGATCGTATCAATGTCACCTCCTTGCTACGAATCCATACTTCACCTCCATCGAGTTTAGAAATGGTGTGAACCATTTAATCTGACCCCACCATCGAGGCATTTTTTGCCAAATCATTTTCTAACCCATTGCCTTTGCAATAAATGTGTCACCTTGAAGGCCTCCAAATCATCTAATAATTGGTTAATGGGGTAGAGCCAATGCCTTAACTTCCAATTGGGTGTCCACCCCATCCTGATGGCATTAATTGTTATCAAAGAATCCCCCTCCAAATGGATCTTGCGTAACTTTTTTTTTGGAACATTGGAGTCCAATCAGAGCAGCCTAGAATTCTACCTCATTGTTTGTGCCAATCCCCAAGTAGATAGATTTCTCAGCTATTATCTCCCCTTCATGATCTCTAAGCACACAACCAGACCCACTCTCACCAAGATTGCCCTTTGTGGCACCATCGAAATTGACCTTTACCCAACCCACTTCTAGAGACGACCAATGAACTCCATCTCTCGAGGCCCCTACAAGATGAGCCCCTAGGACCCCATTAACGGGGGGACAATATATATTATTATTATTTTTATTTTTATTTTTATTTTTTATTATATATAATATTATTATATTTTTTTTTTTTAATTTTATGTATTAACTATTATATTCACCACACTAATCTAAGACCTAGGTAATTATTGTGTCTATTTATAAACTTCTCTATAAATTTCTCTTCAACTGTTTATGCATTTGGATTAGATGCCTTCAAAATCTAGATTTGTCTAAGTTTATTTCGTTCCATTATTTAGCACTTATTATTAATTGTTTAATCTAGTCACCTGAAACTAGAATTTTCAAACACATACTCTCTAACATATTAACATACTTATAGTTTTCTATAAGCATAATCCTTGAACCTCCTTTAGGTGTAAGTGTTAGTATATATACCTCTCTCTATATAGAAATGTCTCCTCCTCTATCTCTCTTTCTTTTTTCTAATCTCTCCAAAATAAGTTAAACTATTAGATTTTTTATATTTTAATTTAATTTGATCTATATAAAAATATATTAATTATTAATTTTAGTAATTTTTATTGGAGAATATAATATATAATAATAATATAACATATATAGTGGGCGGATGGGTGGGCCCCTCCCCTGCCTCTCTTTTCGACACCCAATCTTAGGGGTGTGTGAGTTGGCCTCGGGACGGCGTGAGAGTATGCTGAGGTGACACTACCACGTCATCTCTTGGCCACCCTTATTTCATAGAAGGGAAATGTTGGCCTTCTTAATGAGATCGGTTTGATTTTAGCAGAGCCTTAATGTTCATCAGGAAGGAGGATTGGCTTTGCTTTCAAGACATCCATTCTGTGACACATTGTGTACAACAACCATTGACAAGACTGTTGCTTGGCCGGGTGGCGGTTCACTTCACTTGAAGTGATTATGGTTTTAAGGAGTATGGACTGCGTCTGTAGCCATTCTTCATAGCAGGGATGCGAAGATCATCCTTTCATCATTTCGGCACTTGTGCGATGGCCAAGCGAGTTCTCACGGGTCTATTTTTGGATTCGTTAAATTCATTTTGGTGTTTGGTATTTGCATTTTGGTTTTGTTTTGTTCCCGTGTAGGGTGTAGCTGTTATCATGGAGGGGTCAAAAAAATTGAAATTCACCATACATATTTCGCTGGATGGTTTGGAATGCTTCGGTGTTGATACGCCGGTCTCTCTAGTCGCTACGGAGAGACAAATTGCCTTCAGGGAAGTCACAGATCAAAGACTGAAACGTATCTTGCTCGAGGATGATCCTGTGTCGTTGGTTGCGGTTAAGATGATTCTGGGAAATGAACACTTGCATAGAAGGGAGTATGCCAGAGACAATGCCCATGTCTCCTCTCATTTTCTCGCAGTGTTATTGGACTTAGAAACCTCGAAGAAGATGGCAAGGGAGATGATGGAGCGCTTGTTCCGCATTGATTTACTCGGTGGCCTTGAAGATACGTTGAAGGCGGCCTTCTTAGGCAAAGGCATTCCGCGTCCGGCTGACTTGTCTCTCTTATGGGACATGGAGGAAGCTGTCAAGGTGTATCCCTTCCTCCTTGACCTCAAAGGGCCAGCTTTTTCTCGCCACAGAAAGCTTGCGGACGTGGCCGTGGAGTTGTTGAAACGAAAATTAAAGTTGGTGCCATCGGTGGGAATTGACTGGTTGGAGGGCTTTGTCTGTTTTGCGGAAGTCAATGGTTTCATGTAAGGGTTGGCTCTGTGTCTGAAGTCTTTACTAGCTATTTTTTGTGGTCCTATGCACTTTTTTGGCTGCTTTGTTTAACGATGGTTGTGGGTCGGTCTGTGACCCCTCGTCTCTACCCTCAAGTTTTCATGGGTGGTCGTTGATGCATGTTCGGGTCTATGGAAATCTTGGTTTTGAGTCTCGGTTGGGTTGTCGTCTTGCTTGGCGGTGTCTGTGGATAGTTATTCTTGCATTGCAGACGTTTGTAGTTCTCTTATATTTCAATATAAATTATCTATCGTGTGTATCAAAAAATAATAATATAACATATATATAATTTGAAGTAGCTTCCACTCACTGCCAAAAAAATGTAGACACTGTCGAACTCCTCTGGACCTAGGGTTTCACCGTGCATAGCTATAGTGAATGGAAAGGGCTACATTGGTGCTTCCATGGTGCAGGTTTGTGAAATGCCACAAATCTCGTGGGTTTTGGAGAAGGGAAATGCATTGTAGACATGGAAAATATACTGACACACTTGACCCTAATTACTAACATGTTTTCGTCCTGAATCATCTTCTTAGCTAATCATCACCCTTCGTCCCTTAATTAAATAAATCATTATTTATCTAATTGAGTCATTCTATCTCATTAAATAAATAAATCAATGTTATTTAATTAATCTTCTGATCTATATTTAAATAATTCATTTTATTTGATTAAATCCCTAAAGTCATTCCATTAAATTAAATCAATCCTTATTTAATTTAATCTAACATCATCACCCCTCTTTAATTAAATAAATCAAAATCTTCTATTTAATTAAATAAATCAAAATCTTCTATTTAATTAAATAAAGCAAAATCTTCTACTTAATTAAATCTAAATCACATTCTTCTCAACTTTGATTTAAATCAATCCAAAAATCTAAATCAAATAGTCACATCAACTAACCTCCTATTAAATTAATCAAATCTTGATTTATTTAATCCTAATCACCTAAATCCTCTAGATTTTGCCACTCGCACATGAAAATAAATTTAATTGATTTATTAAATCCCTCTTTTCTTTCAACTTGGCATCTTTAGGGGAATATTATTCCAAGTTTGAAGATCTGTCCAAGTGGTTTGTCCTTCCAACAAAGCATTTATCTCCCCTTACACGTCCTTGTGCATTGAGCCAAGTGGCATTTAACTCATTTTCTTTCCCTCTCCAACAAGTCATTTCTTGAATTTGAAAATCCACCTAATATCATTTATTGGCACATTGGCCAAAATGTGCTCAAGCTTCCTCCATTCACATCTTGACAAGTGACACTTGCCCATTGGATGTTGAATGATCCCACATTCATCCATTGTGCCTCATTCTTCAACATTCTCATTTATAAATAAGAGGCTTTCATTCTCATTTGGGATCCACAACCTAGAGAAAATTTACTCTCATCACATTGAGAGCTAATTGTATCCATTTCATATCAAGTGTTCATCATTTCCATGGTTTCATAGCAAGGTTATTCCAAAATTTCATCAAGGAGCTTTAATCATCCACAAATCTTCATCAAGCTTACATAGGAGTTGGGAAAGAGCCAATTTCCACGTCAAATTAGCACCAATTCCCCCATGGGATTGAGATTTTGCATGTTTAAATAGGATTTCAATTACTTTCTTTGCTTTGTTCTTCAATTTCTTTCCTATTTGAGCATTGTAGATGAATTTCATGGGGAATCTTGGTTTTTACTTGCATTTGATCTAATATTGTGTTTTTTTGCTATGTTTGTGCAGGTATAGGATTGGGGTTCTACATTTGGCGTTAGGAGGGAAAATCTCAAGTTCTTAACACATTTTTTGACAAAATTATGTGGTTTTTGTGATTTTTTGCATCTACAAGAAACTGCGTCGCTATCAGTCCAATGGCGCCATACAACAATGCTACAAACTTCAAACTTTGCTGCTATGTCTTCCCGCCCAAAAATTAAAAATTTCAAACTCTGACGTTGGGCTGTTGTTCAGACGTTGAATTTTCAAATTTAGAAACTGTGTCGTTGACTGAAACAACGCCACAATCGCGCTCTTTGTCCCTACTACAGAGCGTCATTGTTAGTCCAGCTAGTGCCATATAGTGCCGCTGATCTCTTTAAACTGCGACGCATATGCGGGTTGCACAGCTAGGGTGGGGTAAAAAGTTGATTTTATGTTATTTTGACATGTACTTTTTTTTCTTTTGACAATTTTGAGCTATTGACCTATTTTTTGCCTCTATTTTCTTAGATTAATCAATTCTTTTAGGTGGAAGCAAGGAAGGGGCAAGGAAGAGTTTGAAGCATAACGTCATTTATCCATTGTATCAAGTGTCTTTAGACACTTTTGGAAGAAATTATAATTCCAATTTTAAGGATTTTACCCCTTCAAGCTATTTAGGACTCACTAATTTCAATTTGGGTTTAAAACGAACAAGGCAAAAGGTTTAAAAAGAACATTAGGAAAATTTACTAGATTTTATTTAAAGGTTAACAATTGAACAAGCAACTTTCATCTTTCCTTTTGGTGCTTTAAAAGAATCCAAATCATTGCTTTGAGGATTTAAAATGAACATGTGCATCTTTGTCTTGTAATCACTTACCCAAAATAATATCAATCAAAAGACGTATGCGCTTCTCTCGTGCCTCATGGTGATCTTGAGAATCAAAAGGCTTTTTGGTGACATTAAGTTGTGTAAGTGAATACCCACACATTTTAATTTGGATCCTAAAATTGAACAAATCTTGCGAGTGCAAGTGGAACATATTGCATGTGTTCTCTCTTTGTTTTTCAACAAAGATTGATCGAACTACGGATGTGTTTGCTCACTTTTGTGTTATCTTAGAGGTTTTTCCTTGTGGGAAAAAGTAATCACCCAAAGGAACGACCCAACTGGGAACACGCTAAAGCCAAGCGACTTCCACCTGAGATATAAGTGTGGGTACTTGAGGAAAGGCAAGTATCATGAGGATTATTTCGATGAGAAGGGCAGCAATGGTCTCTCACCACATGGATGGTCCCCCATGAATGGAATGCCCACATTAAAACCCTTGTTTAGAAAAGGCCAAAATCCTTGATCTATTTGTTGGTACAAGAACAGTCATTTTGAAGCCACCCCACACTTTTACGGATTTTAGTAGAGATGGAAAGTATACCATGGGAGTTTCATAGGTACTAATGCTTGGCTCGCCCAAGAAGTGAGTGCATTGTAAGGGGAGCTTGTGTGGTCAAGCATCTAACCATTCGCTAAAAGTAGGTGTAGCTGGATTTGTCCAAGTGGGGACTCAACAAATATTATCTCAAATATCCATAGGGTTATGCATGTTCTTGGAATCAAAACACTTTGCTTGATCGTAAACATTGGGAAAACAAACATTCAACATTATCATCAAATTTCAAACCCTTTGGAAGCAAATATCTTTAACAAAATTTAAGTGTTATTGCTTGCCCTTGGGATTCTATCCTTAGAGGTTTCTAAGCATTTAAATTTATATCTCAATTTGCTTACTAAAGTCAACAATAGTAAACTTTTTCCTTGATTTCCTTGATTTCTACATAATACACTTTGTGGGATGATAAGAAGTTAAGAGATTAGACATTTAGTTTGAAAACCTAATCCAGAATTGTTTGTGGTAAAAATAAGTCACTAAGCAAAGCTAAGAATAATTTAACCCCACACATGTGTCTCAAATGATTTCATGCAAAATCAAAATCCAGAAACCAAAGTCAAAAGCTCCTAGTCCAAAAGATCATCAAAAGCGTCTCTCAATGCTCTACGAATTCAAACAAAGATTTCTTTTCAAATTTTACAGGTGTGCATCAACGAACAATCCAAATTTGTATGAATTCTTTTACCAGCAAAATCCAAATCTTTTTCGGCAATTTGAGCATCTTGTATTAGAAGTAAAGTGTGTTCTTCAAAACTGAGGTCTTGTAGACAAGAGTCTTTTTAGGTACACATATGATCAAAAGCCAACCTTCATTCATCTTTCAAACATCAAACCAAAATAATCTCACCAACTCTTGAAAATCTTGAAACCATCCTTTATGCTAGACTTTTTGGCAAATCCATGAATCAAAATCCTCAAATCAAAACATCAAAACATTTAGTTTGGCTAAGTATGTGTAGATGTATCCTTCTCCATATGCTTAGTTGAATTATCATCAAATCATCTTGTTTGGTTAGGTGTGGGTAGATTCATCCTTCTCACTACACTTATTCAAATTATCATCTTATGAGCAAATCTATCCCATAGATAGCATCCAACATATTGGGATCTATTTGTTCATTATCCAAAATCAAAACAATATAAAACCAAATCAAGGTCAAAAACAAAATCCAAGAATCCAAAATCAAAATCCAAAAATCCAAGAATCCAAAAAGTCCCAAAAGTCTAGCATCCCCTCAAGATCTTCTAATATTTCAATCATCTGTATCATCCATCTTTCACACATTTCATCATCACACCATTGATCCTTAATCATCCTAAATTTTCTCTTTTGTACCTAAAGTTAGATCAATCTAAAGAATTAGATATTCATCTTCCACATTCTTGAAAATTGATCCCTATTTTATGGTGCAAACTAGATCACAACACAAGAGGAACATGGAGGCCAACAAAGAAACATCAACTTCAAGTGACCTAAGTCAAACCAATTCTGAAATCAATCACGTTGGATCAAACAATCCCCTAACTAATCTTCCTTTATCATCACAAAATCCTCAAGAGGAAGGTCAAGTAGACGATATCACCAATAATGCCTTTGGAATGACACAAGATAAGATCATCGAAATGGTCCAAAATCCCGAAAATCATAGAATCCTCAATATCATGATGAAACTCCATCCCTCACAATATATACTTGAATTGGAAAAGCAAGGGGCTAAACTCCCTTCTGATTATGATGTGAGCACCATTGTAGAACAACCTCTTGGGATCATGCCCCCAATATCAACCACACTCCCAATTTCATCCACACCCCCAATACAAAGCATCACTCAAATCATCCCGCAAATTACATCATCCATTTCTCCAACTCAACCCATTGTTAACAAAGGGAGCACATTTCTTAATGCACTACAAACACACCCCCTTGTGAATAATGAATATTTGGATGCAAACACTATCTTGGGGCAACCCATCCCCCAAAATCCATTACATCCATATGTCCCCCTCACCTTTCATGAACCCAATGACCCATCATCATCATTTCATGCAACATCTCAAACCTCTCTCCCTATGACCTCACAAGGAGAAGATGGGCTATTTGGACCAGGGGGCATCTTTGACCCTTCATCTTCATCATTTCTCCAAGGGAGTATGCCACTCACTTTTCCACCACTTCCACCCTTGCTGCCAATATCAGCATCACCTCTTAGTTTGGGGTTACCTCTATTACCACCACTCATTCAAAGCAACCCCCAATCATCAATCAAAGCATCATATCAAACCCTCCCATCTTGCCATTAATATCACAACAACAAATGGAAACCATCCCAATAACACAAGAAACCATCACATCATCAACCATCCCCCAAATACCTCAAAACATGGTCTCTCAAGAACCAAGCATATTGATCGCACCATCCACTACACAAATCCCCATTATTAATACAACGATGCCTCTCATCACAACAACAAGCACCATTCTGAATCCACCACCACCATCACCACCAAAGTCAAACACATTAAACCAATATAGCATCATGTTGCAAGCTGCTTAACAAGCTGCATATCAAAAGGCACTCCAACAAATTCAAATCCGACAAGCTGCACAACTAGCCGCTCAGCAAGCGCAAGCACAATTAGTTGCACAACAAGCACAACAAATCACACAAGCTACACAAGAAACTCAAGTTATGTAAGCAACATAGGCCACACAGGTTGCACAAGTGCAAGCACAATACCTCGTACAACAACAAGCAGCCTAGAAACAAGCATACCGGCAAGCGCTAAAGCAATACCAAGAATAGCAAGAAGCAACCCAACTAGCAGCCCAACAACAAGCATTGTTGGCACAACAACAACATCAAGCCCAACAACAAGCATTATTGGCGCAACAATAATAGAAAGCCCAACAACAAGAGTTGTTAGCGCAATAGCAACAACAAGCTCAACAACAGACATTATTAGCACAACAACAACAGGATCAATAGCAAGCATTGTTGATATAACAACAATTACAAGCATACTTGGTGCAACAAAACATGCAAACACCATCCACCAACACACCAACCAATCCACCTATCCCTCCAACAATTGAACCACCACATAACACTTTCATTCCACCCCCTGATCCACAAGATGACGTAACAATGCAAATCAAGTTGCTCTCACAGCAAGTGCCTGATCTTTAGTCAAGGAAAACCACAAAGACACCCAACAACTTATATCCCTATCCATTTGACAGGAGTCTTGCAATGAAACCATTCTCAAAGTGATTTGAGATCCCCAAATTTGATAAATAACATGGGATGAGAAAACCCTAAAGATCACATCAGGGAATTACAAGTACATTGCATGGAAGTCGCATATAATGATACGTATCTAATATGGCTATTTCCTAGAAGTTTTGCTAGCCATGCCATGGAGTAGTTCTCTCACCTCCCTCCAGGCATCAAGAAGTTCCAAGAGATAGTAGACGAATTCACAAAAAAATACGCATTCAATATCGGTATGGATGTCAGTCTGGAGGAACTATCGGCTCTTAAACAAGGTAAAAATGAATCATTTGCTTCCTTCCTACAACGATGGCGATCCAAGGCCAATAGGAGCAAATGGGCCATGCCTGAAGAACAACAAGTTTACACCATCATCTCCAATCTAGAAGGAACCTTGGCATTCCATCTCAAGGTGCAAGGTATCACCATGTACGACCAATTGATCTCTAAGGCACTTAACATTGAGCAAGCCCTTATAGCACAAGGAGGGACACCCACATATCCTGAACAGTAAAACAATTTCTCATCCACCAGCTATAACGACAAACCTCGCATGTAGGTGAAAAACAAAAACATTACCAACGATGGTGTAGTCGATGCCAAAGTTGTCATCAATGCTCCTTGACAAAACACACCAACACCCCAACAACAACCCAAAAACAATAATCAAAACAATCGACAAGCTAACAATGACTCAGCAGCCGAACAATCAAACAGTCAACAATGTGAATGATCAAAGGGGGCCACCCCAGCGAAACAAAAACTCCCTCAAACAAAAGTACACTACCCTTGGGGAATTAGCTGAATCCATCATGAAGAGACTGGTGGAGGAAAAACTCATCGCAATCCCCACCTATGATAACTATCAAGATCCCTTGTTAAAATTGTCATGGAACGATGAAAATCACCTTTGTGATTTCCACAAAATCAAGGGACACACAACTACCAGTTGTATGAGGTTGAAAAACTTAATTCAATACCTCATTGATGATAAAATCATAAATGTGGAACAACCAGCGGGAAATCAAAATCTCAAGATCTACACGAATCTGATGCCCGATCATAATAACAAAGGAAACAATAACAATGATAAGGGAGAGGGTGCATTTAAAAGTGTGAATCATGTATACGACCATGTTGTTGCATCCCTAGATGAGTATTGCACTATTATCACCATCAAAGGAGCCCAAGCTAATTGTGGAATCACCACAAGAGGTGGAAAAGTCACCATTGCAGGATCATCTCAGCTTCCTAGAGCATCTACTTCCAATCCAAGATTTGTTCCTAGTGGCTATAATGTTCTCGACCAATTAAAAATAACCCCAACACAAATCTCCATCATGGAATTGTTGAAAATCTCACTGGACCACAAAAGGATCCTTGAAGAAGCCTTGGCTTCATCTTCTATCCCCACTGATCTTGATGTGGATCAATTCCAAGCTATGGTCACACACCTCAATACACCTCACCTTCTGACATTTTTATAACAAGATCTTCCAACACAACCATCTCACAACCACATGCTTCATCTTAAGGCTTACATCCATAAAAACAAGGTCAAGAGGGTCTTGGTAGATAGAGGTGCAGGGTTGAACATATGCACCCTTAAATTAAGAAAAAGCTTGGGCCTCTCTGAAGATGCTATCGAAAAAGAAAAAGGCATAACCATCAAAGCCTATGATGATCAAGAAAGAGTGTCTCAGGGAACAATCCAACTCCCTATTCAAGTAGGGTCGACCATCATGGAAACAACATGTTAGGTTCTCAACTAGGAATTTCCTTATAACATTCTCCTAGGGTGTCCTTGGATTCATGGGATGCAAGCTATTGCTTCCACCTTCCACTAGTGCATGAAATTTCCATACCAAGGCAAAGAGGTCACAGTCCATGGGGATCCTGAACCCTTTTACTATTGCAAAAATTTGGAAGCCAAATATTACAAAATCCCCCAAGTTCCTAAAAACGATGAGGGCCCCTCAACTCCATACATCAACCCACTGCTCTCACCTCCACTTTTGTGACAAAGACGCCCACCATCCCCACCATCTCCGATATCAAGGT
Organism: Sequoia sempervirens; assembly: GCA_007258455.2. Taxonomy (NCBI): domain Eukaryota; kingdom Viridiplantae; phylum Streptophyta; class Pinopsida; order Cupressales; family Cupressaceae; genus Sequoia; species Sequoia sempervirens. Next base: position 711,940,430 of record VDFB02270651.1, read on the forward strand.
CATTGTTCAGGACAACGGGTGTGGAGATTATAAAATGAAAAAAGGTGCTTTCATGGTAGGAGAGTTACCACAATCTCCTAGGTCCCATGGACAACCCCAAGTAGTTAGAACATCATCTCAAACTTTCAGAGCTGACCCCACTAGATTCAAGAGTTGCAGAGATCTAGGTTGAGAAATAATAGAAGAGGACCTATCAAGCATCCTATACCAAGACAACAGACCAACAGTTGATCTACCTATGGATGATAGTAGTAAAGGCTTACAAATGATGCTCGCCATGGGCTATGACAAAAACCAAATGCTTGGACAAAATGACAACGGACTCCTAGTACCCATCATTCCTGAGACACGAATGAGAAATCTTGGCCTCGGATGTACCCCTCTGAGTATAACCATATGTGGTCAAAATCCGTTGGTTAAGAAGGTCAAAACTCCTCAGCTATCAACGACCGCCCTTCAATTACCTGTATCCACAAGTCTACCTTTATACAATTTCACCTTCGACATAATTGATGTATGTAGTAGTGACAAGGACCCCATAACTAATTTGCCTATGCTTTTTGAGAATTCCTCTCTCCTCATGATTAGTACTGTGTCATTTGAGTCAACCAGTCAAACCCATGAAATCAACCTAGTCTACCCCCAACTCATTGATTACAACCAACGAGGATCGCCAATTCTAGACACTTTCAAAGATGATGAGGCACCCTTGGAATTCATGGGACTGCAGAACACGGTACCATACAAAGATCACAAGGCTGGGTTTGATATCATTTTGGACACACAAGCTTACTACGGGGAGACGATTGAATCCTTTAGTCACAAAAGAAAAAAATTAAGAATAATCTCAAGGTCATTGAGTGAAAACCACACTGTGGCACTCTCTGACCCAAAAACAATAAAAATAAAGGACATATCCAACGGTGAAAACCTCTCTGAGATGCCCGAGGATGAAGGATTCAATCTTACTCTCTATGCCCTACATCAAGAAAAGTTAGTGGTTCTAGTCGAGAAGTGCAACCCAGTTAACTTGGGAATAGAGGAAACTCTGCATATCACATTTTATGTCGAATCATTAATGTTAGAAGTGTTGTGCAATTTTGCACACACGCCCCACTTGGAGTAGGGACCCCTTTTTTTTTTATTGGGGATGTCTCTTGGACCTTTGGTTTTTATTGGATTTGTCCTTTCATGGTCTGGGGATGTTGGTCTTGCTTACCTTTGTTTTACCTTGAAGGTTGAATTGATCAAACTTGGTTTTTAATGGAAGTCTGGGTTTTTCCCTGGGTCCGGGATTTTCCAGCTCACCCGGATTTTCCTGGGTCCTGGTCCATCTTCTGTCAATATCAGATTTTTTCCAGAATCTGGGTTTCTGGTTGAATCCAGGATTTTTCGGATCACCCGGATTTTCCCGGACTGCGTCGGAGTCCCGGAGGGGTGTGTCGTCCACAGAATTCATGCTTACTGGGATAGTCCGTCTAGCTCGAATTTTTCTGGAATTCTGTTTTGACCTCGGGTTCCTGAATTTTCTTGATATGTCATGTCAACCATTAATGCTTGAGGTATGTCTTCTTTGGCATGAGTGTGGGTGAATTTAAGGTCTATTAGCGCTCTTCCTGATTTCATTATTCACTTTCTATTTGCTCTAGTGCTTGAGTGTGTTCATTCTTGAGCTTTGGTCATTGGATTTGGTGTGCTCATGTGTGATTTCCATGGGCGTTTGTATTAATATTGTCGCCGCTAGGGCACCCTGGTTTGCAGTGATTTCATTAGGCTCGAAGTTCATTTGGATTTAACCCATGGTAAGTCATCGTTGACTTCTCCCTTTGTTTTGCGCTTTGATTAAATCTTTTGAGTTGTTGTTGATGATTATTTGGGTCGGCCTTTGTTTGTTTTTCATGGTTTTATATTTATCAAATTAGGGTTTTGTTGATGGTGTTTTCTGTACAGCAACAACTCAGACAGAATGTACTATTCTATCTCTCTTGAAAGGTTATTTTCAACAATAAATCACTAAAAATCACCCCAAGGTCTCTCGGGTGTCAGGTCATGACAATGCATAAACAACTCAGATAATTATGTGAAAATGCTGGTAATCACAAAGGGACCTTATTACAAGCAGACTGTATCTTTCAATTTATCAGATCTTGCAATATAATGATCTCTAATCCTAAATCTAACCAAATAATAATGAAATAGAAAAAGATAAGGGTGCAAGAGTTTGATAAAATCTAAACTATTCCTAGAATGAACAATGTAAATAACAGATATCTGGAATGGACCAATCTCAAATAACCAGTTCTTGATTAACCCACAATGCAATATCACAAGAACGGTGCAATCTTCTGAGGTATACAGATTTTCAAATCATAGACATTCATCTACAATCGAACTTGAGCACATTAAATGTATGGTCCAGGTTGACTTTACCAGCCTACTACAATCAGATAGTTACTGGGAGTATAGACCAAAGATTGCTGCAAACATTCCAAATATGAGATCATAAACATCATTCATCAAACTAAACTAATTTATCTCTAAACATTAAACCCTAAATCTTCAAGCAATTTAAAAGATAGAACAATAAGAACCATGCCAGATAAGATAACACAAGAGATTTCACCAGGAAAACCACAATGTCTTCAATTGCATTAAATTATCAAACTGTTGCAACAATTCCACTGTTCTGACACAACGTTTGCTTCAATAAATTGAACACTACTTCTACTATATGATACTCTAACTCTCTTTTCTCTTACTCATCTTTATTATTTCCTAGCTAACCCTTTATAATGAGGCAAGAATGCCCATTTATAGCAAATCCCAAGGTATGTCGGCCTAGCCAGATATTTTACAAGATAAATATAATTGCCAAAACAAGTCGGCCTAAGGAAATCAAAGTAAGGCACACATTGAATGCCATCTATCATCAAGGTCGGCCTTGATACAGTCCCCAATGTAGCTCGGTCCAATGCATGCCCTATGATAATAGGGAAGCACAAATCTCAAAATGGGCATTTAAGCACCGCCTCCCTTATCCTTGTTCTGAGCCGATGAACCTTGAACCCTCAAGAATGTTCCATCCAACTCGGTGACAGGTGGCAAGGGAAATATCTTAAGCTGACATTTAATAGAGTCAATCTCATCTTTTGACTGTTCAACAGTCTTATCCCAATCTTCCTTGTTGGCCAGATATTTATCCATTACTGCCAAGTAGGTGGCTGCATCATCTAGCTGGTGGCTGGTTATAACACTGTCAGCATCTGGGGCATAAACTTCATGCCACCACGCTTTCAGCTGTTCCAGACTTAGGTATTTTGGGGCTATCTTTCTTCTTCTAGTCATCACCTCAAAGAATGTGATGCATCCATCATACACTGCAATAAGATCACCATCAATTGATTTCCTTCGTTTTTGAATCTTCTTTATAACCTTCTGCCTAATTTGTAGAGCCTCGAACCATTCCTAGGGTTCATCCAATCTGGAGGAAGGAAGGATTCCATCCACAGCCAGTTGCTCTTTACCATGCCCCATAATGACCCTAGATTTCTGCAACAAGAGGTCCATGTCCTCCTTGTCCTGGGACAGCACATGCTCCAACAGCTCCTTGGCCCAGACTGCATCTTTTCCAACTGATAGAATATCCTTAATTGCACTATCTCCCTTTATTTGTACATCCTTCAGCCAATCCACAGCAGTTTGAGCTGAGGTTTTCATTTTCTCAATTTCAGAGATGGTTTCCTTGGGTAGAAATCCAGGAGTGGCAGAAGAAGAAGGATGGAGGGATTGCAAGGGTTTCATTACCTCCTCCAGGCATTTCTTAAGTCTTTCATTCTCTTTCCTTAGCTCATGTTTGGTCTGGGTCTCCTTTCTCAATCTACCGATGATCACAGCAATGGACCCCTCATACTCCTCAATGTCCTGCTCCATGGATGTTGGTCCAAGGTTGATAGTTTGTACATTGTAATCTTGACCAGTGACCTCTTCTCTTGTCTTGTCTGCAGCAGGGGTGGCAATGTGGATGACCCTATTGTTTGCCCCATCTCTTTCCACCTTGGTCACCACCTTAGCTGCCTTTCTTTTCTTCCCCTTGCCGATCTTAGACAACATTTCATCCCAATCCAAGGGAGTATCTTCAACTACCACCTGCTTCTTTCTTGCAATCTCCTTTTCTAGCCAGTCTGGGGCTGCAGGCTCTATCCGGATTTATTCTGTTCTAACTTCTTCCGGCTGTTCTGTCATTTTCTCTTCTTCCTCTGCAGTTATTTTATCCTCCTCCTTCTCAGGGAGCTGCTCACCTTGATTAATTTCTTCTAGCTCCAACTCTGGCTGCACCGGTGATGGGGTCTTAAGAGTGTCCTCCTTTTTGGGGGATCCACAACTTCTGTCACTTTCTGGGGAATCTTCATATTGCACCAAAGGAGAAGTATGCCCTTCCTCCTCTTCCACTTCCAACTCTGCTGCTTCACTAAAGAGTGCCCCTTCCTTGAAGGGCTCCGCCTCTCTACTAGTTTCATGCTCCTCCGGAATTCCCGGCTCAGGTGCGCTTGGTGGAGGAGAAGCAACCTTGGATGGCTCCATGACTGGTGACTTTGGAGGAAGATCCATCTTTTGCACAGTGTCCTTCGGAGAGGGAGTCCTAGATCTCCTCATGTAAACTTTTGTCTTTTCTCCCCCTGAACTCTCCACATCTACAATCAGAGGCTCATCTTTTGGTGCATATTGAACCTTCTTCTTGGAGACCCTAGTTGTTCTTGTCTTCTTCGGTGGTGGAGGAACATCTTCCTCTTCTGCTTTTTCCAACTCTTCCTCATCAGAGGATGTACCAATCTTCAAAGTCCGCCATCTCCTTTTTCCTTTTGGCTTCCTCTTTGGTTCAGGCCCACTTTCCTTGGGACCTCTGATCTTTATCTTGAAAGGAGAGCTCTTTACCATTTTCCCTTTGGGGTCATCTTCCCCGGATTCCTTTGAAGTAGACATGGGATTGAGGTCTCCCATCAAATTGAAGGTACAAGTTACCTTCTCACTCTCCAGCTCCCAAATTTTGTGTTTCAACCAAGAAGAGGTGAATTTCATGACTGGGGCCATTAGGTCCTCCAACTCTGTGACCTCATCATCATTCCAGGTGATATCTCCGATTGACTTGTCCTTCACAGCTTCATAGGCATGATCCTGCACCAGGTTTCCATCATCTTCTAGTTGATCCGGGATCAACTTGACATTATACTGCCTAAAGGCCTCCACAGGGAGCCTAGAATACCTCTTCTTTCTTGCTTCAAGGTCATCTTTAATGTTGGCCCAATAGTCCTCTAGGTCATCTTTATGCCAGTATTCCCTAGTGGCCTTCTTCTGTGCTTCTCTTGTGATGTCGAAGTTCATCCTTTTGGAGTGGAAGGAGAAACCATACGCAGCCAATTCTTCTCCTGCATTGTGTGCCGATTGGATGGAAGGACACATTTCTGCCACACCAATTCTGAGAGGAAAATCTCCACCGAAGCCTGTCTTATGCTTTTCTTTCTTCACAATAGCATCAAACTCACAAATCTGCCTCACAACCTCTAACAAAACAATGTGGTCAGTAGGATACCGAGGTAACCTGTATGGAGCAACCGGACATCCATCGATTCTGAGGTAGGTGAAGGTGGGGAATTGAATGAACCAGGCCCCATAATTCTTTATTAGCCCTTTGGCTCCATTCGACAGTCTCATATGCTCAGCATTCTGGAGCATCCTGGTGATATGCATCGTGAAGGCATCATTGGCTCTTCTGTAGTTCTTGTGTCCTAAGTGTAGTTCTGGATAGACCTCGTAGACAATATCTTGTCCAAGCGTCCCTCATGGATTCAGACCCTTGTATGGGTAAAATTTGGCTAACACATACATGACATAAGAGGACATAGTGAACCTCTTAGTCTCCAGAACATTCCTCAGCTGTTTGTCAATTTCAGCACTAATAAGCCCTGCCCAGTGATAGTTAGTTCCTTGCTCAACCTTGGTGATCACGTGGACCATCCAACTCTCTAGCACCCCGACAGTCTTCAAACCAGCTACCCTGCTCAAAAATGTTACTGCATCATAGATGTCTGACCTGAATTTAACTCTGTGCAACTACTTAGGCAATTTAGAATGGTGGGACTTTGGTTTCTCTAACCATGAATTGATTATCTGTTGAGCCTTGACTAGCTCATTCTCATAGTATGTTTTAGCCGTGTCTATGTTCAGGGCACACACAGAAGACAAGTCTGGCATGTCGAAGGCTTGGGAAATAGAGGCAGGATTGAAGTTTTCCAAGACCCTTCCCTTAGTACTGACCACCCTTTGTGTATCAAAATCGTACTGCCGAGCACACTCAAGAATTAGCTCATAACATTGAATTGCCGGAGGGAACCCAACCACATGCACAAGTCCGGATTTCATCATTCCATTCCTTAAGGCTGAAAAATCTTTCTCAGCTGTCCTCTGCTTAAACTCTTCATACCTCCAAGCTCCCACATTAGTATCAGACACTTCGGACCATACGGAGGATATCCTGCTCTCAGGAAGCTGACTCTTGATATCCAATCTTAATCGTTCTACCTCAGAAATGGATGACCCCTCTGTGCCACCCTTAGATTTTTCGGCAACAGCTTTGCTTGATTCGGCCTGCACTCACAAAAGACATCATTAGTATTTAATTATCATGCATATTCCAATCCAAAGGTTAGCCTAAAATCAGATAAAGCAATTAAAATCCATCAGAAATTGCCTAATTCTTGAAGATCCAAAAAAATGAGACAGTCCGGGAAAATCGTGTTAACCAGAAAAATCCAGTCGGGGCAGAATTTCAGAGAAATCCGACCCAGACGGATTCCTGTCGCCAAGACATCATTAGTCAAATGAATCGTTAATTCAACCAGAAAACCATCAGATTATCATGCAATTTATTCATTAGCAACAAGAAATAAGAAATTAGCATTCACTCCATTAGTCCTATCTTTAAAAAAAAATCAAAAAGGATAAAACCAGACAGGAAAACCAAAAAAATCCGGATGGGACGGATTTTCGCGGACAGCTCAAAATGTTTTGGAAATTACTCCATTCCGCGGAATAAGCCTAAATCGGGAAAATCCGGGTGCACGGGAATTCTGCGAACACCACGGGAACCCGACGAAGGAAAACCCGCAAACTGACGATTAAATGATCGTGTAAACTTCTCTACTCAGATTCGAATAGTCTCGAAATTGACACCAACCAACAAGATTCAAAATGTAAAGGAGATTAGACTCCAAAAGACCTCAAACGATGAATTCTCCAGGCAGAACGATGATGCCCTAATTTTAATGAAAAAACCCCCCGCCATTAAAACCAGAGCAAGCTCGAGGTTTAGAATATTAGCGATAAAGAGTAGTCTAAGGCACTCTGAATCCTCATAGGGTGGGGGTCAGCATAATACAAGGGCAAGATTGACAAATCATCACAAATCCGTTATTCTGGGCCGAGCATCAAAGAAACCCTAACCTTGCAGATGACAAATTTTGCACTAAAAGGGTAAACAATCTAACTCGGAACCCCGTCTAAAGGATACACTCGCCATCTAATGGATAAATAGCGCCCATAGGGCACGGGTGATGGGGTTCTATGACAAAAATGGGTCAAACCCTGACTCTACAAATGCAGAATCAAAACGCAGCAAAAGCCGACCCAAAATGATCACCATTCAATACGGAAGAACCCAGTCATTGCATAAACAAACAAGAGGGGCCATCGATAACATACCATGGATCAATTTAGTCAAAACTCGAGGTCGAAGAAGCAACCACGAAGAAAACTCGTTCCAGCAACAAAAATCCAGACACCGACGCCCAACAATCCACACGCAAGCGATTTAGGATCAATCTTCAAAGCTCAAATGAAAATTCTTAATCGCTAGAGCAAAAGCAAGTGAATAGATGAAATCAAAATGACGCTTAAAAGATTTCAAATCCGCCCATATACCCGTCTGAGCAAAGGTACCCTGGTCATTAATGAGCGACAAGACACTTCTGACAAATCTGGAAACCCGAGCCCAAAACAGAATTTCAAAAAACCTCAAGACACGCAAAAATTCGAATGGACAGAAATTCTGCAGAAAAGCAGAAGCCAGGAACATAACGGAGTTCAGGATTTTGGCAAAGTTTGAGAAAATTTGCCAAGACCGGAAAATCCTGAATCCAAGCAGAAACCCGGAGTCGGAGAATTTAGCTGCGACCAGACAATGAACCAGAACCCAGAAAATCTGCCAGAGCTGGAAAATCCCAGAGTTAGGTAAAAACCCGGATTTTGCTTAAAACTCAATTTTAACCACCCCAAGCCCCAAGGCAAGGTCAAAGCTAGCAAGATCAACATGTCAAGACCTCAAAATGATAAGTCTAATAAAACCAAAGGTCGAAAGACACCAGAAAAGAGGGTCCCTACTCCAAGTGGGGCGTGTGTGCAAAAACTGCACAACAGGTTTGAACTCACCTTTCTGTAGGTTTTAACGCTTGCACTGTGTATCCCCTTGTTTATTGATTGAATTTTGGGTGTACCCTTGTGACTGGGTGTTCTTGTTGAGGCCTTGCCTTTGTTGGCATGAAATCTGATATAATTCATGAAGGTAGGGTTTCAATATGTCTGCCCAGGGTTGTTAGGTTTAGTGGAGTTGTCGCGTCCTCGTGTCTTGTGTCTGATTCGACCTTGTCTACATCATTCAGGACCCTGGTGTGCCCTAGTCTAATCATTTTGAGGAATGGTGTCTGATTTCGAGTTTGCCCTAACTCTCATGGCGGAGGTTTGACAGTCAAATTTAGGGCATCATTATTTCATAGTAGGGATCTCCCATTTGAGAGTTTTGGGAGTTCAAATTCAAGAACAATCGAGATTTGGCTTATTGCGGTTGAGTTTATGTCTGTTGGATTCGGATAGGGGGGTTTATATGATCACTTGATTAATGTTCTGCGTGTCAAACGATCGTCGGGTTTTCGAGGTGTCTACGGAATTCCCATGCACCCGTATTTTTGTGGATTTTTCCATTTCCCTGTTGTATGATGAGTTCCTGAAATTTCAAGCTGCCCACGAAAATCCGAACTGTCCAGATTTTTCTGGTTTTCTGCCTGGTTTCACTTTATTTTGATTTTCGAAATTGAAGTAATGAATTAAATATTGGATGATGATTTCTTGTTGCTAAATAGATGAATCTCATGATAATCATGCATCTCTTTTGCCTATATTGATGATTTATTTGATGAATGATGTCTTGGCAGCGGGAGTCCGTCTGGGTCGGATTTCTCCGAAATTCCACCTCGACTGAATTTTCCCATATTACTTCATTTTCCCAGACTACCCAATTTTCCCAGATTTTCAAGATCGATGATTAATGATTTATCTTAATGATTTCATGTGGTTTCAAGGCTAACATTTGATTGAAATGTGGATGATAATTAGATTTTCATGAGGCTTTTTTATGAATGCAGGCTGAATCAAGCAAGGCAGTGGCAGGAAAATCCAAGGGAGATACAGAAGGATCCTCAGTTACAGAAGCGGAAAGGGTAAGGCTGGATATGAAGAGTCAGTTGCTGGATAGTAAGGTGGCTTCAATTTGGACAGAGGTCTCGAATACCAATGTAGGAGCATGGAGATATGAAGAATTCAAAGAAAGGTTAGCTAAGGGGGACTATCAGCCCTGACCAAGGGAGTTGTGAAATCTGGACTGGCTCATGTGGCAGGATTTCCTCCTGCAATTCAATGCTATGAATTAATATTGGAGTGTGCCCAGCATTATGACTTTGATACGCAAAGGATTGTCAGCATTGATGGGAGAGTATTGGCTAACTTTAACCCAGTCTCCATCGCCCAGGCATTTGATATGCCAGACTTACCATGTGTGTGTGCTTTGGACATGGACTTGGCTAGGACTTATTATGAGGATGAGCCTACCAAGGCCCAGTAGATGATTAATTCATAGCTTGAAAATCCAAAATCTCATTTCTCTAAGCTGCCTAAACAGCTACACAGGGTCAAGTTATGACAAGATATATACGATGCAATCACACTGTTGAGCAGGGTGGCGGTCTTGAAGAGTGTCAGGGTATTGGAGAATTGGATGGTGCATGTCATCAACAAGATCGAGCAAGGCATTAATTACCATTGGGCAGGGATTATCAATGCAATAATTGACAGGCAGATGAGAGATGTGCTAGAGACAAAGAAATTCACCATGGCATCTTATGTGATATACATACTTGCTAGATTTTATCCATACAGGGGATTGAATCCAAAAGGAACATTTGGGCAAGATGTCATTTATGAGGTGTACCCTGAGCTGCACCTAGGGAATCCAAATTATAGAAGAGAAAATGATGCATTTACTATGCATATTACTAGATTGCTTCAGAATGCAGAACATGTGAGAATTTCTGATGGAGCCAAGGAGTTGATTAAAAGATATGGAGCATGGTTTATACAATTCCCCACCTTCTCCTATATCAGAATTGATGGATGTCTGACTGCTCCATACAGATTGCCAAGATATCCTACAGACCATATCATACTTTTTGAATTTACCCAGCAGATATGTGATTTCGATGCTATTGTTAAAAGAGAGAAGCACAAGACAGGGTTTGGTGGGGATTTTCCCTTGAAAATTGGTATAGCTGAGGTTTGTCCTTCAATCCAATCAACTCATGCATCAGGGGAGGAGTTGAGTACTTTTGGTTTCTCTTTCCATTCTAAGAGGGCAAGCTTTGACATCACTGGTGAAGCACAGAAGAAAGCTACTAAAGAATATCATCACAAAGATGATCTAGAGGACTACTGGGTGAACAACAAGGATGAATTTGAGGTGAGGAAGAAAAGGTATTCTAGGCTTCTAGTTGATGTAATCAGAATGTACAATGTCAAGTTGATTCCTGATCAGTTGGAAGATGATGGAAATTTCCAGGATCATGCATTTGAATCAGTTAAAGACATACCCATTAGAGAGATAAATTGGTCGGAAAGGGAAATAACTGAGCTAGAGGAATTGATGGCTCCTATTGTGAAATTCACCAAGTCATGGCTAAAACATAAGGTATGGGAATTGGAGAGTGAAAAGGTACCTTGTACTTTCAATCTGATGGAAATTTTGAATGCCCATTCTACCTCAGAGGAGTCGGGTGAGGATGATTCTACAGGAAAAACCAAGGTAGGCTCACCTTTTAAGATTAAAATCAGAGGCCCTAAGGAAGATGAGTCGGAAAAGAAAAGAAAACCTAGGGGAAAGAAGAGGAGTCGTACTGTGAAAATAGGTAAGTCTACTGAAGAGGAGGAACTTAAGAAAGCAGAGAAAGAAGATACCCCTCCAGAGCCAAAAAGGACAAGGATAACCAGGGCTTCTAAGAAGAAGGATCAAGAAACTTCTAAAGATAAGGTGGATCCTCATGTGGTTGATGTGAAGAGCTCAGGGGAGATAACCCGGGTTTATTCAAGAAGGTCAAGAACTCCATCTCCCAAAGAGACTATGCAAAAAGTAGATCCTCTTCCAATGGTATCCACTGTGGAACAATAGAAAGATACTTCCCCTTCACTGGGTATACCTAAGCAGATGATTCATGAAGGACATGAGACCAGTGAGGAAGCAGAACCATTTAAGGATGGGGAACTTTATGGCGCAGCTGCTGAGTTTGAGGTGGGAGATGTGGAAATGCATCATTCTCCATTGGTACAGTATGAAGATTCTCCTACAAGTAGCAAAGAAAATAGATCCCCTGAGAAGGAGGATGTTCTTGTTAAGACTCCATCACCCTTGCAAGAAGAAGAGCCCAAATTGGGGAACAAAGGTGATCAATCTCTTGAAAAGGAAAAGGATGAGATGGTGGATCAGCATCAAGAGGTCAAGAGAGATGAAATCCGAATGGATCCTGTTGTTCCGGATTGGCTAGACAAGGAGATAAAAAAGAAGCAGGTCATTGTTGAGGACACTCCTCTCAATTGGGATGAAATGTTGGCCAAGATTGGAAAAGGTAAGAGGAAGAAGGTAGCTAAGGTGGTCTCCAAGATAGAAAGGGATGAAGCCAGTAATAGGATTATTCATATTGCCACCCCTGCTACTGGTAAAAGTAAAGATGAAGTCACTGGGAAGGATTATGATGTAAAGACCATTAATCTTGGGCCTACTTCTATGGAGCAAGATATTGAAGAGTATGAGGGGTCCAGTGCAGTGATCATTGGAAGATTGAGGAAGGAAACACAGTCTAAACATGAATTAAAGAAAGAAAACGAAAGGCTTAGGAAATGTTTGGAAGATTTGATGAAGCCTTTGCAATCTTTTCACCCATCCTCTTCTGCTACTGCTAGTTTCTTTCCGAAGGAGACCATCTCTGAAATAGAAAAGATGAAAGCTTCTACTTTGGCTACAATAAATTGGTTGCATGAGCTACAGACTAAGGGGGATGATGCAATAAAGGAGATCCTTTCAACTGGAAAGGATGCAATAAGGGAAAAGGATTGGTTAGATTATGTTTTATCTCAGGATAAGGAGGATACTAATCTCTTATTGCAGAAAACTAAAATAGTCACGGAGTATAATAGGGATCAGCTGGTTGTTGATGGAATTCTTTCTTCATCTAGGGTTAATGAGCCTTGGGAGTGGTTTGAAGCACTGAAAATCTGACAAAAGGCCATCAAGAAGATTTACAAACAAAGGAAGTAGATAGATGGTAATTTAACTAATGTTTATGATGAATGCATTGAATTTTTTGAGATAATGACTAGCAAGAGGAAGATAGCCCCTAAGTACTTCAGTTTGGAACAATTGAGGGAATGGTGGCATGATGTCTATGCCCCTGATATTGAAAATTCTATGACAGGGCACCAATTGGATGGTGCGGCTACTTATCTAGCTGTGATGGATAAATACTTGGAATATAAGGGTGATTGGGATACAATGGTTAAGCAGTTAAGGGAAGAGATTGAATCAATTGGATGTCAGCTCAAGGTCTTACCCTTGCCACCTGTTGCTAAGTTAGATAAGGTGTTTTTGAAAGTTCATGAATTGCTGGATCAGAACAAGGATAAGGGAGGCAGTAATTAATTTCATGCCAACTTCGTGATTTGTGCTTCCCTATTATTATAGGGCATGTTTTGATCTAGGTTGCATTGAGGAATGTGTTTTGGCCAACCTTAATGATGTATCGGTGTTTAATGTGTGCCTTATTTTGAATTTCCTGAGGCCGACTTGTTTTGGCTATTTTATTTTGTAAATGTCTGGCTGGGCCGACATGTTTTAAGGGTTCTCTTTAAATTGGCATTCCTGCCTCATTTGTAAGGGGTTAGACATATAATAGATAAGTAGACAAGCTAGACTAGGAAAGGGTTAGAGCTTTCTATAGTAGAAATAGTAGTTAGTTCTATTGAGCAAGTGCCGTAACACAAAACAGTGGAATTGTTGCTATATTTTGGTAATCTAATACAATTGAAGGCATTGTGGTTTCTCTGGTGGATTATTTTGTGTTAGTTTACCTTGCATGGTTCCTATTGTTCCATCTTTTGAAATTGCTTGAAGATAGAATATTTGATGTTAAATTTAGAATTAGATTAGCTTGGTAAATAATGTTCATGGTTTCATGCTTGGAATGTTTGTAGCAATCTCTGGTCTATACTCCTAGTAACTATCTGATTGTAGTAGGCTGGTGAAGTCAACCTGGACCATACATCTATTTGTGCTTAGTTCAATTGTGGATGAATGTCTATGATTTGAAAATTTGTATGCCTTAGAAGATTGCACCTTTCTTGTGATATTGCATTGTGGGTTAAGCAGGAATTGGTTATTTGAGGTTGGTCTATTCCAGGTATTTATCATTTGCATTGTTCATCTTAGAAATAATCCAGATTTCATTATATCTCTTGTACCCTCATCTTTTGTTGTTTCTTTATTATATGGTTAGATTTAGGATTTAAGATCATAATATTGCAAAATTTGATAAATTGAAAGGATACAGTTTGCTTGTAGTAAGGTCCGATTGTGATTACCAGCATTTTCACATATTATCTTAGTCGTTTTATGCATTGTCAAGACCTAACACCCGAGAGACCTTGGGGTGATTTTCAGCAATTTATTGTTGAAGATTATCTTTCAAGAGAGATAGAATATCCTTTTCTGTTTGAGTTGTTGTGCAGAAAACACCATCAACAAGAAGAACATGAGCTCCTAGCTACCTTCTTAAGGGAGAGAAAGGTCAACTTTGCATGGAGCTATGCCAACATGCCCGGACTTGATCTAGAGATTGTGGTCCACTATCTAGTAGTTTACCCTGAAGCAAAGCCCATCAGACAGAAACTCAAAAAAATGCATCCTCAAATTGCCTTGTTAGTCAAAATGGAATTGAAGAAGCTACTTGATGCAGGGTTCATATGACCAATCAACTATCCAGAGTGGGTATCAAATTTGGTACTTGTTTCAAAGCCTGATGGGGACATCTGTATATGCATAGATTTTAGAGACCTAAACAAGGCATGTCCCAAAGATGACTTCTTGCTTCCCAACATTGATATGATCATAGATATGACCACGGGACATGACATGCTTTCATTGATGATGGATTCTCTGGTATAACCAAATCATGATAGCCAAAGAAGACCAACACAAAATGACTTTTACTTGTCCATGGGGGGCATATTTTTGGAACATGATGTCATTTGGCCTAAAGAATGTTGGAGCAACATATAAAAGGGCCATGACCTTAATCTTTCATGACATGATACATAAGACTATGGAAGATTATGTTGACGACATATTGGAAAAATTTAGAAAGAGGCAAGACCACATAGCAGTACTGAGTGCCATCTTCGACATACTAGAGGAATACAAGGTCTGCCTTAATCCAAAGAAGTGCATCTTCAACGTACAATCAGGGAAGTTATTGGGATACATTGTGTCTATGAGAGGAATTGAAATAGATCCTGCTAAGGTAAATGCAATCCTCATGATGGAGGCACCTAATACATTGAAAAAGTTGAGAGGCTTACAAGGCAGGCTCCAGTCAATCCGTTGGTTCATAGATTAGCTAGCAGACAAGGCAATCCCATATTCTCACCTACTCCACAAGGGGGTAGCATACAAATGGGATGACAAGTGTGATCAAGCCTTTAACAAAATCAAAGAGTATTTGCTCACACCTATAGTGCTTATGCCACTAATTCCAAGAAAGCCTCTAATCCTCTACATATCAGCAACAACAACAGCTCTCGGTGCTCTTCTAGCTTAGCATGATGAAAATGAAATAGAGAGGGCTATCTACTACATCATCCAAACCACAGTAGGACATGAGTTAAATTATTCCTTCATCAAAAAGGCTTGTCTAGCAGTGGTGTTTGCCTCACAGAAGTTCAGACACTACATGTTAACACACAAAATCAAACTCATTGCTAAGATTGACCCCCTCAAGTACTTGCTTTCCAAATCAATGCTCATAGGAAGGATGGCCAAGTGGATCATGATCCTATCAGAATACAACATTGAGTATGTGGAACATAAGGCCATCAAAGGACAAGCTATTGTAGACCAACTGGCAGAAGCGCCAATGTATTCAGAGAATCCGCTAATTTCATAATTCCTTGATGAATCCATCTTCAACTTGAGCATAGAAGACCACTAGAAGTTGTACTTTGATGGTTCCTACACACAACATGGATCGGGAGTCAGGGTCTTTTTCATCACTCCACAGGGAGACTGCATACCAAGATCTTACAAGTTGGCATTTCCCTACACAAACAATGTCACAAAATATGAGGCTCTAACCATAGGACTCAGAATAGCAGTGCAGTGGCATATCATAGCTCTCAAGGTATATGGAGATTCATAGCTAATAATCAATCAATTAAATGATGAGTATCAGACTAAAGACGACAAGCTTACTCCATACAAGAAACTGGCAAAAAGTCTTAAGGAGTCCATTGAGATCACATTCGAGCAGATACCTAGAGGAAACAACAGAGTGGCAAACACCATGGTGACAATTGGATCCCTATTGGATATCCCTCGCAATGTACCAAAGCATGAATTCATGGTAGAGCAACTTCTCATGCCTGCATTCGAGGTACTAGAGTCAGAATTTGTGTGCGAAATCGTTGGTCCCAGCGATCCCTGGTACCATGATATTTACACTTATCTGAGAATAGGAGTCTTCCCAACCGACATAACCTCAAACCTTAAGAAATCCTTTGTCAAGAGAGCATCCCAGTTTGTTATCCTAGGAGAAACCCTTTACCGTCTAGAAGCATTGAAGGAACTCTGTTATGTTGCTTAAATGTTGAGGAGGCATTGACTGCCTTAACCGAGGTACATAATGACATATGTGGTACACACTCGAGCGGTATGACCTTGGCCAAGAAATTGCTGAGGACGAGGTATTATTGGACTATGGAAAGAGAAGCACATGACTATGTCAAAAGGTGTCTAAAATGTCAGTAGCATGGGGACCTCTCCATGCTCCAGCTCAAGAACTCCATACCATCATCACACCATGGCCCTTTTCACAGTGGGGGCTTGATCTCGTTGGAAAAATCACCCCCACCTCATCCAGTGGCCACAATTTTCTCATTACTGCCACTAAGTACTTCATAAAATGGGTGGAATCCATACCAATGCGCTACATAACTAGAAAGCAGATATCTAAGTTCATCCTGAACTACCTCATATGCTGCTACGGTGTCCCACAAGCCATTATCTCGAATAATGGGACACCATTCAAAAATCAGGATGTTCGTGACCTATGCTACAAATTCAAATTCCAACATCGCTTTTCCACCCCATATTATCCCTAAGGAAATGGCCAAGCTGAGGCTACAAACAAGACCATTCTAAAAATCCTCAAGAAAATGACCAATGAAGCTAGTCGTGATTGGCACTTACAATTAAATCCTGCCCTCTGGGCCTATCAAACCAGCATCCGCACACCCACAGGTGCCACCCCCTTTTCCCTGGTCTACGAATCAAAAGCCATATTACCCATCAAGATTGAGCTACCGTCATTGAGAATATCACTGCAAAACCTCATCACGGATGAGGAATTTTGGGCATCACGACTGAATGAGTTGTAATTTCTAGATGAACGACGAATGGAGGCCTTAAACCATTTGCAAGTATATCAGAACTGCCTCAAAAAAAACTATAACAAGAAGACCAGGAACAAGACCTTTCAAGTCGGAGAACTTGTGCTAAAGGAGAACCAAAAGAACGTCCCAAACCCAAATGGAAAAGGAAAATTTGAACCCAATTGGTTGGGACCATTTGTCATCACAACAAGTTACAAGTTAGGGGCATATCAATTATCAACTCCAGAAGGCGAGCCTCTACAGGAGCCCATGAATAGCTCCCATCTCAAAAAGTTTTATGCCTAATCTTGTGGGGTGTAAAACCAAAAAATATAAAAAAATCAAAAAATGTCCTGAAAAATGGTAACCCTGATGAAAACCTAGAAAATAGGTGTCTTGGTGACAACAAAAAAGCAAAATTAAAAAAGCAAAATTAAAAATTAAAAAAAAAAGGATAAAAAACAGTAAAGAGAAAAATCATCCTCTAGTGAAAACCACTTCAGTGGTGCTTTGGGCAAGTACCTTGGTGAAAACCTGGAAAACATGTGCTTTGTGTAAATAAGCACTTTTCATCCACCAGAATCCTCACGACTCGTCCTACATCATCCATCCATTACACTTCCATCACCCATCCGCATCATAGCTTGGTCCTATGTTCGTGTCATGATCCCTCCTATTACTACTCGACCCTTTCTTAAGGTCAGTTTGTCCTACCTTTATCAAAGTAGTTTATTGCATCACACTAGGGGAATGTTCTCATCAAATCAAATTTGTGTATTCTTGAAGTCCCAAAATCATAAAATCCAAAAAAAATCGTAAAAATTTCGAAAACCAAAAACATCTAAAAATTAGAAAAACCAAAACAAACATATCAAAATCCAAAAACAGGTCAAAAAGTTAAAAATTCAAAAACAAATTCATCTTGTCGAACTACGTCGTCTCTGAGCTTTGAACATACGCAAGGTTGATCTTTGATCATCCCCCGAGACACTTAGGTCAATCCTTTAGGAGTATGTCATAATAAACTGGCAATCCATTATTCATATCTCATTAATAATCAAGTTTGTGTTAGTCGAACTATGTGGTATTTGCATGTATAACGTAGGCAAGGCTAATCTGTTGATCAGCCCCCTGAGGCCCCTAGGATAGGTCTTTGGTCAAAATCTCAAAAAAACCCAAAACATTAGAAAATAAAAAATCAAAACATTTGTAAAATCTTGAAAATACCAAAAACAACCTCAAAACATTTCAAAAAACATCAAAAACATCCAAATATTTTAAAAAACCCATCCACCCTCATCTCGCTTGCACCCACAATAAACATCACTCACAAAAAATCAATCATCATCTTCAACCTTTGGTGAAACAGTCGGAAACAAGTCTAGCAAATCAAAAGTGAAAACTCAAAACGTCAAAGTCTCAAGTCTAGGTTAGTAAGTAAACAAGTTAGTCAACTCTTCATATCAATAGCTTATCATCCAATCAGTCCCAAATCAATCATCTGATATCATCATGTCCTAGGATGCATCCTTCCTACAATGAACATCAACATCAAGCATCATCGTAATTTAGTCTTTGCTAGCGGTATTGAAGAACATTAGCTTGTTTGTTTGCTTTATCTTTGTCTTGTTGGATTATCTTATTGCGCTCATTCCAAGGACTTCTCGATGATGTCTAAATGAAATATTTAGAGAGATAGGAATGGGGCAATGATCATTATCTTTTATCTATTGTGCTTGTTGGATATTCTTGTAATATAACTTGGTCATGCATGCTTTGTTTGGGTGTAGGGAGGATGTTTTAGGTGTCTTGTTGACCACATAGGAAGACTTGCCTTTCTATGTTTTGGTCTGAGATGTATGGAATATCTGAACTGCATTTTGAATAAGGTCCCATATGCTAGGTGTGAACAAGGATACTTCTATCTGATTTTCAATTCAAAGTCCATCACACTAGGCGCAACACCATCCTGGTTTTTTATACCTTGATGCATCGTACCTATGTGTGTTATCAAACATAAGGTAATTGGCCCTTTTAAAATCCCAACTCCTTGGTAAGCAAATCATTATCATAATCATCTCGTGACTTGTTGGAGTCTCTTGCTTTATTCTATCTTCTTTTTGCGCTAACATGGTACCATGATAGTTAATCACAAATCATTGTCGCCAATGCATCCATCTTGCATCCATAAACCATCAACATACTACATAACGCATACCATATCATATAGAAAGCATTTACCATATCACCTGCATCATTGTATAATATAGATTGGTTATTCTAAGCATCTCATAAACCATCCCATATGCATTATTAAACTCATATCACATACCTCATGAAACATCCATTGCATAATCATAAAGGGCATATCATGTACATCATATACATAGGTAGTATTAACATCCATTGCATCGTATGCATACATATCGTCCATTTGCATTATCATAACATAGGCATCATATCATCATCATAACATCATAAGTGCATCGACATATCATATATGAGAAAAGTACTTAAAAGAAAAGATTATATCCCATACATCTCATCATCATCCATTAAGTGCATAATATAGATTTGTTAGTCTAAGCATTTTCATATCATAACATTTTGCATTCTCCATAAATCATCATAAAAAGTGCATAAGAAAAGATATCGAAAAAGAAAAATGCATCCATACAATCATTACATCACATCATAAAGTCATGCATCGCATAGCATCATCATCACATAGGTACCATATAAAATCATCTCATAACAGCATACATAATATAGAATCATGACATTGCATATAGAAATAAAATCCATCCATAATGCATAAAATAGAATAGGACACATCATCGAATCATAACATCTCATATCATAGATCATCAAAATAGTATGCACTGTCATGGTACAGATTGGGATCAAGTGTGTATCAAATACATAAACTACAATCTGCCCAAGAGGCTATCAAAAAATGAGCCCATGGATCACAAAAAGAATCATGTCTTTGATCAAAATGAGCTAGCCCTACTGGTTGCTCCCCTCACCGCCTAGCCTCTCCCCATGACCCTCTAGAGGCCTGTATCTTATCTGTTGTGAATAGTCTAGAACCCGTGCTGCCTGGGGCAGAACTTGATGGTAATGTACATGATAATAATCTACCTCTCAGACGACATCCCTGTATGCCCGTAGTGACACTATGCTCCTAGAGGAGGATGCAACCATGCTCTCTAGTTGTTGTCTCTGACCCATCTCCTATGCGGCCTGCATCTCCACAACCTATCTCTGTTGGACAACCTAGTCCCGCTCTGTCTGTAGTTAATCTCTCTTTGCTTTCAAGACAACAACCTATCCCTATAACCCCTGGAACTATGCCTATAATTTTTGAATGAAGGTGTCTCTATGATCAGGTGGTAGTGGCAGTGGAGGTCCCTGATCTCTCTAAGGCAGTTGATCCTCTATCCTGCACCTGTCTGCCCTGGTCCTGATCCTATCTGGGGACATCGGCTTGAACTCTATCCTAATTGGGTTGTTGAGGTGGCTTGCCTCTCGCTAAGTCTCCATCTCTGTCTCCTCAGCCTCGTCTTACCCCTTTGCCCCTGGCTCTTCGTCATGCCGATGGTGTCCATGAAACTGTCAACTTGAGAGGTGGCCTAAACCAATCCCTGTAGGCATGTGTCATGCTTGGGTCCACCTATCTCTGATCGTAAGGCCATGGTCTGGCCACTAGCTGCATGAAGCTCTGGACTGCATCTGCTATAGGGATAGTTTGAGCCCATGTCGTATCCCTTGTAGTATGGGAAAAGATGGCCACATACTGGTCATCAAGTCGGTCCTATACATCCCCAAACTGTCGAGCTATATGATCTGGAAGATACCTCTCAATGATGGTATGCTCACGGCCTTGCATTAGGCAGTCCTACAGGGCAAAGAACTGTTGTACATCGTCATACCGTGTCGGCTACCCAAGGTAGGGTCTCCAAGTGAAAACTGTCATCTCGTCGATGCCCTGCCGCTAGTGTCAGATGCCTGCTGCTCCTATGTGCAAAAAAGTAAGGGTACCCCTGTACCTCCAAATAACTGGATCATCTAACTCCATATCAACTAGAACGACTTTGACAGGACAAAGCATTGAAATGTGCTCCCAGGCCTAGATGTGAAGTAATGTAACCCCTGATTCGATAGCTCTGCTATCGCAGTAGACAAACTCATGGAGATTGTGGTAAAGAGAGGCCAATATCACTGGCCCTAGGCAAAGAACTCCCTCCCTCAGAGCATCCGCTCCCAAGCAAGTCCCCATCCCAAGCTGAAGTATTGCCTTTTCCAATCTAGTGCCATAAGTCTTGATATGATGGCAACAATAATCAATTTGAATGATGGTACAATAGTCTTGTATCGCTCAAGCTCGATCTGTCCCTTTGCGAAGATGATCTCATCCAAGCCCATGATGTCATAGCAAGCCTTCCTCCTGACATCCACATCATAGATAATGCACTCTCCATGGATGGGTAGTCTGGGTATTCACCACACATCCTCGAGTGTGACTGTGGCCTCGCTTGTCGAAAGGTGGAAGGAGGATGTCTCACTATGCTAGCGCTATGCCAAGGCTGTCATCATACCCAAATGTGTCTGGATCATTGGGGCATAGGCAACGTACCATAACCCAATGGCTCTAAGGTGCTCCTAGAGTATCTCGTCCAAAGGAGGATCTTGGGTCAATCTGTGCAAAATGAAAGACATGTGCTCGCAAGAGTGGACCGGCTCCATGTCCTCCTGCATCAGGAAAGTCACTGCATCAAGTTTTGTAAAAAAATGTGATCCTGTTTGAATTCTATGCAACCAAATTTGCATATGTGTCGCAGTTTGAAGAGGTCAGCGGCGCTATATGGCACCGTTAAGAGGCTAAAATTTCCAAACTCCGCCGTCGCGACGCAATTTGAAAGCAACTCAGTTTGACCCCCTAACCCTAAAATCCCAAAAGGACCATCACGACACTATTTTCATATGCGACACACTTTAAGGAAAAACCCTAATTTCCTAACTTCGTTGTCATGGCATAACTCACATCAGTGACACAGTTTGGGCCTGTGCGAAGTTGATTTGAGCTTTTCAACGCCGCTATATAGCACCGCTTGACCTTGTGGACTCTTAGACCCTAATAAATGCACTCAAAATTTGAAACTAAAGGGCGGTACAAGATGACATACCATGGGTCTTGTGTCGGGAAGCCTCTAGAACACTCTCACGTGCTCAAAAATGTGTCATGGAAGCACACGTTGCGCCATCTTGATCAGGGTTCAAAGCTCAAAATTGCAAAATCTCAAAGGGCTATGTGTGCAAATAAACTAGAAGTGGTCCCCCTGAGGCCTATTTAAGCTTGAAAAGTTGGGTTTTTTGCCCCTGTTTAGCCATCCAACTAAGGTTTTGGACCCTCGATCTAGTTTTCACCCAATCGAGGGTTGTTTTGCATCATTTTGTTGCATTTTTGTGCCTTTTTTGGCATTCTGGTACCTTTCTGGACCCGTCAGGGCACCTTGTCCTCTTTTTTTGCGAGATCACCCAAAAATCCAAATTTGCATCTGATCTCTCCAAGGGACAGTATATCAGCATGCTTCTTCTCGCCAGGGCAGCAGTGGGACGATTTTTTGAAATTTGATTTTTTTTTAATTTTGATCGAGATAGTTTATTCTTTGAACCAAAGAAACAAGTACTTTGCTTAAAGAGGGGGAAAATGTAGACATGGAAAATATACTGACACACTTGACCCTGATTACTAACATCATTTCGTCCTGAATCATTTTCTTAGCTAATCATCACCCTTCGTCCCTTAATTAAATAAATCATTATTTATCTGATTAAGTCATTCTCTCTCATTAAATAAATAAATCAATGTTATTTAATTAATCTTTTGATCTCTATTTAAATAATTCATTTTATTTGATTAAATACCTAAAGTCATTCCATTAAATTAAATCAATCCTTATTTTATTTAATTTAACATCATCACCCTTTAATTAAATAAACCAAAATATTTTATTTAATTAAATATAAATCACATTCTTCTCAACTTTGATTTAAATCAATCCAAAAATCTAAAT
Organism: Sequoia sempervirens; assembly: GCA_007258455.2. Lineage (NCBI taxonomy): Eukaryota > Viridiplantae > Streptophyta > Pinopsida > Cupressales > Cupressaceae > Sequoia > Sequoia sempervirens. The sequence goes on from VDFB02270651.1 coordinate 711,963,577, forward strand.
CAAATAGTCACATCAACTAACCTCCTACTAAATTAATCAGTAAATTAATCAAATCCTGATTAATTTAATCCTAATCACTTGAATCCTCTAGATTTTGCCACTTGCACATGAAAATACATTTAATTGATTTATTAAATCCCTCTTTTCTTTCAACTTAGCATCTTTAGGGGAATATTCTTCCAAGTTTAAAGATCTCTCCAAGTGGTTTGTCCTTCCAACAAAGCATTTATCTCCCCTTACATGTCTTTGTGCATTGAGCCAAGTGGCATTTAAGTCATTTTCTTTCCCTCTCCAGCAAGCCATTTCATGAATTTGAAAATCCACCTAATATCATTTATTAGCACATTGGCCAAAATGCACTCAAGCTTCCTCCATTCACATCTTGACAAGTGGCACTTGCCCATTGGATGTTGAATGATCCCACATTCATCCATTTTGCCTCATTCTTCAACATTCTCATCTATAAATAAGAGGCTTTCATTCTCATTTGGGATCCACAGCTTAGAGAAAATTTACTGTCTTCACATTGAGAGCTAATTTATCCATTTCATATCAAGTGTTCATCATTTTCATGGTTTCATAGCAAGGTTATGCCAAATTTTCATCAAGGAGTTTTAATCATCCACAGATCTTCATCAAGCTTACATAGGAGTTGGGAAAGGGCCAATTTCCACATCAAATTGGCACCAATTCCCCCATGGGATTGAGAGTTTGCATGTTTAAATAGGATTTCAATTACTTTCTTTTCTTTGTTCTTCAATTTCTTTCCTATTTGAGCATTGTAGATGAATTTCATGGGGAATCTTGTTCTTACTTGCATTTGATCTAAAATTGTGTTTGTTTGCTATGTTTGTGCAGGTATAGGATTGGGGTTCTACAACAATATTTGTCAACGACATGGATGATAAAATGCTACTTCCTCCCCTTCCTGCCATATCTTCTTTTCCCAACCATAGTAGGAATGATGTTGGGATAGAACTCAAGGTGTTGAGTGGGACTTCTTTGGTGGATGAAATGCCTTTGCTTGGTTGTGGGGGAAGTTCTTCTTGTGTTGGGTTAGTTTCCACACATGTAGTGGATCAAATGTGATTTGGTTAGGCTACTTTGATTCACCTCCTGGGAAAATGACAACAGCGAACAAGACTTCATTTCTGGAGGTTGCAATGTCTAGGGTTATCTCCTTAGGTTCAAAGCAAAAACCTAAGATTTTCACTGGCAATAGACGAATTGTTCAATGCTCTAGTAGACCCCTTTCTCTAATTTTTGATGATTCTTTGACAAAGGAGTTGAGAGAACACATAATTCTTTGCAGAACATGGTTTAATTGGAAGGTTCAACAATATTTGGCCCAATCTTTTAGATCTCCATGATTGGATTTTAAAATCTTGGCTTCCTCTTATGGAAGGAAATTTGGAAATTTATCTGAGCACAAGAGGTTTCTTCACTGTGGTTTTTGATTGTAAGAGAGATTAAAATTCCATTCTCAACTATGTTTGGGTATGGAATGAAATTTTGTTGTAGTTGAAATGTTGACATCCAAATTTTGATCTGTCTACTGAATCTTATTCAATTTTGTCGATATGGGTTTGCCTACCAAATCTCCCCCTTCACTACTGGTTTGAATAATGTTTTGTAGCAATTGGAAACACTTTGGGAATTTTTTTTATTCATAGACAACAATTCCAAAAATTTCATTCACACAACTTATGCCAGGATTTTGGTGGAATTGGATATTTCCAAGGATCTTCAAGTTGAAATAATCTTACGGGCTAATGGACAAAGTTGGAAACAACCATTAGATTACGAAGGTATAATTTTTAGATGTAGGAGATGTTATCAAACTGGGCATATTGCAGCTGAATGCCCATTAGTCAAATCTCGGGTATTTCGGGAGGCTTCATGGTGGAAGGATTCTTCCCCCAAACACTATTCCATGGCAAACTCTCCCAAGCATAATATTTCTCCTTCAAAGTTGGATCCTAAGAAGCAGGATGCCTCACCAAAGAATGACACTAGCAAGTTGGATGGAGGGAACGCTGACACATTTCCTTCTAAATAAAAAAATGAACAGATTTTGTCTCATTTGAGCAATTCTTGTTGTTTAGATCGTGTTGCAAGCAGTGATGTAATCTACTCTTCTCCTTTGGGCGTAAGGAGGATGAGAGGTTGGGTGAGATCTCTTTAGAGTCTAGTGTTGTGGCTGAGGGTACTCATACCACAATTTTTGAGATCTCCCTCTCTTAGGCTCCAACTTACGCTCAAATGGATTCTTCTGATGGGGTTGAAAAAAATGACTGGCAAATAATAAGGAGAAAGAAGCAGTGAAACAGTCAAAATAAGGATGTATGCAAAGGATTGCAGCCTCAACCCCTTTCTGTTGCTGAGGAACAAAATTGGGGGGAAATGATAATTGATCAACGCTAAAAAAAGAAGAAAATATTACCCTCAAGTTAAAGGAGATCAGTAATAATTTGTGTCCTCAAATTAAATCAAGTGTCAACTCTCAGCAATCGTCGACATAGTAGGATATAATTGGTAATCTGTGAGTTGTAGTCTTTTCTGATTGATCAAGTAGGTAGTAAATTATTTGGTCAAGATGACCATGGATGAATAAAACATATGTAATTGGTATCTATGGGGATGAGATCCCTCTTTTGTGATCTCACTTTGGTGCGGGCCAGGCTAAATTCCTGTTAGAATAAGAAACTCACCTCTTACCTATAAAAAAAAAAAAAACTATATATTCTATTATATATAATAATAAATACAATTATATTATATATAATTTAATTGTATTATATAAAATACATATAATTTAATTATATTTTGTATTATATAAAAATATAAAAAATATAATAATTATTAATTATAATAATTATATATATTTAATAGTTTTATTAAAGAATATAGTATATAATAATAAATAGTATAATTATATATTTATAATTATTTTATTATTATATAAAATATACATTATATATTAATTTCATATTTATATTTAATAATTTTTATTGAAGAATATAATATATAATAATAATATAACCTATATATACTATTATATATAATTTAATTGTATTATATAAAATATATATAATATTAAATTATATTTTGTATTATATAAAAATATAATAATTATATATATTTAATAGTTTTATTAAAGAATATAATATAATAATAAATAGTATAATTATATATTTATAATTTTTTTTTATTATATAAAAATATACATTTATTATATTAATTATGTTAGTAAATACTTAACTACATAGGGTAAAGGATACCGTAATGTTAAAATCTAAATGTGCTCATTATTAGAATCTTGACCTTAATTTTTATTTTAATAAACAAAAGACAAAAGAAACTCGCAATCTTCAAATAAAGAAATGCCTGCAATTTGGGCTTAAATTTGATGATCGACCTTGCCTCTCAACAAATTTTTTAATGACGGTTATCTATTCAGAGGTGCCCTTAAAACATTATGATATACCTTAGTGTAAGTAAAATTATATATATATCATTATAATTCTATATAAATTTTGACTGTCTATCCAAAATCTCTCCTTTCATATGATACAATCTTTGTAAAGTTTTGATTATATTTTACGACAAAAATCTCTAAATATGGTCATATGGCCATCAAATTTAAGCCTTGCCTGCAATAATGAATGATATATTTTTTAACAAAATAAAATTAATAATATATTTACACCGAAGGCGTGTCCCTATTTGAGATTTCAGAGCTCAATTTCTCAATCAACGGTTTAAAAGCACCTAGAGGGCATGGTTGACAGTGTGTTAAATTGCAGCCGTAGATCACTGTTTTTGCAAATTGGGAGACCCTCATCAAAAAGAAAGCGAAATGTGAAGTCCACTGCAGTTGCTCCCTTCATGAATGGAGGACACAACCCGCCCTCCATTGTTACGCAACTCGGAATATGCAAACTCGGAGACCATCGTCAAAAACAAAACAAACATATGTAAACTGCAGATCTTGACCTTTCAGGAGTCCCTCGTCAAAAACAAAAGGAAACATATGTAAACTGCAGATCATCACTGTTTCTGCAAACTGGGAGAGCCTCGTTTGAGAAAATTCCCGCTGTTCATTCTTAACGCCTGGAAAAAGACACCTGAAAACTGGAGTGCACAGGCTTTCACACCTCCAAAACTGGAGTTCACAGGCCTTATCCTTGCAGTTCACATGATCCTTATCTATATGCAAAAACAACTACAATAACGACACTGCCATTGTGCTCAACTGAAATTAAGAGCACCGCAATTGCTCTTTGAAAGCTTTCTTTTAGCAGCAACCTAAGGAGATAGGGATCGTCTCATTCAAAAAATATTTTGTCGTGCCCATTGCTCCTGAAAAGCTTTCATTTAGAAACAAGTGAAGGAGATCGAGATCATCTCAAATTTGTGTGGAATCTTGAGGTAAATCACTTGCCATTGTTTTCTCCACTATAAACCCTGCTATCTCGCCTCCTGAAACTATAGATCTACATTTTTATTGCGTTTTGAATCTATTTCATAGTCCATTCAGAAGGAAATTAGATTTAGCTCTTTAACTTTAGATATTAATTTTGTTGTTTCTGTCTTTCAATTCTGTGTTATTAATACATATCGGCAGAAGTCAAATTTAGGACTGTAAATTCCCTTAAGAAGTTTTCTTTTGAGCTTAGATTTGGAATCCGCATTCAGCTTTAGCGTTTTCTATTTTTTCAGTTTTCTGTTCATTTTGGATGAAATTAAAATTTAGGGATTCCATGTTCTTCCCTCACTCCCCAGTTCCTCTCTTCCAAATAATTTGTTGCAGGTTTTGTATTAGTTTTTCTGCACTCTGAATGTTGTCTTATAATACATTCTGGAAGAAATTAATTTGGGACTTTAAATTCCTCAAACATTAATTTTTTATTTGATTTGATCTTTATGCGCTTTGAATGCTCTGTTTTCTAGCACCTCATGGGGTCTGAATTAAGGCCTTCAAGACTACACAGCCCTTCAGACACATTATTTGTTTTTCCCTTTTTTCGGCCATAGTGCTGGAGTGAGAGCTAAAAGAAGAAATTGTGAAAGATGACTATCCATATGCGACTGTGGGTAAGTTTTCCCCCCAAATTTACGAGTTTTGGCAAGAATGAATCAATGAGTTTTTTTTTTAATTTTTGATATATGACTTAAATGAGCTGCATGCAAGCAACGGTCTGGTTTGCAAGCAGCATTCACCTCCAAACCATTTTTACTTGACCATGTTTTAAACCATGGATTGAACATAAAAGTTTACTTTGCCATTAGGATCAAATGGAATAAGGTGAGAAAGAAGGTTAATGTTAATAGTACCCAACCAATGACAGGTATGAGTAAACAAAATATGATGACCATAGTTCTAAGAAAGATGACAAACGGCGGTGTGCAAGGTGGCTCTTGATATGTATGATTCAGAAAGAATTAAAAAATTGAGGTGAATGTGAGCATGATATCTCTTATATCTGGGGTGAATTACATAGCTAATTATGATCTGGGTTGCAAAGCTATTATTGTTTCAAGAAAAATTGGAAACTGATATCATCTTCTGAGTGATAGCTGAAAATATGGTGTTGATTCCTGATGCACTTAACAATGTTGATTTTCTGCATGTATGTTTTCAAATATTCTGTTAATTGATTGCAGGGTCAGTGAATATTTTCTATATGTTACAAATGCCTATTTTGAGCTTGTTTTGAATATCCCTATGACCATTTCCTCAGTTTTTCATGCTAGAGATCTGGATTTTTGGGCTATGCAACCAACCTGAATGTAATTAAAATGTGCATTTAGAAAATATAGTAATCTTCAAATGAACTAGAATAGATGCTATTTTTAAATTAATTGGATTTCATGATTACAGTTAATCAAAGAACAATTTTGCTTATTTCATAGCATTTATAGCAAATGTTGCCATGGAAATGTTTTGTTCACAAAGCAGTTACCTATTGATTATCTTTTCCCTGCTTTAGTAATGTTCAATTCAAAAGTGGCCTATCTAGCTTGAGAAACTGCTACTCTTGTACCTATTTTTAACATGAATTAATGTCATTAAAGCAATATTATTATACATTCAAAGAGTTTGAAAAGTTGATAATTAGATATGTTAAGAACTTAAAACTAATTGCTTATGAACAATGCAAATTAGTACCTAATTTATCCCTTGTTTATTTGCAACATTACCAAGTCCAATACATATCAACTTTTAAAGCCACAACTTGATATAGTGCTTTTTGAAATTATCTTCCCTCTTATGTGCTTCAATGATAATGATTAGACTCTCTGGCATGAAGACCCTCATGAATATGTCAGGAAAGGTTATTGTGGGTTGCTGCCTTTTCTTCCTTGAAACACAGATATCATTATTTAATTGTCCAAAAAATGCAACTGTTATTGTAAAAGTTATTTGAATATCTCTGTGAGCTTAGAAAAACTTAACAACAAAGCATTTTGTCAAATTCATTTCTTTTGTATTGTTTGTTTGGCAAAGCTTTCCTTCCTTACAATGTATGGGTTGTTGCAGATATTATTGAAGATATGCACAGTCCCTGCACTGCATCCATTGATTTCGTTGCAGCGATAGTGCAAAAAAGTGGAAAAGTGGAAAAGAAAGCCTCCTGAGATTGCTTTCCTTTGTTAGAATTTTTTTTGTCAGGTGAGGAATCCATGCTTAGAATTGGACATATTGAAAGTGCAACTTTCCAGCTATTGCACAGAATGATTAGAGCAGATTTTATGGTTCCTAAAAGTGTACCGTTTCAATCACCTCTTTGTAGCTACGATGAAGCAGCTCCAAGCTCCAAACCATATGGGCAGAAAGATAGTGCTCTTTTAGCCAATGGGGCCTTATTTGCTAAGCTGGAGCAGACTGAGCCATAGAAATCTCAGCTGGAACAAATGCTAAGAATATTCCAGAATCTCCCCAACACATCTGTGTGCGCGAGACTATTATTTGCCAATGAAGTGGTTAAGAGTTGCTGCACGAGCGAAGGATCCATGGAGCTAAGAGTGCTCAAAATGTGGACAAATCCACCGCGCTTCACATTCTTCATTCTGCTTTGAGACTCAAGCATTTCCTAATTTTGTAAATGAACCAAATTTTCCATCTGTGATTGTGCATCCAGGTCAGATCTACCGACACACCCATGGTGATAAAATTTTTAGTTGATCTATAGTCAACAATAAGGCTTGTTTTTATAGCCTGAAAAATAAAGGGGGAGAGCATAGAATCCTATAAGTTATTAGCATTGTTGTTAAATGTCTTAATGCAGTACTCAATAAACAAAGATGTTTAATTGGTGGTCTAAAATCTGGAGTCTTGTGTGTTTTTTAATCAATAAGTTCATTAAAATGATAATAATACATAATTTTTAAAAATGGATGGATCAATAGACTATTGAAGCACATCAGTCTAGGATGTATTTTCATTATAAAATATGGATTAATGGCATGTTACATTCTTAATAGATTAATGGAGTCTTGTGTTTTTGAACTTGTTAAGGTAGTTTTTTTAATTTTGGTTGGTGTGAAAATATATAATAAAATATGATATATTAAATATTACTATTATAATTTACTAATAATAATAAAACAATAATAATTTAATACTAAAATTAATAATATATTATTAAGGATAAATATAATTTACTAAGTATAATATTTAAAAAATTATATTAATAATAATATAATAGTAGAAATAATTTAATAATAAGATTAATATAATAAGAATAATGTAATATTGTAATTATAAGAATAATAGAATAATATAATAATAATATCAAAACAATAATACAATAACATGAACATATAATAATTTAAATATTAATAATATATTATTAATATTTATAGTAATATATTAATAAGAATATAGCACTGCACAAATGTATGAAAAAAAAAAAATCATTTTCTCCCTAATTAACCTTCCATAACTCTTCAGTGTACCCATTGCACACAAGGTGCGATTGCTAGTTTAATTTAATTTAAATAATTGTTAATTTACGTGGAAGGCGTATCCTATTTGAACAAGACGGAGTTAAGTTTGGCGATCAACGGCTCAAATATCTGCCAATGATTGAAACCGTTTCGTCCGTCGATTGCCGAGCTGAAAAAATATGACTAGTTTTCTCTTTCTCACACGAAATCATACACCCGGATAAATGCATGAGTGGTCTGAATCTTCAAAGGCAATGGCACTCAAATACTCCATTACAAACTGTTTCATTCTGGAGCATGATTGTGTTGTCTGGTAGGAAAATTGAGGTGAATGTTTGGGTGCATAAAAGATCTTACCAGCATCACGGTGTAATTGCAGGAACATGGTTCGAATTGCACTGTTGGATGCTTCAGAGTAATGTGAAGCGGGACTGTGTGGAACATTCGCGGTTTACTAGGAAATTTTTTTGTTCTATTTGGAGTGGTGGAATGCTCAGGGTTTTAGATTAGGAATGGTTTATTTGTTTGTCAGGAGATTCGAACCTCGGGTTTTTGGAGGTGTGATAGTGATGGCAGGTACAGGAGCGGAGTCTGTTGTAGGTGCGACAGAGTCTCGTGTGAATGGTAAAGGTCCCTCTATGAGAGAACCCACCTGATAGTTAGTATCCACAGCTGAGAGATCATCCGTTTCTTTGTATTAATTTGTTGGTTTTTCTTCCCTGGTCACCGATTCTTTCACTCATTGAGCACATATTGCCGACATTTATCTTGGGTGGCAGTAGGAAGGCTTACTATCACAACTGCTCTCAAATAGATATTCCAAGACCTTTTTGAACTACAGAGCCCAGCCACGATTCTCAGATCTTCGTTTGCCCACATTTTCAGGTTGAAACCCTCAAAACCACACTCTTCCTTGCCATTCATCTTAAATATGTGTAGAGGAGTGCAAAGAATTCTCAGATCTTCGTTTGCCTACATTTTCAGGTTGAAACCCTTAAGACCACGCTTTTCCTTGCTATTCATCTTAAATATGTGTATAAGAGTGCAAAGATTTTCCAATTTTTTTCAAAGCTATGGAAATCTGAAAGTGTGGTGGTGGAAAAAGCCCGTGTTCATTCTTTATGTGGGTTTATTTGGTTTTGCAAGGTTTTGGGCTTTTTTGTGTTGCTAAAATTGAAGGAAAAATAAGAATAAGGGAGGGGTAGGGTTGTGTGGTGATACAAAATACCTTGCACAACAAAGATCAAATCGCAAAAAAAAGTTGAAATAGTGTGTAAAGGTAAGGCCGTCGCAGCAATCGTGTGTAGCAGGCAGATTGTGTTGGTATGTGGCGACTGATCATGCTATACTGTATAGCCCATGGTATACTGTACATCCCGGCCCCTATTCTTGCCGGGGTCCAGGGCCCCAGGCGGTAGCTCCCGAGAAAAAATTTCCTCCTATTTTTTCGCATGATCACTGAAAAAGGAAAAAATTCAATGAAAAAGGAAAAATCTGATTTTGTAGAACCCAAAAATCTGGAAGCTTCTAAGCTTGATAAAAGGGGTTCGGATGGGTATTTCAGTATGATGGAAAACGCGATTATTCACAAAAAGTATTGGATGGCTGCGGTTTGGTAGATGTAGCCCGAATTGGGTGAACCACGTTAAATTATCTGTGTTATGATTTATTTTGTGTGTTTTAGTTTCTCTATTTATTAATTAAATTTGCATTTAATTGTTAGATATTGCCATCTCTAACCCTAACAGATTGTGGTGGTGAACTGCTGGAATTTCAGAGCTGAGCACTCCATTCACAAGGTGCCTAAATTACATATAATTTTTTTTCCTATGAGTTATGTTCTTTTTTTAGTGTCTTACACGGTTTTGATAACACACATATGCTATTTTTTGCTTTTTGTAAATGTGTACAATTTTTGCTATCAAATCACTCTTCTAACCATTGTTTTTGTGCCTCCCTAATTATGATTGTTATATAACACTGTGTACATAGGTCTTGTATATTCACATTATCTGTTGTGAAGCCCTTGGTCCACATTGAAGATAACCTGCATTGCATTATTCTGTGTAGGCATTCATCCTCAAAAATAGTAGAAATTCTTCCACTCCTTAAAATTTAATGCCTCTTGATCTACTGGCTTGAAGGAATTGTGTGAGGATTTGTGGGTGGCTACTCTAAATGAAGAGCTTCAAATTATTTTAGTTGTACTTAGTGGCTCTTCTCACCAATGGTTGTGAGATCAAATCCTCTGTTACTGTTAATAGCCCAAATGTTCAAATTGTTGGAAGTTACTATGATGACAGTCTCTACACTTTGGTACAACATTATGTTGTTTTGTTTATGCTTTGGCTAAATTGGTGTGTGACAAGGATTTCCGTCAAAGTATTTTAGGGAAATTTCCATGTCATTGCTTCAACGTGGTTCTTCAAATTTTTGAGGTTAGTCTACCTTTTTGGAACTAAATAAATTTTCTAAAGAATTTTTTTTTTTTAGATAACCATAAGTTTGGGAGTGTTAAGATAAAGCTATATGTTCTTTGATGGAACTACATGTGTCAAAAGTGTGCCATGCTTTGGAATATGTGAGAATTGCTTCATAGTTTTTTAAACTATCAATATGATTATAGATAGGTTAAGTATTTTAATTAGGTTTGTGAAAATTGATTCTTAATTTAGAAATTAGAAATTAGTTGTCTAATCAAGTTAATTTGAATGTTATTGTAGGCTGTTGATTGATATCCCTAGAGGCACAGACCCAAATCAGGTGCTTGCATTTCATTTTGTTGGCACTCCTAAATGAGGATTCTTGTATTAGAGTCATCCCTGATTTACTATTAGAGTTATCAATGATATATTAAAGTCATATGTGTATCAAATAAAAAAATGAGTTGAATATTTATGGTTGTAGGCAGAGAGGTGTTGGTCTACATAGGACCTAGACGTCCAATAGGCATCCACAGGTGTTTGCACTGTATAAGCAACAAGGTCCCATAATGACGATGATTCCTCCACAACAATGCAACAGTTTCAGTGCCCGTGCATTTTCTACAAACTATGGCCTTGGCCTTCCTGTTGCTGCAGTATATTTCAAAGCTGAAAAAGAACCTGGATCTACTTTCATGCCCATTGCTTTCCTAAGAGTTGCTTTTATATAGCTAATTTCTAATCTTGATACCTGACATGATTACTTTTGGTTTACATATTGTAATAAGTATGTCTATAAATAGAATCTGATTCTCTCAGAATGTGCAGTTTATTTCATCCAATCTACCTATGTGATTGTCATGGTGCTATAGCTTTTATTATGAATGGATTTTGCATTATTTTTAATACTCCTATAGTTGTTACTGTGTTGAAATGTGAATAATTTTTAAGAAAAAGTATGTAAACTAATGGGCTCTTTGTTTTATACCCTGTTAACGAAGATTCTTGTCCTTGAAATAGACTATTTTGATTCCACGCAATATTTTAAAAAATGCATTGTGATTCAGTTGAAAAAAAATTCCTTATCATTAACTTCACTTAAATGAGTTCCATTTATGAGGTCGCACCAAATGCTCATATGCCATGTTTTAAATTCTAAAATGTTTGTTAACAAGTGTTTGCTTAAGGCTTGTGTATATGACAATAATGTCTGGTTATGTTCCTTGGATTCTCTATTTTCAATTGTATCTACTTTAGAATTTTATGACTATTATTTGTTCTATAATATGTTGGTTTTGATTTGTTTTTGCTAAAGAATCTCTGGTTAATTTGAATAGGCTTTCCTCTTTGTTATTCTATATCAAAATGTTCTTCAATTTGAAAATATAATTATTATACAATTTCTTTCAGCTATTGTCAAGTTGACAGTCCTAATGATAAAAATAGGTTGCCTCTTATCACAATAACTCAGATAAAAATAGACTTAGATTTTTCATGTTTTCTATGCAACAAAACAGGTTACCATAAATGGCTGTGAGATCAAGACATCTATTATTGTTAACCATGCAAATATTCAATTTTTTGGAAGAAAATATGATCATAGCATCTACATTTTGATACAACATTATATTGTTTTATCAGTAACACAAATGATTGCAGGAAATGTACAAAATGGATTTGTTAAAAAAGCCTCAGAAACTTATAACCAAATGCACATGATAGTTGTTAAACCATTCTTCACAACCTTTGCCAGCATCCTTCTCGCCTATATCAAAATAACAAGAAGGATTAACCTGGATATGGAAACTTTTGAGCAAATGCAAGCGGCTAGTGTAAAGCTAAACTCCACAACCTATCGTAGCATACTCTCAGACTGCTAAAACAAGATCTTTTGAACATTGTATGAGCATCCATCAAATCATAATGGAAAAGGGGGCATTTTACAGATGTAGTTACAAACGCCTTACTAGATATTTGTGCAAAATGTGGAAGTATACACAGACGTGATGCCTCAAAGAATTTGGTTTCCTTTACTGTAATGACTTAAGGATATGCACAAAATGGCGTCTATGGTGAGGATATAAGGCTTTTCAAAGAAGCGCCTAATAAAAAATGTGCTCTTATGACTAAAATGATAGAAGGATATGCACAAAATGGGTTTTGTTGAAATGTTGTACTTGCAGGTTCCTTGGTAGGAATGTACACAAAATGCCTCAAAGAAATACAAAGGAATTATTGTAGGATATGCACAAATGGGCTTGTCGAAGGACTTTGAAAGCTTTCAAGCAAAATGCAATTGACACATTTAAAGCCAATCTCCACAACAAGGCATGCACATCTAGCAGAGCATAATCAAATAGTGGACATTAATGCAAAATGTAAAAGCATATGCAAGGGACAAAATGCCTCAAAATTTATGGTATCACTCTAGAAATATGGCTATCATTATTGGATTGTTAAAATAAGTTAAAACAAATACTTCATCAAAGAAAAAAGAATTAAGTTGGATCTACTTTCATGGCTATTGCTTTTCTAAGAATTGCTTTCATATAACTAAGTTCAATCTTGATAGATAATAATTGAATGCAAAGGAATTATTGTAGGATATGTGCAAATGGGCTTGTGGAAGGACTCCAAAATCTTTCAAATAAATGCAATTGGCACATTTAAGTCAATCTCCACAATAGGACATGCACATCTAGCAAAGCATAATAAATAGTGGACATTAATGCAAAATGTAAAACCATATGCAAGGGACAAAATGCCTCAAAATTTATGGTCATCACTCTAGAAGTATGGTTATGATTATTGTATTGTTAAAATAAGTTTAAACAAATACCTTATCAAAGAAAAAATAATAAGTTGGATCTACTTTCATGGCAATTGCTTTACTAAGAGTTGCTTTCATATAAATAATTTCAATCTTGATGGATAATAATTCTTCCTACACATATGTATCAATGAACCAATGAAGTAGAATTTAGCAGACTAAAAAGTATAAAAAAATCATCTCATTACAAAAAGGGGCCCATTTCTACCATCACAAAATTGTATTTGTATCAAGTTAAAATGTACAACATAGCTTACCACTAAAAACTCTTTGGGAAAATTAATTCTATGCTATATGGTATCCATCATACCTACATATCAGCCTAAAATGAGGTTTTTGTCAATGCATTGACTAGAAAGAACCTCGCCCATCATTTTTTGGTTAAGAAGTAATGAAGCTTTGTAACATGCAACCTATACTACTTGGAGACAAATTACACAACCCACGGTGTCGACTAATGAAGCTTTGTAACATGCAACCTATACTACTTGGAGACAAATTACATAGTCCACAATGTTGAGAAGTCCTTGGATACTTTCAAGCAAATGTATATAAAGTCAATCTCACAAATCATTGCCTACCTTCTCCTTAATTTTGTTTGAATATGAGCTCTATAATAGGATATGACATTTATCACAACATAATAGAAGGGGATTTTTGTATATGTTATAGATGCAATTTTAGCTATTAATCTCTCTTCTAACTATTAATCTATCCTCTCTCTATTGTAAACATAACACGAGCCTATTGGTAATTGACCATGATTATCTTCCTCATTAAGAAGTTTTATTTCAATTGTGTTTGGATTCTTGTAAGAGGATGCGTAGGTGATTTGAAGTTGCCACTTCTTCATTGAAAGCTTTGTTGAAAAACATCATTTGCTAAATGACCTACCAATTGATCTCATATGCTACAAAATGTATTCAAAGAATAGACCAAATTTTTTCCTTTTACAAATAATTCAATATTCCATTAAAAACTATTATCATTGGTCGAAGATTTATTAAAGATATAGGCACCATACTAGGTGTCAACCTATGTCAACGTCCTTCTTCATGTAACAACTACTAATTGGTCTACACATCTCCACATGGATATACTACTATTCTTACAAGCTCTGAATGTCATACACTATAGACCTTTCTCATCAATTTTTAGGTAGGAAGACATGATAACATGAAGCTTGCACTACTTAAAGTGCAATCAAATGATATACACATTATAAATATACATAAAAAATTATATATTAAATAACATCTTTATTTTTTTTGTTCAAGTCAATAATGTCACACTTAAAAAATTAAATTTAAATTAAATAATATATATAGTTACAAACAAGATCATTTGCTAAATGACCTATCAATTGACCTTATGTACTACATAAATATACTAAAAAATAGAATTTTTTTCCTAAATGATCTTCTGCATTGTTGGGCGTACCCATGGCACACCAAGGTGTGATTGCTAGTTAAATATTATATTATTAAAACATATAAACACTAAATTTATACATTCGTTTTAATTTACTATCGGCGGTGAAAGTGCTAGTCATTCAAACAAAAAACTCGTGCTCGCTTCAACTGTTTCTAAGGTTCCAATCAAACGATAAAGCCACATGGATTTTGAAAACTTACACTGATAGACTTCATAAAGGCCTACATGAAATTCATAAAGCCTTAGGAAAGCCATTTCGTCGGTCATTTGAATCAATTAATGGCGGCACCAGAACCAGTAAAAGGAGATGAAAACAAAAACAAATCTACGATAGGAAGTGAACCAGAGGTAGAAGATGATGTAGTAGACTGGAAAAAATTAGGGACTCTGGCATCTGATTCGCAACCCATTAAAAGGCGTAGAAAACTCAGACAGATTCCTGACTATTATTTTCTTCCTCGGAAATCGCTTCCCAACGCTTTGCTGTACTACGGAGCCTACGTTGTTGCAGGGATTGGAGCCGGAATGCTTGTTGAAAAATGGATTCAAAAGAAAGTTGCAGGTGCATATTTTTCAAAACCCCGAACCCTAATTAATTTCCTTTTCATTGTCATTTATTTATTTTTGTATCGAATGCTTACTTTCACAATAATGCACGTTAGGGTTAAAAACGTATAAAAGAAATAAAAACTCTCAAAATGCTCATATTAATGAAAAATCTATCAAAAAATCAAGTGAATAAACCTTTAGATTTAAATACTGAAAATAAATTTAAAGTGTTCGAACTGGTTTAGGGGATCAAATTTAGCCTCAAACTCTATATCCTAAACCTTATTTATTTTTCCATCAGCTTTTGTTTGCTTTGAAATTTTTAGCAGTAAGTTTTAAACCGGCTCTGGATTTGTTGTTTGACTGTTTATGAGAATGTAAACAGGAAGGATATTTTTTTAATGGTTGTTTTTCTGTAATTTATTTATTTTATTTGGGATGAAATGGATCTATACGATATTAACCAAGGTAAATAAATGCAGCCTATCCTGAAAAAGTGCGGATGGAATGGCATCTTGCCTCAAAAGACAAACAATCTGGCCAAGCTGGCAAATAAAATATCACGTAGGCCAAAAGGAAACAATCATTACATCAAATGTGACCTCCTAAAAACGGAAACAAACATCTACATAATGACAAGTTCAAAGTTCATAAAATTCATAGCCAAAATAATCTAGCTAAATCTATAAAATCGGTGCATGAAGGGGGTCTTGGTCATTAGGGTTATCTCACCTCCCATTGGTTATGTTCTTTCTATCATCCATAGGATCCTAACCGGTGGGAATGATGTCCTCTCCCTCCTCGAGGCCTTCTTGCACTTGCAAATTTTGAATTCCTAAACAGTAGAAACTATAAACTCCTTGATAGTGAAATGACAAAGGGCAGGCCAGGAAACTTGACCTGGTTGCTTGAGGGGTCTGTTGTGACCTTTTCACACATCGCCCCATTGCAAATGAGGACCCTTTGTTTTTCTTTTGTTTTTTGGGTTTTGCCATGGCGTCGCAACTGCTTATCACCAGTCTTTTTGCAATGAGGAGTTAGAGTTTCTAAGAGTCATATGAGCCAAGTTGAGATTTTAAGCCTGAATCAGTGTCTAAACACCTCAGACGGACTCAAAAGGCCTAGAGGATGAAGAACGACTGTCGTCTCATCCAATTCCGACAACTCCTACTTTTTGGCATTTTTGATCCTCTGGACCCCTTATTTTTTAGGGACTTCATTTTTGGCCTTTTTTGGCCCATATCAGACTTCCTATTTTTTAGGGGCTATTTTTGGAAAGTTGCTATTTTGAGAAAAGTTTCTATTTTTGTCAAGGTTCCTATATTTGGAAAGTTCTCGAATTTCTAAAATCCACTCAGAAGTTCCAAAAAATCAATAGAAATCAATAAAATCAATTTGAAAAATTTACGAAATCATGATGAAAATTAGAAAATTGATGAAAATCTGGAAAATTCATGGAGAAATCTGGAAAAATCTAAGAGAAGACTAAAAATCATGGTGAATTGGCCTAAGTATAGAGGTAAGAATTCATGGATTCATGGAAGAGGACTGGAAATTTAACCAGCAAGCTGACTGAAGAACAAAGATAATGGCATAGACTTATGACAAGTCCGCCCAGCTCACAAGGCAATGGCATGAGCTTATGTAAGGTCCACCTTGGAAGAAAGTTTGAATGGCATGAAGTAAAGGAAAGTCCGCCCATGGAATGTCTTGAAAATGTGACAAGTCCGCCCAACTCCTTGGCATAACATCTTCAAAGTCTGCCATCAGCTTGAAAGTTATTTGGCAAAGACTTAGCAAACTCTGCCGCTAGCCAAAGAAACAAATGGAAAATACAAATGGCATGGACTTTGGAAAGTCCGCTACTCCTAAAGTGCTTTGAAAAGTCAATGCAAAAGGTAAAGAAAGTCCGCTAGCCTTAGTGGAGGGAGTCTTAGCAAGTCCGCCAGCTGGAGGATGGATTAGAAAATGTATTGGAAAGTCCGACCTCTCATAGAAAATGAATTTGGAAAATGTTTCATATAGTCTGCCAGCTGGAAAGTGATTTGAGGAAACATTTTATGAAGTGCGCCCAGCCTAGAAAATATTTGGAAAATATTTGACATGGCATAAAGTTTCTAAAGTGTGCCCACCTTAATAAAGTTTTTTGGAGAAGACTTAGTAAAGTCTGCCCACCTTTGAAAAGTCATTTGGCAAATACTTTGCAAAGTCCGCCAACCTTTAATAAAGTGGAAAGTATGAAGTCCGCCATGTGGAGAGGAGCTTGGTAAATTGTTAAAGAAGTCCGCCATCTTTTGGAGAGGAGCTTGGAAAAAGTCATATGAAGTCCACGTGGACTAAAAGGAGGGTTGGCAAATACAACACAAAGTCCGCTTTAAAGAGAAGAATAAATGGTGAATGGAAAACAAGTAAGAAAGTCCGCCATCTCTCCAAAGACCTTGGCATAAAGTTTAGCAAGTCCGCTATGATAAATGGAAAACAAGTAAACAAATCCGCCTAGAGAGAGAGAAGAGAAATATAAATTAGAAAATATTTCTTGAAATCTGCCTAGAGAGAGGTAGATAAATGGCAAGGTGGAAAGTAAATAAGATAGAAAAATAAATGGAAAGAAGGCAATCACCTTGGAAATTCGCCATGACATTTGGACAAGTGGATAAAAGAAACAAGTCTCAGAGAGTTCGACTTGTAGAGAGAGAGTATGGTAAATTAGTGAGAATTCCGATTTCGGGAGATTAAAATGGAGAATTAAATATGAAATATGCCCATGCCAAGATGAAAATTGCAAAGAGAGTATGAAATTCGCTTTGAAATGATGAATTCGACACAAAATTCACCGTGGCTTCAGGAGAGAGAAAATGAAAATCTTCATCCAACATTGGGATTGATGAATAATTTTCGTCATGGCTAAATTTTAAAAATAAAATAAAGATAAAATCAAATAAATTAGCCATTTTGGAGAAAATTAAAAGCTTGAAAATGAAATTTATAAAAATCTTTCAAAGCTTATCCTGAAAAGTTATCTTTAGGAGAGAGAAAATCTGAAATAATTTTTTATTTTACTGCAGGGGGATGACTACACAAGGCGAATCTTCAAAGAGGAAAATGGCAAAGAAAGTGTAAAGTCCGACTTGAAGGGAGATAAAAAATAAAACTTGGGAGTCCACCCTTGCACATGACAAGACCAACAGGAAGTCTGCCAAGAATTTGGCATCATGAAGACAACGACAGGCACATCGTCAAGTACATCCAACTTACACAAGCCAAATTCAAAATTGAAGACAAATCCACCGGCAAAGTTCATTTGAGCACAAAAATGGCTAGAATCTTGAAGATATTACACAATGAAATTGAATAGCCAAAATTTGGCTAAGTATGGGAAATTCTCCACAGAGAAAGTTCCAATTTCCTCCATTGCGGCGAAAGCACAAGGGAGTTCCTCTCCAAATTCAAGGCACTTGAAGGAATTCCAAAGCAATCCAGGAAGAAAGACTTAATAACTTCAAGTCTAAACAGGTGCTCCAAGGCGAGGTGAGAAGAAGAAGCCAAAGTCATCCAAGATCAAAGCACAAAGGATAAAGTCATCGGCAAGGAAAATATTCTAAGGCAAGTACGTAGCGACCAAGGAAGGCATCCGACACGTTGAGGTGGCGCTCGTCATCTTCCAAATCAACATGCAACAACTTTCTATTTTATCTGTTGGTTCATATTTAGTAAAAAGGACAAGTGTCCTCGAATGTAATTTTCTCATTGGTTGAGAAGGAGTTAGTTAGGACAAACCCTAATTAGGGTTTTATTCTGTAATCTCGGCCGTTGATCCTGAATCAATCTTGGCCATTGAATTGTAATTGGGGAGCCTATAAATTGAGCTCACCCCCTCATTTGTAAAGCATGGGAGCATGTTGCAAAACATGTTAAGATAAGTAATTGTTGTGTACGATTGCTAAAATAATAAGTAATGCATGCATTGTTTTGATGGTGATTACTTCTCTTATTTTGGAGTTGGCATGGTTCTTATCCCTCATCATAGTTTAGATTTTATTTCATGTATGTTAGATGAATGCAAGATTTGATAAGTGTTGATTATGGTGAAACTTTTTGCTCATACTTTCTTTGAATGGATGATTTTCATTCAATGCGTAAAGTTAGCCTGAGCTTATTTTGTGGATGCTTAACTTCTGTGTGGATAATTATTGTTCGATTTGATGGTAGTTATTCATGACGTGAAAATCATAAGCACATTCCCTTGAAGATTGCACCCCCTTTGTGTAGTTGTCGTTGAGAGTGGTGAAGCAAAGCGTGGTTATCAGTTTCACCAAGTCAATACCATCTCTTGAATTCTTAGGAAGTAGACTAGAAATTCTAAACCTTTATCTCCTTTTTTTAGTTTTGTTTGATCCAAGACCCAAACGGTAGAGCTTCATTGTCTGGAACTTCATTGTGAATTGAACAAGCCTAGCATAAGTCCTTTTGTGTTACTAGCATATCACAACGACCATTGAGCTTATCCACATGTCAATACTTGACATAGGGAACCTTGGAATCGCCATATGATCTTCTCGCAATCTTAGCATATGCGGTGGTTTTTCAAGAGAGGATAGAGGATCTTTGACACTTTATTCTAGAAAGTTTGTTGTGTCATAAAACACGCATCAACAGGGTCTAGCCACAGGAGAGCTGTAAGCAAGCAGTGACCATCCTCTTTGATGGCCAAAATAGGTAAAGACTAGCCAGACAGCTGCCCAACCGGTTGTGGAGAAGACCCTCCCTGATGGCTCTGAGAGTAGTGCCAAGCAGATTGGGAGCGGCTTTGTTTCTGCCCCTTGTGGGGGTATGTATTGCAGGGAGTCAAAGCGGGCGAGACCCTAGAAACAATTCAAGGTGCATTCACCTTGTGGTCAAGGAAAGTCTAAAGGTGTTGTACCTCCACGGTCACTTAGTTGAATCTGCACAAGCACATTAGAAACCACCAACAACATGGAGAGAGTAGAAAAAATAGAATTAACAACAATATTAACAAATAATTAATTAAGTAGTATTCCTATCTTTCAAGATACAAAAAAGATTATCCAGTCTGAAAGCATGCCATAGTTGGGAAAATTTATGCAAAAATTCGGCCCCATCACCCACCAAAACATTATGCCAAGTCAATGGCTTTGATCTAAAAGGATTGAAGAAATGGTTGCCAATTGGAAGATTTTGGTAAAGCAAACACCAAGCGAAGTGCACAATCTTGGGGAGGACTACTACTTTCCAAACTGTTTGGAAGTGTTTGTCCCAAATAAAAGATGGACGTTGGAGAGACCATCTATAATTTAGTTTTTGTATCATAGGAAAACTGGGTGAAAGCCATTTGTATCATTTTCTTGGGGTATAATTGTGAAAGGAGTATCAACTTACCACTTCCAATCTTTCCACCGAGGCTCAGTAGAATGCACATAAATTTTGTGCAAATGCTAGGAAGGCACATCCTCAATAAGTGCTTGGAAGGTTTCTTTATCCACAAGGTTCATATTGAACTTAAATTTGCTTGTGGCCAGGAGAGCCAAGTAGAATTAATTTTGGAATATACATCTTGGATATGTAATGTCCCTTGCTGGAAATTATATTAGATTTCTGGAAAATTAAAATTATTCCACTTATGGTTGCAAATTGTAGCAAACAAAGAAATTGGGTATGAAATAAACCACATGTAAGAACACTTTGTGCCCTAGTTTTTGAGGCTTGTTTTGTTTTTATAGTTTTTGTGTTCTGTGAGGGTTTTTCTGCTTTTTTGAATCTTTTGCAAATAATAGACAATGCTGGAAATGAAAGTAGCAATAATAATAATAATCTAAACTAGTTTTGTAAGACTCCGAAATGCTGACTTTATTAAATACTTGCAAGGAAATCAGATTACATTCATACCCGGTAAAGATAAACAGATATCCATGGCTGCCAGGCGAGTTTCAGCCAAAAAAGCACACCCTTTAATTGATCGATTCTCCTCTAATCAGCTGCCTTTTTTATCAAACTTGGTGTGGCTGATATCCCAAGGCATGGGCGCCCCTCTGTGATTTATTTCAGAATTTTTGAAGCCCCCTTTATCAAAATCGCCCTTGCTGGTCTAGCCGCCCTCAGCTGCAAATGGAGGCTGAAATATGCAAGGTCGTACTTCTTCCAACATGAGATATAAGCAAACAAATTTAAATCTGCAATACTTCTTCTCGATCCTGCAATCTCTGAATGACAATGCAATCAAACCCTTCAGATAGTTTCACCAATTAGCACAAACGGAACACCTGTATGATGCCCTCCTGTATGCCAAAATCAGTAGATATCTCACTACTTCAAAAGGCTGCGACAATGGAGAGTGAACGTTCTCCAATGGCAAACTGATTCAAAAACCCTTGGCTTCGTCTCTCAGACAAAACTCATCAACATCAAATGCTCAATCCCATGAATGCAAAAAGACTCCAAAGTAAAATATATAAGCCTTCTTGAGAAAGTCGAATTTCTCCAAAAAGGCACATTTAATAACATTAAAATGTTATTTGCTTGCATCTTTTAATATTTCGTAAAATACTTTGGAATTGGCGCCCAATATTTAATTAAATAAATGGCCCCTTCTTATGATGCCTTGACCCTCAATATTAAGTTAAGTTATAACTTAATATTATAATCTTTTAAATAATTAATGTTTATTTAAATCAAATAAACATTAATATCTCCATGAATACCCAATATTTCTGAGCGCCGTTGAACTGGAAGCTGAGCTGATGGAGCTGCATATGACCACACACCTTACTAAAAATGGTAAGGGTCTCTCTCTGTCCATTCTTGGCTTACTATAAATAGTAAGTTGAGCATACAAAGTCCTGGAGACTTCCAACAAAAGCCAAAGCTGCTAGTTCTGAACACTAGAGATGATACAATCCCCAAAAGACCCCCTAACCATCCTCATTAGCCTACGAGGGTTAGAATTATAGGCTAAACCATCCGCAAACCTGAGCAAGCTAAAAAGGGGACATTACACCACACCAAAATGTGCAAGTCCAACACAAGAAGGTATGCAACCTCTGTTGCAGGGTTCGTACCCACAGGCCTCGAACCCGGTATGGGTTCGCCTATGGGTATGTGCTAGGTGCGCACAGGGTGTGCGCACCTAGCACGAACCCAGCGTTGTGGTTCGCGGACCTGACGGATCAGCCGCGTACCCCGGCGTACCATGGAGAACCCACAACCCAACACTTAAAAAGTGGGCCCAAAATTATATAAAATAACATTTTTTTTATTATTTTTTTGTCTCCTAACCCTAGAACGACCCAATATGAGGGTTTTCAACACTAAAACATTTCATTTTATCCTCACATTTTGCTCTCACCATTTTTTCCCTCCATCTTGGCATTTTGAAGGGAGGTGATTGTATTTGAAGGAGATCAATTGTGGAGTGTCAAATAGCTTCTACAAAGGAGATTTAAGTGTTTGAGGTATGCATTTAAACCCTATTCTTTAGTTTTTGATGAATTTTTTCAAGTTTTTGATGGATTTTTTCAAGTTTTTGATGGATTTTTTCAAGTTTGTGAAGAAGTTTTTCAAGGATTTTTTTTTTTTAATTTTTTTTATAGATTGCAACAATGGCCAGTAGTCAAAGTTCAGTGGGTGGGGAGGCAAGTCAAAAATTCAAAATTGATAAAGGATCTCCTTTATGGAGACATACCACAAGAATTTCACAAATTCCTGGAGGTGGGGGGTTTGTTTGGAAGTGTAATTTTTGCAATGCACAATATAATAGCTCCTATTACCGAGTGAAACTACATTTTATGGGCCTTGGTGGTAAAGGGATTAATATGTGTGAGGGCCCAGATAAGAAGGGGTTGTTTGTTGTACAAATGGCAGCATTTATAAAAGAACAAGAAGATGCTAACAAATTGGTTGCAAGAGGAAAACAAAGTAGTTATAGTTCCGGAAAGAAAAAAACAACAACATTACCCACTCAAACAGTTAGGCCCTCTAGACATCCCTTCTTGTCTATACCCTCTATGGAAGAAGAAGAAAAAGAACCACAAATCACCACCCGCAAGAGAGGTCCATTAGAGAAGGCATTTAAAATGGAGGCAAGAGATATTGCCAAAGAAAAAATTGCACATTGCCTCTATGCCAATGTTCTTCCATTCAACTTGGTGAGATCACCATATTGGCGGGACATGGTGTCAGCAATAAATAGCGCACCT
The DNA here is from genome assembly GCA_007258455.2 of Sequoia sempervirens. NCBI lineage: Eukaryota > Viridiplantae > Streptophyta > Pinopsida > Cupressales > Cupressaceae > Sequoia > Sequoia sempervirens. Next base: position 711,986,976 of record VDFB02270651.1, read on the forward strand.
CTTGGTTTCACAAGTCATGGGTATGAAAAGGTGCATACCACCTTATTGCAAAAAGAGAAGAAATCTATAGAGATTCTTGGGTTGAAACAAGTGTATCTATTGTTTCCGATGGATGGAAAGATTGCAAAAATTGTCCATTGATTAATGTTATTGCAGTGTCCCCCAAGGGGGCAATGTTTTTGAGGGCGGTTGACTGTGAAGGGGAAGTGAAAGATGTAGAGTTCATTTCCAAGATTCTCATTGACTCCATAGAGATGGTGGGTAGTGGAAATGTTGTCCAAGTAATTACGGACAATGCAAAAGTTTGCAGGGTTGCAGGTGCTTTGGTAGAGGCTAGATATGAGCACATCTTTTGGACACCGTGCACCGTACACTCCTCAATTTGGTGATGCAAGCAATTGGCAACCAAATAGAGTGGGTGAAAGAAATATACCAGGAGGCCGAGGAGATCCAGATGTTTGTGACAAACCACCATATGTCACAAGCAATTTTCAGAACTTTTTCAAAATTGGAATTGTTGAAGGTAAATTTAATTTATTTAGTTTCATTTATGTCATGTTTTACATAATTGAATAAAATAATTTTTTGCATTATTTACATATTTTAAATGTGTTATTAACTTACTATTCCAGTTTGCATCTCACACAATTGTTCTGAGACAACTTGTGAAGGTGAAAGATGCATTGAGTCAAATGGTTATTAGCAACCAATGGGGTATATGGAAGCAATCAAATTCAAAGAGGGCCCAAAAGGTCAAGGCATTGATCTTGCATGACGATTGGTGGGATCGTGTGAATTATGTATTGGAGTTCACTGAACCTATCATGTCTATGCTTTGGTTTGCTGATACAGATGAACCATGCTTGGGGGATGTCTATGATAGCATGGACACAATGTTGGAGAAAATAAAAATAGAAATACAAAAGAGAGAGAATGATCTTGAAGACACCTTTTACAAGAGGGTGGAAGCAATTTTTCTTCATCGTTGGAACTAGATGACAACTCCATTGCACCTCCTTGCATATGCCCTATCTCCGAGGTACTATACCACTGAAGTACTTTCTATCCCAAGGAGAATACCACCATATAGAGATTCTAAAGTTGCTAATGGGTATAAAAGGGCATTTAGTAGAATGTTCAGTGATCCAGAAGTGTAGACAAGTGTCATGAGAGAATTTGGAATGTTTATCTCAAGATAAAATCATACCCCTTATGTTGTTAGAGACCAATACAAAATGGATGCTATTACATGGTGGTACGTCCATGGTCAAGATTATATGTACCTCCAACCTCTTGCAATCAAGATCCTCTCACAAGTAAGGTTATTTTTTTTGCCACTTGTATTGTAGAATTTAACACTTAACATTCTTGAATTTATCTTGCATTTTTTATTTTTAATTTTGTTGGTTTTCTCTCCAGGTTGCAAGCTCTTTTGCCGCTAAACGGAATTGGAGTACATACTCCTTTATCCACTCAGTGAAGCGTAACCGGTTGGCTGCAAAAAGAGCTGAAGATTTGGTGTATATTCATTCCAATTTGCATCTTCTGTCACGTAAGGATCCTCAATACAAGCAGGGGGCAGCGAAGCTTTGGGATGTAGCACCCGAGTTTTCTGATTTGGATGCAACCATTCGGGATCTTGCTAGAGCCACTATGGATGATGTGGATGATATTGATGACATACCACATGGTGTTGGATCCACTTTGGGTTCAAATGATGATGATCTTGAAGCTGAAACCACTGAAAATAGGAGTCAAGATGATTCTTTAGATAATCCTTTTGATGATTGATGAACACTTGAACAATGAACATTGAATCATGTTTCATGAACTACATTTTGTAATTTAGTAATTGTAACGATTTCCATTTTAATCGTGAACATAGACGTATATGATATCATTGATATGCTTTATTTGAATATTTTTCAACTATCAATTGGCATTTAATATTTATCTTTGGCATTTGGCATTGATCAATGATCAAGTATTATACTATGAAATGATTTAGTTTTACAATTCTGTATATTTCTCTTATTTTTTTGTATATATATATATATACACACGTACCCATACGTACCCAAACCCCTAAAAAAATTTTGCTCATACCCACGTACCGGGTTCTCATACCGGAACCTGTCCCCAAACCCGAACCGGTAACTTAGTATGCAACTAATGTGTGTTGATATATGGATGAAAATATCATGAAATAACTTCTGTTTTCCTGTCATAAACAGCAGCTAACAGCCATGTACAGCTGCAGCAATTTACATAGAAAATCTTGTCAATGCTAGCCAAAGAATGTGCCAAACAACATAGGAACAAGTACAACTGTAGCATGATGAATTATGAATGTAAATACTATGAGAATATATCATATTTGCTGTCACAATCAGCCAATAACAGCAAGCTACAGCTGCAGCAAATTACAAAGAAATACCCTGATATTGCAAATCAAAATGAGCACCGAACTGATGCCAAACACAACACTATCAACTGTTCTAACTCTGTATCTTAGAGCAGCATTAATACATTCAAATATAACTCATGTGTAATGGTATTTGCTGCTTATATGAACCACAACAAACAGGAAATTCAAACTCACTTCTACTTAAAACAACATTTGCAGAATAGAAAGAAATGCTCTCAATTGAATCATTGAAGCACATTGTCAGACCCTGTATGAATCTGCACCAGGAGACCATCAAAACCATTGTCTTCAAGCCTCAAGACTCCTTGGTTTATCAGCCTTGGAGTTCTTCCTTCCTTGGTTTTCTAGCCTTAGAAGAAATATCACAACATGAAAATGAATGCAATTTGGAAGACCAAACAATTATATATCAAAATCCTTTCCAAAACCAACTTTGGCATCTATTGTGACCTTTTCACACATTGCCCCATTGCAAATGGGGACCCCTAGTAGTTTGCTTCTTTTTAGGGTTTTGCCTTCACGCAATAGTTTCATAAGGTCACTGCTTTAAGAGTTTCAAGTCAGAGTTTTGAGTAAACACCCGAGCCAATTGGAGGATTCAAGCCCGAAACAGTGCCTAAACGTCACAAAAGTGCTCAAAAAGTCCAAAAGACGAGGATCACCTGTGCTTTGAGTCAATTCTGACACTTCCTAGTTTTTAGGGATTTTTGCTTTTTTGCTTTTTTTTCATTTTTGGCATTTTTGGACCAATCTGGGATCCCTATTTTTTTAGGGATTTTGTTTTTTCTATTTTTAGAAAGTCAACCCTAGTCAAGGAGTCAACATTTCTATTTTTAGAATCAAAATCTATTAAAATAATGTTTATTATTTATTTATTAATGCTCAATATTGTAAATTATTGTAATTTAGTGATAAGATCATCTCCGATCTTATCTGGAGTTTCTTTTTAGAAACTTTCCGTTTTTTGTAAATCTTGTAAACTATTTATTGAGCGTCTTGCTCATTGTTAATACATTGAATATTTTACCAATTACCTGTGTAATATGGTATCAGAGCACAGGAAATAAAATTTTTTGAAAAATTTATAATTTCTTTTTTGAAATTATTTTGTTTCCAAATTTTTCGAAAATTCTTTCTGGTAATTTCTTGGTGTGTCATTTGAAGAATTTCAGAATTTTCTTTTTCGGAGGGCATTATTCGAAAATTTTTTTTGGACACAATTTTCGTGGCTTGTCTGCAAATTTCGTGGCTCTTCTGGAAAGGATTTTCGTGGAAGACGCGTTTTGGTGTTCGCCATTTTTGGTCGCGTCTTCCCTTTGCACTTTTTGGCGCGTGATCCCTCTGCATTTTCTCATCCGTGCGACCTTCATTGGTGACGTGATTCAAGCCTTTGTTTGGGTCGCGGATTTGTTCCTCTGGCGTCGGCACTTTCAGAATTGTGGTCTTCTGGTCTAAAACAAAAAAAGTAAAAATAAAAAATCACGACCTCCTGTTCAAAAATGTGATTGAGCCCGTTTCTCTTCAAAAACCAGTCGTGATTTCAAGCTGTTAGAGGTCGTGTTTTCGTGATTTTCTTGTCCGCAATTTCTCCTATCTTTTGACCGCGTTTTCTTCCACTTGCTGGGCGCTTCTGTGTTTTCTATTGGTGCGTTTTTTTGCTGCAGACTTCTGGCGCGTGATTTTGTCTAGTTTTCTGGTGGATGCAAGTCTGTTTCAGACTTTCTGCAATTTTTCTTTGTTTTCATGGCGGCTAGGGCATTCTGCACATTCGACTAGGGTTTTCACCCTTCAGATCATGTCAGAAATTTTTTTTCGATTACAGATTCCTGGTGGGTTTTTCGAGAGCTCAACTGGGTTGGTCTCCGAATTTTCTGGGTGCATCGTTTTCCGTGCCTCGAATTTTGTGCCATCTGTACATTGTACTTTATGCAGTCTGTACCTGAATCTGCCTCTATTTTTTGCATTGGAATTCGTGCCTCGAGTTTCGTGCATCAACCTCTTCTTCGTTCCTTTTTTTCATGCCTCGAAAAGCGTGAAGATGGCCAGTTTAAGTAATTTAATGCTGGAGGGCAGTCAGAGATTTAATGGCAAAAATTACAACACCTGGAAGCAACGGATGCTGACAATTTTTGAATACCCCTGCCTTGATCAGATGATCCTCGGCAAAGCTACTCGTCTCGACACGGCGGGTAAGGATTAGGATATGTTTGATGAGCAGAATCGTGAAGCCGTCATGCTTATTAAGCTTTCGGTTACTGATGATCAGCTCCCTCAGATTCCACTTGGAAAATTAGCTAAGGAGCTCTGGGATCACTTGAAGGGTTTGCATGAAACTTCCGACAAAAATCGTGCGTTTTTTTTGAAGAATATGCTGTTTTCTATCATGATGGATGAGAAGACAACTCTGCAAGCGCACCTGAATAAAATCCAGGAGATTAGAGATCAATTGGAGGCGATTGGTCGGAAAATGGAGGAGGAAGACATGGTCGTGATCACCCTGAAGAGTCTACGGAAGTCCTATGAACACTTCATAGAGACACTCAACATTACGTCTGCTAATGTTGATCTTAAGTTTCCAAATCTGTGCACTATCCTGTTGCAGCAGGATCGCTGGAGACAACAGTTCGGTAGCAGTGAATCATCATCCTCCACGGAGCAGGCTTTTGCGGCTAAACTCATCCGAGCATCAAAGGAAAAGGTCGGCCTTCACGGTAGCGGAAAATAAAATCAGGACCTCCACGGCCGAAGAAGAAAAATGTTGATTCTTAACTCTTGTATAAATTTGGCCCATCGAAAGGTGCCGTGCTCGTTTGGCTTCTGAGCAAAAGAAGCAGGGAGGGTTTCAGCAGAAAGCGAATGTCGCCGAGCAATCTGAGCAGAAGGAATCTGCCTTTTATGCACTCATGGCAAAAAGGCCCGCAGACCATGTCAAATCCTCTGCTTGGTATATAGATTCTGGTGCCTCGCGTCATTTCTCACATAGGCGTGATTGGTTCACAAACTTTTCCCCTTGCACTGACTCAGTGATCTTTGGAGGAGGTGAGGAATAC
>VDFB02270651.1:711992553-712037071 GCA_007258455.2 Sequoia sempervirens
ATACTCACCATATAACTGCCAAGGATTTTTTGCTCAGGGGATCCAGTATCCACTTCCGTCACTCTGAGTACGCACCTAGAAAAGACAAAAACACGGGCGCCCTTTCGGGGGTGACATGGCTGTGTGAGTCGACGCAGTTTTAAGATTTGGGTTGTTGATTGCTATGATGACCTACTTGAGAACTAAGAGTGAGTCTGTTTGAAGTGCTTGTCATGTGTAAAACCCGTTAAAACATTTTTTGAAAAACATTTTGGTTACACACTTGATGTTTAGCATAGGACTTAAAACAACTGTTTTAAATTTGTTTGATGTGTTTTCACTACATTAATTTAGATAAAGATCATCCAAAACACTCATTATCATATTGATCAATCTCATGTTACGAGATTGGAAATCCACAAAATTTGTAAAGAAATCCGTTTCCAAAAGGATTAAGAAGCCAAAGAAACCCCTCAACCACAAGAAATTATTGAAGAAACAACGATTCTTATATCAAAGTCGAAAAGTTTTACTTAAATATAGAACTTTTCTTCATAGGTATCATGATTGTGTTAGAGGTCTTTCAGATGATTATGCCATAGAACCCTTGTATTCACAAGCTTATTTTCAAAGAAGAGCCCTTTCTCAAAGGCATAACCATAGTCAACGCATCCGTTTTTGTTATATTCCCCAACCAGCAATCGAATATTCTACTCGTCCAAATCAAATCTTACAATAGAGAACTTAGAATACATTAGGCATCTATCATAAAATCTATCCTTTTACAAAGTCATGATCAAAATTTCATAAAGTGCAAAACCATCCTTTTCTAGATCTTTTGCTTATATTCCCGCTAACAGGATTTTCATCCTTTCACTTAGGGAACAACACAAGCTACAAGATTATAAATTTTGTGTAAAGTCCTAGAAATCTTCATTCTATCTTGACTTTCATATTTATGACATACATTGCACTATTTCATTCTTTTGATCAAAAGTGAGTAAAATTTGGATACAAATCTATGCCTGTCTTCACGAGATCTCAAAAACAAATGGAAAAAGATGAGGGAGAAACCACAACTAGTAAAATGGGTGACCGAAATGAAAAAGAAGAGGAAACATTTAATCTTGATGCGTTGACAGAAGAAAAGCTTCAAGAAGCAGAACAAGATCCTCAATTCCATACTCTTATGGAAAGAATTCTAGAACATAACAAAGAAAAATGTTTTCTTTCATTAGCTAATCAAGGAGCTAACTTACCTCATACCTTTGACATAGAAGGTATTAAACAAAATCCTGAAACTCCTCCTAATGACTTTAGTGCTCTTAACCAACAGATAAAAGAATTACAAGGGCAAATAAAGGAAATGCAAGGAGGTACAACAAAGAAATATGTTTTGGAAGACATATCTCCTTATCCATTTGATAGGAGTCTTAAAATGATCCCATTTCCAAAACATTGCGAAATTCCTAAGTATGATAGGTATAATGGAAAAACTGATCCCATTGACCATGTTAGGGATTTCTGAAACATGAGTCTTGAATTCGCCTATGACAATACTTACTTGATGCGATTATTTCCACGAAGTCTAGGTGTACAATCCATGGAGTGGCTTTCAAAAATCACTCCACCTATCAAAACTTTTGAGGAGTTGATAAATCAGTTTATCTCACAATACTCCTACAACATTCAACACCAAATAACAATGCTTGATCTTTGTAAAGTGAAACAAAAAGTAGGAGAACCCTTTACTACATTTTTACAAAGGTGGAGAAGGTTATTTGCACGATATTCTCGTCCTATTCCTAAAAGGGAAAAGATGGATATCTTTATTAATAGCCTTGATCCAGAATTAAGCTATAGGCTTAACCTTCATTGTCCTCATAACTTTGAAAAACTGATTGAAAACACAATCACCATTGAAGGGGCCTTGGTTAAAAGGGGAGTGATAAAACTTGATAATCCAAGTACATAAAATCAAAACAGCAATGATAAAACAAGGTTTTGGAATAGAAACAAAATTTTTGTTAATGATGGTATAGTGGATGCAAATAATCTACGAACAAGACCATCTGTTTTCAATCTATCAAGTACTCCACAAAACAATCTACAAGGAAATACAATTCAACAAGGAAACAACAATCAACAAGGACAAATTTCCAAGCAAGAGAACATGACCAATCAAAATACCAATCAAAATCGTGGTAATTTCAATAATAATCTTGGCAATACCCAAATATCAAATCCGTCTAGACCTTCATTTTTTTCAAATCGACGGACTTTTATTGCTTTGGGTCAATCTCTTGAATCTGCTCTCAAGGAACTTCTTGATAATAAGGTTATCACTTTACCACCACAAAGAGATTATGAGCCACGAGTTAAACCATCATCATGGAATGACTCGTATTATTGCAATTATCATCGATGTAAAGGTCATAGAACAAACAATTGTCAAGCTTTGAAAAATCTAGTACAAGATTTAATTGACAATGGTACTAGTACAATTGAGGGACATCATACCAATGATGATCATCAAGCATTCAAAGATCCTTTGCCAAACTACCAAAAGGGGGAAACATCGGATACCAAAGCCAAAAGCATACATAATGTTGAAGACAATATAATCCGTCACATTCACACAGATGATAATCGGATTAATGTTATCAAAATCAAAGGAAAACAAGAATATCAACTGGTTAATGTAACAACAAGAGGTCAAGCAAAGGTTGTTTTAAAAGGAAGTTCATCTAAAACAACTATTTCTTCTCCTACTCAGTATAATCTGGTTGATCAATTGAGAAAAACATCAGCTCAAATTTCTATTCTTGAACTTCTTAAAATATCCCCCATACACAAAAATATTTTAGAAGAAGCACTTGTGAACACAAGTGTTGATACTGATCTAGATGCAAACAAATTTCAAGCCATGGTGGGACATTTGTCTTCCCCCACTTGTCTTTCATTTTCTGACAAAGATGATGCTTCTATGACACATCCACATAATTCCTCGCTTTATCTTGAAGTCATGATCCATAAACATCGAATTAGACGTGTCTTAATAGATGGAGGAGCCGGTTTGAATATTTGTACCTTAAAATTAATAAATGCCTTAGGAATTTTAGAAAATGAAATTGATCCAAGAAGGAAGATAACCATCAAGGCATATGATGATGAAGAAAGAGCTTCTAAAGGATTAATATTACTACCTATCAGAGTGGGACCTGTTGTGAAGAATACCTTTTGTCAGGTTCTAGATCGAGATTTGTCTTATAATATACTTTTGGGTCATCCGTGGATCCATGATATGCAAGCAGTACCATCAACATACCATCAATGTATCAAGTTTCCATATGGACAAGAAATAACTATACAAGCTGATTACAATAGTACCCAAACTTGTTCAAATCTTAGAGTAACTCAAGATGTCTTTGTGCCACACAATAGAGAAGCTCTTGTTGTTTCTTCTTCCAATCTACAAGTCCAATTGCAAGAATTGACAAAGAATCTTGATACTAAGCTGAAGTTTAAAGACAAAGGGGTAGGTGAATATTCACTATCTCTTTCTACTTTACCTCCTTCTCCAAGATCACATGGTTTACCAACTTTATCAAATCAAAAGATTGTAACCGCTTCCACATCTCAAACTTCGGTGCCAATCACAAAGTTTGATGGAAAATTCATTAGAGCTAATACCACTGAAGAAGAAGCTGAAGATAGGGACATCCTAAATTGGCTATACAAAGATGAAGATGAATCTCTCTTACACATTAAGTTGCCTAAAGAACAATATGGTAAGGGGTACGCTATCATGCAAAAGATGGGCGATGAAGGGAATGGTCCTATAGGGAAACGAAGAGAAGGAATTGTGGAACCAATTCAGCCTATTTCAAAGCATTCAAGTGATAAAACAGGACTTGGATATGGTAAAGATAAAGAAGAACCTACTTCACAGTAGACATCATTAATTCATGAAGGAGGATCCGTATCAGATAAATCTCATGAATCAGTTTTCCAATTGCAAAATAGTTCAGATACTGATTCTAATGAATATGAATGGGACACCATTTATAATGATGAATTTTGGAGGGATAAACAAGTTGATACTATACACAAATATGCACATGTTCTTATACATGGAGAAGGCTCAAGGTCTCCACTCGATTATGTTTTACAAAGCAATCATGACTCAAGTGAAGAAGAATCAGATTCTAACGAGATTGATAATCAACAGGAAAATACCATCATAGACCTTGTCTACCATGAGGATGATAACCATATCATGACTTTGAAAATTCAAGACCTTACCCAACCTAATGATCCTATGCCCTTAGTTTATCCAGAACTTATAGATTGGGACATTGACGCACCTATCCATATTCCTACATTCAGTAATGATGAAGATGTTATAACTTTCCTTTGTTCATCAAATGAAGAAAACAATTGTTTCATTCAAGAATCTTATACTCATGATTTTGACAAGGAGAGTGTCAAGTCTCTTAGCTGCAAAATAAATGAAATAAAAGATGGATCTATTGATGAAAACTGAAAAAAGGCAGTGATAGATCAAAACAAGAGAAAAATAAAGAGTGAATCTGACAGTGAAAACCTTTCTGAGGCACTAAAGGATGAGAAACTTGACACTCTTCCCAAGTATTATCATGAAAAATCTTCTATTTTGATTGAACCAACAGAATCAATCAACATAAGTACACCAGAGCAGCCAAAAGTTTTGCAAATTGCAGCATCATTAACAGTTGAAGAAGTCCAGAAATTTATGCAATTCTTGAAGGATAATCAAATTAACTTTGCTTGGTCATATGTTGATATGCCAGGGTTAGATCCTAATCTGATAATGCATCATTTATCTATTAAACCAGGAGTAAAACCTGTAAAGCAAAAGCTCAGAAAAATGCATCCACATGTTGCATTATTGGTCAAGGAAGAATTAAAGAAGCTTTTGGATGTTGGATTCATTCGAACTATTGACTATGCAGAATGGATTTCAAATATTGTACCTGTTTCAAAGCCAGATGGAAGGATCGGAGTTTGTATAGATTTCAGGGATTTAAATAAAGCTTGCCCCAAAGATGATTTTCCTTTGCCTAACATAGACATGATTGTTGACTTAACTGCTGGCCATGCAATGTATTCATTAATGGATGGATTTTCAGGATACAACTAGATAAAAATTGCACCAGAAGATCAAGATAAAACAGCGTTCACATGTCCTTGGGGTACCTATTGCTGGAATGCAAATACTTATTCGGGTTAAAACCACAGGAGCTACTTATCAAAGAGCAATGACAACTATTTTTCATGATATTATGCATACATTCATGGAAGATTATGTTGATGATTTACTTGCCAAATCTCATACACGAGATGAACACCTGGAAATATTGTCAAAAATATTTATTAGAATGGAAAAATTCAATGTTCGACTGAATCCAAAGAAATGTGTCTTCGGTGTTACATCTGGAAAACTCCTAGGGTACATTGTTTCAGAAAAGGGTATAGAAGTTGATCCAGAAAAGGTACAAGCTATAATGGACATACCTCCACCACGAAATATCAGTCAATTAAGATCCTTGCAAGGGATATTACAGTCCATCAGAAGGTTTATAGCTCAACTAGCAGACAAAAGCTTGCCATTCACACATCTATTGCATAAAAATGTTCCATTTAAATGGGATGACAAATGTGAAGCAGCATTCAATCAGATTAAGCAATATCTTACACATCCACCAGTTCTAATTCTGCCTATTCCAGGAGAGCCGCTTATACTCTATATTTCAGCAACAGAAGTATCTTTGGGTGCATTGCTAGCACAAGAAGACTCTACAGGTAAAGAAAGGGCTATATATTATATCAGCAGAACCTTAACAAGACATGAGTTAAACTACAGTTTCATTGAAAAAGCTTGTCTTGCAGTAGTGTTTGCTTCTCAAAAGTGGCGACATTATATGTTGACTCATACAGTTAAACTGATAACAAAGATAGACCCATTGAAATACCTATTAAGCAGAGCTACTTTAACAAGAAGACTTGCAAAATGGGTAATGATCTTAAGTGAGTTTGATATTCACTATGTAGATCAAAAAGCAATTAAAGGACAGGTCATTGCAGATCAGTTAGCTTAAGCTCCTTTACAAGAAGACAATCCAATGCATATTGAGTTTCCTGATGCAGATGTCTTTACAGCAACAATTCAGAGACCGTGGGCATTGTACTTTGATGGATCTTATACACAATATGGCTCGGGGGCAGGGATTCTTTTTATTACACCTGAAGGACATACCATTTCACGATCATATCGGTTGATGTTTCCTTGCACAAATAACATAGCTGAATATGAGGCATTACTCATAGGATTGAAGATAGCTTTGGAATGGCAGATTACAGAGCTGGAAGTCTATGGTGATTCACAACTTATCATTAATCAAATTAATGATGATTATCAAACTAAAGATGATAAGTTGCTACCATACAAAAACATGGTGGATGATTATAAGAAATATTTTGTGTCAATTAAGTTTTCACAAATATCAAGGATTGATAATAAAGCTGCAGATGCAATGGCTACCATTGCTTCTTTATTACAAATATCTGAAGATCAAAACAAGTATGAATTCTTGGTGGAACAATTGTTTTCTCCTGCATATGATAATCCTGAAACCCAAGTTATATGTCATTTGACCGGTTCAGATTCACTCTTATATGGCAAGACTTATACCTATTTGAAAGATAACATCTTGCCTTCAGATTTATCCCGAAACCAAAAATGGAATTTCATTCGCCCATCATCCCATTATACCTTAATTGCCAATATCCTTTATAGACGTGGTCTTGATGGTACACTCCTTAGATGTCTTGAACGCGACGAATCTGAAAAAGCCTTACAAGAGGTTCAAGGTGGTATTTGTGGAACTCATTCGAGTGGTTTGACCTTAGCGAAGAAACTTGTCAGAATGGGATACTATTGGCCTACCATGGAGCAAGATTCTTTTACTTTTGTTAAGAAGTGTTCTAAATGCCAGATCCATGGGAATCTTATTCATGCACCTACACAAGAACTGCAACCTTTCATTTCGACATGGCCTTTTTCTCAGTGGGGATTAGATCTTGTTGGTAAAATACATCCTTCATCGTCAAATGGTCATAAGTTTATCATCACAGCTACTGAGTATTTTACAAAATGGATTGAAGCTGTTCCTCTAACAACAGTGACTGGTAAACATATATCTTCATTTATCCTGAATTACATTATTTGTAGATATGGAATTCCTAATTCTATTGTTACGGATAATGGAAGACCTTTTAAGAATCAAGATGTTGATGAACTTTGTGAAAGATTTCACATCCAACACAAGTTCTCTACACCTTATTATCCACAGGGTAATGGTCAAGCAGAAGCTTCTAACAAAACCATCTTGAAGATATTGAAGAAGACAATAAATAATGCTGGACGTGATTGGCATGTTCAACTCAACCCAGCTTTGTGGGCATATAGAACCAGTGTTCGCACACCAATAGGAGCTACACCATATGCTTTAGTCTATGGAGCAGAAGCGATTTTACCATTAGAAGTTGAAATACCTTCGCTTAGGGTTTCACTCAAGGGATTGATAACTGATGAAGACTACCAAGTTTCTCACCTTCAAGAGCTCGAACTGTTAGATGAAAGACACCAATATGCAGCTGGTCACTTGAAAGGTTATCAACAAGTCATGTCTCGTAGTTATAATCACAGAGTTAAACCACGGGAATTTCAAGTGGGTGACTTAGTTTTAAGAGAAAATCCACGTAATCAGCAAGATAGAGAAAAGAAAGGAAAATTTGAACCTAATTGGCTTGGTCCATTTGTTATTGTAGCAGCATATGGTTCTGGAGCATATCAATTATCCACATCAGAGGGGGACCTGTTTGAAGAGCCAATCAATAGTATTCATCTCAAGAAGTTCTATGTATAAAAAGTCCTGAAAAAATCAAAAAAATCATAAAAATCATAAAAAATCATAAAAAGTCTTGAAAAAAAATAAAAAAATAAAAAATAGAAATTTTTTGAAAAAGTGCAATAAAAACAAGTAGTGAAAACTTGGAAAACAAGCGCTACTTGTGATAAAAATAGGTTCCTCCATTTATTAGTTTATGTCTCGTTTTCACTTTCAGCATCATCCATCCATTTCCATATCTTTTATCTGTATATATCTTTAATTATCCATATCATGTGGTTGGAATCTTTAGGTTTCATCATGGCTTGATGAATTTGTACATATCTTTTATCTTTAGGTTGTGTTTACACTGGGGGCAAAACGCAGAAACATACAAGAGAGGGGCAACGAGCTTTCAGGATATTCCAAAAACAGACAAATAACAGCTTGACAAAACAAAACAAACATTGTCATATCAAATCAATTACAAACATATTCATGCCAATGAAAATCAAAACAACATGATCCAAACAACTATCGAAGTGAGAATATCAATAATGATAACTAAAACTTGGATGATCTTAATCTGAATAAATGTTTGAAATACTTTAAGCAAGAATGGAATGGTTGTTTGATTTTTTATCATATCTCTGGAGCAATTCGATGATGTACTGAACTAGAAAAGCAAGGAAGGAGTATGATTTTTCTTTGTCTTCTGTTTGCGAGGAAATCATTAGTACTATGCAAATTGGTCGCGAGACATGCTCTACTATGTATCATGGATGACATTTCGGAATTTGCATGGGAAAAGGATTAACTCTTGTCTGTTTATGCAAGCAATACTCAGGTCATCTCGGTTTAATTATACCTCGATGCTTGTATTAACTTGCTATATTAAAAATCATGAAAGCAATACTCAGGTCATCATTGGTGCTAACATACCCTTTGATGCTTGTATTAACTTTCAACATTTCAAAGCTCTATGATGATACAAAAAGCATGTATAAGCTCTCCAAATGGCAATATTGTATGAATGTCCTGCATGGTTAGCATAGATTGCATTCATGTTAGAATCTACATTTTGCATTTATAAATTTCTAAAAAGCTGGCAAAGAATCAAATGTTTATATCTTTTCAAATACATGACTGAGTATATTTTGACATTCACAAAAACATCATTTCATACATTTTACATTTTTGCATTAGAAAATTATAAAAAGCATACATTACATACATCATATACTATATATATCAATTCATCAAAATAAACATCATCTCAAACAATTATAAATAACATGCATCATGAAACCATCACATAGTACACATCGTATGGATACACATCATATATCGTGTAAAATCATCACTGCATTTCATATATCTCAAAAATGAATGTCAAAATGTACAAGGATGTCAAACTACAAGAGATATAATATCATCAAAAATGTGATCATCTCATGGTGTATACAAAATGTCTCAAAAGAATATCATGAAAGAGATCATATGCAATGCACTAGGCAGAGCTATCCTGTGATGGAGCTGGCCTAGGACCTGTATCACCTGCCCCTGATGGACCTGCTCCGCCTATCCCTGGTGGCCCTCTAGGAGGTAATGGCTGTATCACACCCCTGCTAGTAGTACGAGAGCGACCATGAGTAGATCGTGACTGAGTGTAGCTCTCTCTCTGCTCAGGTGGAACTGAATCATGATATCTAGTCCAATAGAACTCTGCCTCTCGTGTGGCTCTGGTAACCTCTCTCATCATATCACCTGGAAAAGTGCTACCTGCTACTCTCTGTAGGCTATCTGCTAAGGCAATGGCCTGCTCACCTCGCTCTCTAGCTGCGTCTCTCTCAGTAGTGATCAAAGTCACCTGACCCTGCAACTGTGAAATCAAGGCCTGTGCCTGTGATAGCTGAGCCTGCAAGCTTTGTACGGTACTCTGTAGAGATGATATCTGACCTACTACTGTCGGATCTACGGAAGGGGATGGGTCAGTGTGCCTCATCTGTGGTCCACCTCTCCTACCACCTCCTCTACCACCTCTCCTACCACCTCTCCTGCCACCTCTATCTCCACCCCTATCATCACCACCATCATCTCCATCTGAGTCATCATCTCCACTACTCTCCTCATCATCACTGTCCTCTGAATCATCATCTCCTGACTCCGAGTCCCTCTGTCGACGTCTCTGTGCAATAATAGGAGCAATGGCCTCATCAGGATCAAACATACGTGGTGGTGGATGCTCTAGGACATACTGTACATACTCTGGTGTTGCCCCTGCATCAAGAACATCCACCCAGTAATCCCACATCTGTGCTCCTAAACTGGTGAACTCTGCCACCGCTGCATCATAAGAGATCCGTGGGCCCCACACTGCTGGCTGTCGCCGCGCATAAATAGCTGAACCAACGGGCATACCCTGAATCCGACCAAACTGTCGCAATACACGTCCAGCAAGAAATCTCTCCAAGATCCATGTAGTCCGTCCAATCAAAAATCTGGAAGTGCATACAAAAGGCATCTCCCTCGCATCCTCTGGCCATGGCTCACAATCCAAATATGGCCTCCAGCATACTGTGTCCAAACTATCTAAAAGCTGCTGCCAATACACTAGTTTTCCCAGTCTAGGCTGAGCAATAATATGTGCATATCTCCATCTGTATGCTCGACCAGCTGGTCGATGTCCTCGGGTCAATGGACGTAAAACTGCAAAATGCTCCCATGCCCATATCTGTAGTAATGAGCATCCAACAGCAAAACTCCGGCCTCTACCATATACGATATGATGTAGCTCGTCATATAGGTGGGCTAGCATACATGTACCCCATGCATACCGTGTCCCCTGCATCACCATACTCTCCAAAACACGACCCCATCCGATCGCAAACCCCTTCGACCTATGGTCGGGGCACAACACACCTCCAATGAATCCTGCAAGTACAGCTGGTAGCGGTGGATAGGTATCTGTGATCTCACCCCATGGGATGAAGTATCCGGAAATCTGATCATCTCTGAATATCCGTCTCAAAGAAAGAGTACCTCCAACCTCTCGTCTGTCAAAAACAACTATCTCTCCCATCACTGGGATCCGTAGGATGCGATATACGTCCTCGGGGGTCACTGTAATCTCGCCGGTCAGTAAATGAAAGGTGTTGGTGTCGCTATGCCATCGCTCTGCAAGTGCTGTCAATAGAGCCCTGTTGAGGTGAACCTCGGGCATATCAAGTAATGAAGTCAAGCCACAAGCATCAATCACATCTCTATCAGACTGTAATAAATGCGGAATCAATGACCATGTGCTCGGGAAAGTCTCTCGTAACTGCAGGACACCTAGTCTCTCTTGTTCACATACATCATCAAAACAACATCAATATCAAATCATCCTAACATATCAATCCAAAATTGAATATCAAACTATTTGTTTTTCATTATCATTATGAAAGGCGAATAATATCAAAATCATGTTTGTTTTTAACAACCTTAGAATCAAACGAATCAATAAAACTATTTGTTTTTCATCATGGAACGCAAATAATCAACATCACGTTTCTTTCTAACAACTTTAGGAGAAAACTTATCCGTCCTATTTGTTTTTAACAACTTTAAAAACAAATTTATCAGCTACTATTTGTTCTCCAACAACTTGGGAAACAAATTTATCACTTGGAATAACATAAAATCAAAAGCGCTACAGAACTAATTGTGGGCGCTACAAAATTCCTTATCAGCGCTAAAGAAATTTTTGCGCTACAGAATCAATCAATAGCGCTACAATATCTATCATATGCGCTATGAAATATTTTGCGCTACAAAACATATCAAAAGCGCTGCAATAAGTCTCAAGTGCGCTAAGAAATCAATTGCGCTACAAAACATATCATATGCGCTACGAAATATTTCACGGGCGCTACGATATTATATGTGCTATGAAAAATGTCAAATGCGCTACGATACAACTTAAGGGCGCTACAATATCAAATGCGCTACGAAAATTATTGTATGCGCTACGAAAAACATTAAGAGCGCTAAAACTCAATTTTTTTGAATTTAAACATTAAAAACGTACGCAAAAGAAAATTTTCGAGAGACAGGGATTTACGAGACACATACCGGAGATCCGTAGTGCGCTGGCCCCTGATGACGTCGGATACGATCGAAACGGTGCAGGTGAACTGGAAGTGCCATGATTATCAACTCAGAGCTCAATATTTACAAATTTTACTAGGTTAAAATTGAAAATGACATGGAAAATGACATTTTTAACCTATATAATGGTAAAATTGGGGCATTTTTATCATATTTTTACATAGCAGGGGCAATTTCTTCATCAAATTTTCATTTCATATCTCTTCGGATCAATTTTTTCAAATCATTAGTTTCAAACGATGAATCGACATCTTCAAAATCCAAAAAAAAAAAAAAATTCAAAATCACGAAAACTCAAAATTTTATCGATTCATCGTTCGCGGGGGCATATACTTATCATTATTTCGACAATCAACATTTGGGGCAAAATTCAAAATTCTTTGAAGCAATGTGTAAAACACATCACTTCAAAGAGGGGCAAAATGTATACACCTTAAAATGGTCACATCACATTGTCTGGTAATTAATTAAATATTTTTAATATTTAATTAAAATCTTCGAATTCTATCTACATATAAATAAATTTAAATAATTTTTTTATATTTCTTCATTCTTTCATTTCGATTAAATAAATAAGTTTATTTAATAATCTTTTCGTATTCATTTCTTAATTAATTAAATAAACATTACGATTTATTTATATTAATTATCAATAATCTTCGTTTGAATATCTTATTCAAACAAAGATTAAAATATTATTCTTCTTCTAAATATCATTTACAATTAAATATTCCAAAATATTTAATTATTTCTTCTAATCTAATTTAAATATTCATTCTTAAATCATTTAAAAATTCCTCTAATTCGATTCAAAAATCTATTCATAATTAAATATTTCCAAAAATATTTAATTAAATCTTTTAAATATTTCAAAATCTTCTAAAGTCACATCATAATTAAATATTACAAAATATTTAATTAATTCTTCCATAGTTTTCAAAAATCAAAAATCAAATATCAAAAGCAATAAATAAAATTAAATAAATTTATTTATTTAATTGGGGATTTATCTTCAACTCCCGGGAAGCAAACGGTTGAAACAGAAAATTAAATTTCTTTGTTTCTGTGCAGGCTTGTTCCCATGGGTTGAAGACATGAATCCATCCTTCTCTCCAACCTCTCAACCTCTTCCATCTTCTTCTCAACCTCTCCATCTCTCACCATTCAAATTTACCAGACAAATTCATAGCCGTAGATTCTTGCCAGCCAGGATGGAGCCTGCAAAAATCTATAAATACAGCTGCCGGGAGCTCCAAATCATATAGAAGTTTAAGCAAGTAAACTATAGCCAAATTTGCAAGTAGCATTAGCATTCATAGAGTACTTTCATAGCATAAATAGCATAGAATCATAGCAATAGCAATAGAATCATGATACATTTCATTCACAGCCCCTATGCATAATCACAGCCCCTGTCCATATCCATATCAACAATCCCATCTTCACCAGCATATAGAATAGTTTTCATTTGCATTCTCATTCTACAACAACCATTTGGAGGAGCTAACATCAAATCTGAGAGCAACAACTTCAAACTCCTGGAGATAGAGGAAAATGAAACGGCTCTGAAGAAATCTTGCTTATTTGAATTTATTTAGTTTTCTTTAGATTAATGTTTCATTAGAGTGTTTTTGTTTTCAATTAGATTAACATAGATAACATAACACAGAATCCAACACTCCCCTGCCCATCAGGGTTGAATCTAGAAATCCAAGAGACATTTTTCAAGGAATGACACAAATTCCTTTACCGACCAAGCTAGAGCAATAGGATCCTGCCTGAGAGAGAAGAAATTTATGAAGAATATGAGAAGGTAGCAAAAACCATAAGGGAATCTATAATGGGATATTTGTCACAAAGGTGGAACAATCTAACTGATGAGTTAAAACAAGTTGAACCTCACTCTCTACAGAACTATGCTGCAACACTTAAAAGAGTTGATAGATATATACAGATTGGAAGGGCGAAGGGATAATTTTGGCTTCCACTAACTTTTCAGCCACCTATCCTATTATGGCCTATGCCAAATTTTAGGTATCACCAGTATGATATAGCTACAAAGAGGCAAAGATGGAACAACTTGGACATCAAGCAAGGGTTCTATTGGGACCCCAATTCATTCACTACAAGAACTGATGTTGGGTAGTTGGAAGTTGCAAATTTCAATGTATTGACTAAGCAAAGGAATAACTCTTCCTTTGCTGGAGGACCAACAAAACCTTAGGTTGGGGGGAGTGATGAGTCCAGTCTATGGTTCAATTTTTATAGAGTTTATTATCCATTTGTTGTAGTTGTCATAGACCTTGATACTTGGATGTTAACATTTTCATGTTATTTCCTTGAAACCATAGACATTGGGCATAATCTTATTTTTGTAACCTTTAAATGACATTGACATGCTATATGAACTATCTATGTTGATTTTACATGTGGATTAATGAATGCTACTTTAAGATAGTTATAGATATGCAATTGTTTTGCGTACTAATATTGTTATGTAGATATAATTAGAGCCTACAAAATTGAGGAAGATTCTACCAGTTGGTCATTTGCCAATAAAGTTCAACAAGGTGATCATTCAAAGGTCAATGGAGGGAAGAATCTCAATGGAGGGAGATTCCTAGTTCAAATTGAAGAATTGTAATTGCCTTGTAAATGGTCATAATAGTTTGTTGAGTGAATATAGGAGCTATTGTTATGCTAGATCTACGTTACGGAAAACCGGCTTGACCAGATTCCACGCATGCATAACCTCCTCTCCATTTTTTATGCTTTCCCTATAGTGGTGTCCTCCTAATCTATTGGAGTTGACTGCCTTGCTAGGTAGTTAGTATTTTTTCCTTCTATAAATAAGACTCGGATGCTCCTTCTCAGGAGGTTGATTAATTTGATGTTGTATTTGCATTCTTAGTTTTTTAGTAATATAGTGATGCTGCTCGATTGTACTCATGCTTTCCAATGAATAAAATGAAGTTATAAGTTTGTGCATTTGAGTTTACATTTTTCTTAAGGGATACTCATCCAAGGGGGTCCACTTGGTGAGCATTCCCTCCTTTAGTTTAGTTAGTACTTTCTGTTCAACAATTAGTTAAGAATTTGGGAATTGTCTATTCCTGTAGCCACTAGAATTCCATTATGTGATTGTTCTTGCAGCCAAAACAAATAGAGTAGTTTCCTATTTGTTTGCTTAGATTTTCATTTATGTCATGTACTTAAGCTTAGTATAGTTATTGGTTGATTCTCAAAACTTATTATACTTCTTTCCAAGCAATTTACTTTTAGCGTTATGTCTTTCTTAGCTACATAATGAAGATGACTACTTTGAATTTCTAGTGCACATATTGTGTGGACCCATTTTAAGTCTATGTCCCTAGGTTGAAAAGTTAAATGCACCTTCATGATGATTGAGATAGCCATTCAGATTAGATTTCCAATCTTTGAATCAAAAATTTAAGGGCTTAGTTGTTAAATCATTGTAGGAGGCCAGCACCCATCTTATAGATTGTAGACCACTGTCTTGTATTTTCCAAATTCCAAAATCTCATTTCTAATTGCATGTGTTGGAAAATTGGAAAATGCTGTGTACCACCACAATGATCACATGTTCCATCCAAACATGATTTCTTGTAAAAAAATTGACCATCCACTCTTTCACATAAAATTTTAGATTAGAAATCCCTTGAAGATTTAGGTGGAGGAATTATGCTACATTCCTACAAAACATTGTTAATATGCATATCTACACATATACGTTGATAAACAACATAATGGTTAGAAAACTCAATATGTACTCTACAACAACAAGTAGTGCGTGTGTGATTTATTTTTAAATAAAAAGGCTTTATCATTTCAAAAATCCTTTGACATATTTTAACTTGAGGAAACCTCTCTACAAAATTAGCAAAAAATTGGGTTTGAGTGGTATCCAAAAAATGCTTTGGATATGGCTCACATATTTGACTACAAATTCTCCTTCTTACAATATCTCTTTGATTGGGAGATACCCTTGTGTTATCCTTCCAAAAATAATGTATTAGAGATCTCAAGGCTTGAGCAATTTCTTTATCTTTCCATGGTAGTCTACCTAAGAATTCCCATAACTCATTGCTATTTGGATCCTCCACTCTTTCATGCCTTCTTTTGGCTCTCATTAGAGATGATCTACTTATTTTCAAAGATTTACTCATCTTTATAAGGTTCATCTTATTCCTGGTTTGACTGCTTAACAATGTTGTTGTCATCACATGTCTTGTGGAACAACTAACTTTCATGCATGAGGTAGAACCCAAACTCTCGTATGCACTCATCGGATTCTTTACAATGGATTTATCACTTGAGTCTTCTGATGTTCTTAGTCCAAGAATCTTCATGGTGCACCTAAAATTGAGTTACCTCATCATTTCAATAAATATTTGACATCTTCTAGCCTAACTTAGCTTCTCAAAAAATAAACTCCATATCCTCTTCACATATCTTTGACATGTATGTTTTGGAATCTTATCAGCCATTGGTTTTAAAACATTGGCATCAATATCAATCAAATATTTAGGTTTTCTATGCAAAAATATAGGAGTTCTCAAAGGTAAAGTTGTGTCAACATTAGCAATGTTAACAAAATTGGGGATAGATGGCGTCCCTTCAATCGAAGGTGAAATCAATGATGTACCTTGAGATTGACATGTAAATGATGTTGCACCTCCAACTTGAGATGTGGTATGTGGAGTGTCTTCAAGTAGAGACATGTTTAATGATGTACTTTCAAAACCACATGTTGATGGTGTCTCTTCAACTGGAGATGTGATTACTGATGTACTTTGAACATGAGATATTATAGATAGTGTACATTGAACTTCACTTATGGTTGATGATGTGCCCGCAACTTCTAGATTCATTTCTCTCCTTGCACAATTCTTTTGCAAATTTCAACTTTCTTTGCATTCAACCATCATATCTCTAATAGGTCACCAAACCCCTAAAATGGGTGATTATTTTCAATCTCTTTGTGTCTCCACAAACCCCATACATATTTAGAAGCCCATTTCAGTTTATTTTAACATACTACAAAAGCAACTATACTTATTTTGGAAAATATAAGAGAATCAATAGATTGTCTACTGCCAAAACACACCAATTAAGTAAAAATTTCAAAGCAACCACCCTTAGATCAACTTGAAACAACCAAAAAACCATGGGAAGAATTTAGTCAAGTCTCAAAACTTCCATTTTTCCAACTTATAGAGATTGAAAAGTCAAGAATGCAACTTATTGTAAAACCCTTATTCAAACACAATTTTGAATCAAACAACCAAGGGTTTATTGAAAATACCCTTTAAAAACATCATGCCATCTTAAAAATTCTTCTAATACATTTGAATAGGTTTTCCCCAACTATCCAAACCCTCTCCCAATCTGTCTACATGCTTTCATAACATTTTCCACCTTGGAGCCATGGTATTTTGTAAAGAGATTCTGCATTTTCCTGGGTGAGCAGCAACAAAACTTCATATCCTTGTCTCCCCTATTCTTGTTAACACACACTATATTCAAAAAATACTATATACACACTTATTTAATCCATCCCACCATCCTACTAAACCTACAATGGTGGGATGGGGTATGAAATCCTCACAAGACCCTCAAAACCCTTGACTGGTTTTTCAGGCAGACCACAAAAATTTAGTTTCTAAATCTGATAAAACCCTTTCAAAACACCTTTAATAAGTTGCTAACACCCTACACTAATAATAATAATAAAAAAATGGCTTCTAAACTGCTGTACAGTCCGTGCAAGGACTGGTTTAAGAGAGATAAACACAGTAAATATAGGAAACATGGAACTTTATTTAATGAAATGCTTCAAAAATACAAACTCGGCTCCTTACTTTCCCATTACAATGCTTTATATATATTTTACAACCATTAAGGCAACCACCTTTTCAAATCCAATGACCTATCTCTTCATTTTCTCACAAAAGACTCTTCATCTCCCTAAGTTTTGCTCTTTTTGCATTTTTACATAATTGGCAACTTTTTGCAATATCATTTCTTTATTCACCTATAAACCTATTTAAGACTTTAAATACATTAATTATGACCTCCAAAGACCTTTTACAATGATTTTAGATTTGAACATTCAATTTTTATAAATTTTCCTATGAAAGGCATTTAGTGAACAAGGTGCACTTGCACCAAGGTGATACATTGATAGGACCCAAATATTTAGAAGGATTACAATTACAAATATCTCAACCCTTAAACCCTAATAACTCAACCCTCAACCCTCAACACTATCAATTAAACCCTCAACCCTAGTTTCTCAACCTTAATCCATGAATCCTCAAACCTTGACCCTAATTTGTCAACCCTATACCTTAAACCCTAAACCCTCAACCCTCTACTCTCTACCCTACATATTAAACCCTCAACCCTAATCCCTCAACACTATCCCTTAAACCTTAAACATTGAAGCGGAAACCCTTGACCCTAATTTTTCAACCCTATACCTTAAACCCTAAATCCTCTACCCTCTACCCTCTACCCTACACATTAAACCCTCAACCCTAATCCCTCAACACTATTCCTTAAAAATTAAACCCTAAACCCTAAACCTGAAACCCTTGAACCTAATCTGTCAACCCTATACCTTAAAACCTAAAACCTCAACCATCTACCCTACACATTAAATCCTCAACCCTAATCCCTTAACACTATCCCTTAAACATTAATTTGTTAAACCTCAACCCTTAAACAGTAATACCTCAACCCTCAACGCTTAAATCATAGTACCTTAAACGTCAACCCTCAACCCTCAACCCTCTACACTATACATGAAACCTTAAACCATAAAGATTTGAGAGAGATGAGAGGGAGAGAGAAAGCTAAAGACCTGAGAGAGGGAGTTGGAGTGAGACTGAGAGAGAGAAAGAACTGAGGGAGAGAGAGGGAGTGTGAGAGAGGGGGTTAGAGTGAGAGAGATTAGTCTAGGTAGGGTGGGAGGGAGTGAGACCTAAGAGAGAGAAACCACTACATCAGAGAAAGAGAGTTGTCTAGTTAGGATGGTGTTGATCGCTGTTTTCTGCACAACAACAACAACACAAAGAAGATGCAATATCCTATCTCTCTTAAAAGGTAAATCTCTATCAGCAAGCCTCAAGAGATAACCTCAAGGTATTCATGTCAAGTCTTGACAATGCATAAAAAACTTAGTGATAAATGTGAAATTGCTGGTAATCACAATGTGACCTTACCACAAGCAAGCTATTGAATTGATTTTATCAGATTTAATAGGCTAGCAATACATCAATCCTAGATTTAACCCAATAATCAAAGAAATGGAAAATGAGTGAGGGTTTCAAAGAGATTTCTAAATCTAAATTTACTCCTGAGATTAATAATGAAAGTAGTCAATACCCACAACAGACCAATCCTTCAAAACTAATATCTGTTTGACCCAGATAAATTTGCTACCTTATAGAAAACAGTGCAATCTTCTAAATCTCATAAGATTTTCAAACCATGAACATACATTCAAATAACCCTATTGCAGTTGAAATGAAAAAAATTCATGATTGAACTAAGCACAAAGAATATCAAGTCTAGGCTAACTTTGCAAAGCAACTAACAATCAGTTGGTTGTTAAAAGTATGGACTGAAGGACTGCTGCAACATCTAAGTATCAAACTACCAACATTATTAAATCAAATTTAAGCTAACTACTAACCTCAAAGCAATTTTCAAGATAGAAGACAAGAACCATGCAAGACAAGAGAATACCAGTATGGCACCAAATCACAATGACATTACTTATATTTGAATTATCCACTGTAGTAACAATTCTGGTTTTCTGTTACAATATTTTCTTGAGAGCAACTACCTACTAATTTTCCCTATCTCTAATTGGCTAACTTCTACTTTCTAGGTACGAATCCTGACCTTCTGACTATTTTTTTTAAACTTTTCTAACCCTTTACAAAGAGGCCAAATGCCCAATATATAGAAATCCCAGAAAATCTACTGGCCAGGCAAGGGTTTCGTAGCAATAACTCTTCATAACCACCCAGCCAAGGGAGTTGTCGAAATGGGTCAAACGGATATTAAATGTGCATCCCGTTGAGGTTGGCCCTGGATCCGCGATGCAACCCATTCGACACATGGGAAAATAATGGGAGGCACAAATCGCACCGCCGCCATCATTAACTCTTTTCTCTATTGTCCTTGCACTGATCTGACTCTTCGTGTAGCCTCAAGAACACCGCATCTAAGTCAGCCATAGGCGGTATTGGAAGAACCCTAAGTCACCTCTCAATGGATGCAATCTCCTCCCTTGAGTGTTTAACTGACCTATCCTAGTTTTCTTTGTATGTCACATGCTTATCAATAACTGTGAGGTAGGTGGCCACATCATCCAATTGGTGCTTGGAGATAGAACCACCATCAAGTGGTGCATAGACATCATGCCACCATTCTTTCAACTGTTCAAAATTCAAATACCTAGGCACGATTTTCCTTCGTCCTGTCATAGTTTTGAAAAAAGCAATGGAGCCATCATAGACGCCAACTAGGGTGTCATCAATGTGCTTTCTCTATTTGTAAATTTTCCTTAACACCTTCTACCAGATTTGCAACGTTTCAAACCATTCCTATGGCTCGACAGCTCTAGAAGAAGGAAGAATCTCATCGCTCACCAATCCATCCCGGGTGTATTCCATTAGGGTCCTGGTTTTCTGTAGCAGGAGGTCGGTGTCCTCTTTATCCTGCGTCATTACTTATTTCAACCATTCAGTGGTCATGACAACATCCTTACTGACCGATAAAATATCCTTGATAGCTTCATCACCTTTAATTTGTACTCCTTTCAACCAATTCACAATGGCAAGGGTGGAAGCTTTCATCTTTTCAAGCTTAGTTATGGTCTCTTGAGGCAAAGGATTGGTGGCAGAGGAAGAGGGATTGATTGACTATGGTGGCTTCATTAACTCCTCCAAGTACTTCTTGAGATTCTCATTTTCTCTCTTTAGCTCCTGCTTGGTTTTTAATTCCCTCCTCAACTTGTCCACAAGAACCATACTAGAGACCTCATAATCCTCAATGTCCTGCTCAACCGATGTAGGCCCAAGATTGAAAGTCTATATATTGTAATCATTCCTAGCCACATCGTCCATGTTTTTATCTAGAACAGGGGTAGCAACATGAACAACCTTATTATGTGCCTCATCCCTTTCAACTCTTGAGATCACTCTAGCTTTCTTTTTACCCTTGTCCTTTCAAACTTTGGCTAGCAGAGTATCCCAATTTGGTGGACCATCTTCCACAACCACCTATTTTCCTTTTTATTTCCTTGTCAAGCCATTCAGGGACACTGGAATCCAATTGCTCCTTAGCCTATTTATGTTCATCTTGTTGACCTTTAGGTACCTCCTCATTCAAATTTTGTTCATCAGGAGTTTCATCCACCTTGATTTATGCTTCTCCAACATGTTCCTCCTCCTGCTCAGGTGATGGAATCATTTCTACCTTTACCTCCATTGGAGGAGATTCAACTGCCTCAGTTCTAACAGGAGAATCCGTATGTGCAATCATAGGAGATTGCATTATCTTTTCAATCTCGACCTCTGCACTGTGGAGATCACTCGTATGGAATTATTCACCTTCAGTATCTAGATGACCTTCAACATCTTCTTCCTCACTTGGCTCATTTTGAATTTCATGAGTGGAAGGAGCATCATCATGTTGCTCTTCATGAGAAACCACCAGAGGCAGGTCAGCCTCAGGCACACTGTCCTTGGGAGAAGGATTCCTAGACTTCCTTGTATATGCTTTGGACTTCTCCTCTGAGCTTTCAACATTTATCACAGGTGGGGAAAATTTTTCACTAACCTTGGAGCTTTCCTTTTCTAACAATTTTATAATTGTTCTTCTCTTTAGCACAGGAACATCGGCCTCAGGATTTTTCTTTTCAACCTCCTTATGCTCAGACCCTTCAATCCTTGTTCTTCTCTTAGCCTTCAACCTCCTTTGTTTTATGGTTCCTTGGGTCTCTTCTTGTTGAACACCTTTTATTTTTATCTTGGATGGGGAATCCAACTTGCCTTTTCCCTTAGGATCCTGTTCGGCCGATTCCTTAGAAGTAGAATGGGGATCCAAATCTCCCATCAGGTTATGAGTGCACTATACAACCTTATTCTCTAGCTCCCATAAAGTGTGCTTGAGCCACATCTTGGTAAACTTGAGAACTGGATCCATCAGTTGTTTCAATTCTGTTTGTTCCTCTTCCAACCAATCTACCTCATTGATTGGTCTATCCTTCACTGCTTCATAGGCACGATCTTGGATCAAGTTCCCATCATCCTCCAACTGATCAGGGACTTCCCTCACATTGTACAATCAGACTGCATCAACTGGAAGCCGAGAGAATTTCTTCTTTCAGACCTCATACTCATCACTACAGTTGGCCCAATAGTCCTTTAAGTTTACCTTATGGTTGTACTCTCTACTGGCCCTCTTCTGAGCCTCTCCTGTGATATCAAATATAGACCTTTGGGAGTGGAGAGACAGGCAAAGAGTACCCAATTCTTCCTCTGAGGCTTGGGAAAAACTAATGGAAGGACATACCTTTCCAGTGCCAATCCTTAATGGAAACTCTCCACTAAATCTAGTCTTGTGCTTATCCTTCTTGACAATTGCATCAAAATCACAAATTTGCCTTATTACTTCCAGCAATATAATGTGATCAGCGAGGTACCTTGGAAGTCTGTATAGGGCCTTTTGATAGCCATCAATCTAAATGTAGGAGAAGGTTGGAAATTGAATAAACCAAACTCCATATCTCTTGATGAGCTCCTTGGCCTGATTTGAAATCCTAACATGCTCTACTTCTTGAAGCATTCTGGTGATATGCATGGTGAATGCATCATTCAATCTCCTATAATTTGAACCTCCCCAATGCAACTGAGGTAAAACTTCATAAATAATATCCTATCCAAAGGTGCCTCTTGTATCCAATCCCTTGTAGGGGTGGAACCTAGCAAGTGCATAGACCAAATATGAGGTCATTGTGAAGGTCTTCATCTGCAACACCTTGGACAATTTCTTGTGAATAACTTGGCTGATGACCCCTGCCCAATGGTAGTCAATTTTCTCTCATTCCATCCTTACAATTGCATAACACATCCAAATGTACCGACACTCTTCAATCCAACCACCCTGCTAAGAAACGTGATGGCATTGTAATACTTCTTCTTGAATTTGGCTCTGAATAGCTATTTGGGAAATTTGGAATAGTGGGACTTGGTCTTCTCTAGCTAGGAGTTAATAAGCTGTTGTGATTTCACAGTATGGTCATCGTAAAACTCCTGAGTTGCCTGAATGGTGAATCCCACCACATGAGATCGTTTTGGCATATTAAAGGTCTAGGCAATGGAGACCGGGTTGAGATTTGCAATAATTCTCCCTTGAGGACCAATTATCCTCTATGTTTCCTGATCATAGTGCCTGGCGCACTCAAGGACCAGCTCATAACATTATATTGTAGAAGGGAAACTGACCACATGGGACAGACCTGACTCTTTCATTCTTCTAGTCACCAAAGGAGGATCTTCAGCTGACATCCTTGCTTTAAATTCTTTGTAGTCCTAGAGGCCAACATTGGTATCAGTGACTTCTAACTAGACATAACTGATCTTACTCTCAGGGACCTTTCTCTTAATGTCTAGCTTGATCCTCTCTGCATCAGACAATGAGGAACCAACTACAGCCTTGCTTGATTCAGCCTGTATTCAACATGAAAACATAATAAGAATCACAGGAAAGCAAGGTTAATCCATCAAAACACCATTAGAATGCATATTAGATAAACAAGGTGTTGTTAAAATTCCTATAGAATGTCTACAACAAATTTCAGGTTTCAAGGCCACCCTCAGAATCTGGGCCAGAGGGGAATTTTGAAAAATTCTAGTCTACTCGGATTCCAAGAGAGTAACCGAGAAACACATACTTAACCCTTAAATTTGATCATTTTTCATCAATAAACCACGTGAGAGATCCAAACATGACATGAAATAATCCTCAAATGCATCACAATTTACAAAGAAGTCCAATTGTTTCATGTTCCTTTGTTTCATGAAATTTTAGAAAAATTCGTGTGGGACGAATTTCTGTGGAAAACAAGCCAAATGGGAATTCGGGCAATCCGGGAGATAGTGGATTTCAGAGAAATACAGATCCAACGGACATCTGCAGGTAGCACAAAGTTCCAATCCAAAGGAGAATCCAGAGTGAGAGCTTCGGTATGAGTTGGAGATCTCGCAGAGAAGTCTCAGTGAAAGACGAATGTCACACCGAAAGGTCTATCAGAAAAAGGGGGGTCTCGCCAAGACATAGTAGCTTCGGTGTGAGGTCTCAGTGAAAGGGGACACAACATTCAAATCAGAATGAGCTAGGGGTGGTTGGGGTAAGGTCTTAGTGAAGGTTACATGTCTCACCAACCGGCAGGCCCAAGCAAACACCTCGATTAGACTAATAGTTTATCGATAGGAGGTCCCAGCGAGGTGATAGTGCTATGCCGACTAATGCTCGGTTTGAATTCGGTAGAGGTCTCAATGAAAAGATCTAGGCTTGCTAAGAAAAGAAGGCTTCGCTACAATGTCCCGAAGAATGTTAGGAGTCCCAGGAAAGCGAAGGACTCAATGAAAGTGGGGAGCTCGCTATAAAGTCTCGGCGAACTGCTATAGTCATAGCGAAGAGAAGGCATCAGAAGGAGATTAGAATCTCACAGAAAGGTCTCAACGAAATATGGATGCCACGCCGAAAGAAATACTTCAGCTAAGGTGATAGTGCTCAGTGAAAGTTCTCGCTGAAAGCGAAAGATGGAAGATCGACAAGGCCTTTGGGACCTGCTATGACATCTCAGCAACTTGGAAAGAATACATCGCGATGAAAGCAAACACGCTCAACGGGAGGTCTCACCGAAGGACGAATGTCCTGGCAAAAAGTGAATATCAGTAGAGCTTAGATGGATCTCGCCATGACCTCTTGGCGACCATACCGGTCCCGCCAAAAGTGAAGGTGAACAAACATGCTAGTAAGAGATTTGTTCATGGGGTGAGGTCCTGGTGAAATCAAAGGTTTCGCTGACTGATGGGCATACAAGATCCTGTTGGTGTAAGAATGAAAATATCAGGGTGACCCAACATGAACAAAGGAAGACCACTTCGACAAAATCCAAGGCAATCAATATGACATCTCAGCGAGCCTAAATGGTTACAACGATGAGAATCCAGAAGAGATGGAGAGTCCTGAACTGCGACACTAAGACATGATTTCACCCAGACACGGAATCAACTATGGATTTTGATGAGTTTAGCTCTGGGCAAGCTAGGGATGGGCTCTTCATGAATTCCTTGTATTCTAGGCCAATCCTAAGATGAAATCTTTTGATATGGCATTACCCTAGGTTCCAAACCCCTATTCACCTACCATTAGCACACAGGCAAGCTCAGAATTTAGCTGTTTCAATAGTGAAGTCACCGCTAGGGTTTACAGATTACTCTCAGGTAAGACTCATCAGAATGCAGATGGAAATGTGAACTCAAAACTCACCTGGGAGACAACAAGGATGTAACACTAAATAACCCTAGCACAAAACGTATAGGAAACCAAAGCCTACAAGCCACAACAAAACCAACATGCCACTCATCATCAATTCAAAAATAGAGCAATCAGGCACATACCATTATGAAGCGTAAATTGGTCACAATAGCAACAAACGTGAAGCTCAAGGGTGTCCACAATAAAAACAGGTGAGGATGCACCAGAAACCACCACCAAATCAATCAAGACAAAGCCAAATGCCTCAAAATGAAGTCAATCAATTGCAGGAAAGAACTTCTTAGCTCAAATGATGGAAAATAGTGAACATAATGGCACAAAAGATCTTAGAAATCAAGTAGAATCTAGCCTTCAAAGTGCGTACGAAGCCATTAATGCACCCGATAAGACAGTCAGAGAACCCAGGAAACCAACGACAGGGTGGAATCCGGGAAAATCCGATCCTCGTAGAAATTCACGAAGAACCAAAATTTCTGATCAACGAGATCTAGCCGAAGTTCAAGCAGGATCCAAAAAAATCTGACCAGGGTAGAAAATCCCGAATCAGGGAAAAAGCTCGAAATTCAATCAAAACTCAAAATTTTCAATGAATATCCTGGGGAAAACACTTAGGCACTAAAAATAAACATTCAAGCACTGTGCCCAAGTAAGACAAAGCCTGAAAAGAAAGGGCCAAAACACCAAAACTGAAGCAAAAGAGGGTCCCAACTTACAGTGGGGCATGTGTGCAAAAAATTGCACAACAAATGGCGACTTCTGCTGGGAAAATGCTCCAGAGCATTTGATGACGAACAAGAATCAAGAACGCAGATTCTCTGATCTCAGTCTCACTACCAAACAAACAAGTTAGAATACAGAGATTCAAAGAATCAGAACCAAAGGATAGATGAAACCTTCCATAAACTAAAAATCCAAGTGTGTGCTCATGAGTTCATTTCCCTCCTTAAGTTACTACAGAAACCAAGTTTAGTCAAGTCAGGCTACATAGGATTCTAACTTCAAAAGCAACTTGGATAGAGCCTTGCTGTCAGTCAGGCATCCATAGCCCCGACAAGGTTATCGCTGTGATTCTCCAAAACATAGCTCTACTGCCAGCCAGGCATCCATAGCCCTGGTAGAGATATTTAGGTATCCCTGATTAGTCAAATTTATTCTTTTGATATTCCATATTTCATTTTTTTTTTGATATTCAATGTATATCTCTTTCATTTCAACCTATGAACAATGAAGTTCACACTTAGGGCTGAGAACCACAGTGGCACTGAAGTAGAAATAGGATTTTTCACTTGACAAGACTTCGCAAGGGTCCCTATAGTGAC
Source organism: Sequoia sempervirens (assembly GCA_007258455.2). Taxonomy (NCBI): domain Eukaryota; kingdom Viridiplantae; phylum Streptophyta; class Pinopsida; order Cupressales; family Cupressaceae; genus Sequoia; species Sequoia sempervirens. Next base: position 712,019,537 of record VDFB02270651.1, read on the forward strand.
ATTAGGATTCTTAAAATATATGAAAGATATAAGATTTTCAGAGTACTTCAAGTTCAAACCATACCAATGACTCAACCTTCTATAAATCAAACATTAAAACTATTGGCAATAGCAAAGACTTCAACCTTCCTTGCAAGATGCAAGACTAAAGTTCACCAACGAAATATGTAGAACAACTCCAGAGAAGACAAATCTATCATGCAGGTGCAACACACTAGGTGAAAATAGAGAAAACCCCCAAAACAAAAGCAAAGCAAAAACAAACAAACCAAAAGCAAACAAAAAGAAGGAAACCTAACCTAACCAAAACAAACAAAAGAAAAGCAAAAAGGGAAACCCTAATCTAACTATATATAAGACGCGAGCTGAAAACAACTCAAGACTAAAAATAATGCTTCAAATACTGCCCATTGACAGGCAGTGGGATATCCTCTCCAGTGAGAGTTTTCAAACGAAAGGCATTATCTCCCAAGATTTCCAAGATCTGGTAAGGTCCAAGACAAATTTTATTAAATTTTCCATGCTCTCCCTTATGGTCATGGGCTTTATCCTAGGAAAGAACCAAGTCAGAGATCCTAAATGTTTTAACCTTGGCTCTCTTATCAAACCACCTCTTGACAACCCCTTGATGTTTGGCAAAGTTGTCTAGGAATTTGTCTCTTTTTTCTTCAAGATGTAATAGTTCAGCAAGTCTATTCTCATGTCTGTCTTCCTCATAATATTCATTGATGAACTGAAGGGTAGGAATTCTCAATTGTATGGGAAACATAGGTTCTAGGTCATAAACTAGATGGTAAGGTGACATCCCTGTGGAAGCTTTGTGTCTTGTACGATTTTCCCAAAGAGAAAAGCTACCATCATCCATCATAATCCTACATCTCGCTTAAAGTCTAAAAATCCTATGTCACAAATCTGTCGCATCTTGGCAGCAACTCTTTATTGTAAGGACTTCCATGGCACTCTATCGCGATGTGCGTATTTTGATAAGGCCAACTCTAGTGTCAACAAGGGTTACAATGACATCAATCAATTGTATGCAAGTGCTATGATCCTGACAAGGCAACTACTTCGTCAAGGTTATTATTGGAATATCATGGCACCAGTCTCTACATCAGCACCATCAATGGATTCAGCACAATCAATGATCATCTAAAGCATCAAGGCCATCCAGAAAAGAAAAAAAAATGTCACTTTGATGAAAACCTGGCAAACAGGCATCTTGGTGACACCAAAAATAAAAAAAAAGTCAAGAGAAAAATTTCATCCAATAGTGAAAACCATTCTTATGGCACTTTGGATAAGTACCATGATGAAAACCTGGCAAACATGCGTCATGTGTAAGAAATTATCTATGTGGACTATTACACTTGGGGGCAAGTTGTCTCATCTCCCATACCCTTCGTATGACATTTCCCTCTATCCATCTTAGCCCTACCTCTCATGTCCATTTTCCCAGCTACTTTGACCTTGATAAGGATGGGTAGAAACATAAATAATGCTTTGGAAAAACTCTTGACATGTCTATCCTTTGGTCATACACTATCCATGAAATATCATGTCATAGCCTTCATAGCATTTTTCCAAATGAGTTATCCTTATACGCAATACCTATCGCATGCCTTGGTTTTTCCATTTTCAATGGTCTAAGGATCTTCCATCATCCCATCCAATCCTGAAAAGTCATTCCAAATGCAACAAGCCCAATCCATACAATCTTTCTATGCATCCTAATGCATCATTCAAAAAATTTCTTGGCTTTGTTTCTAGCCTTGCTGCAAACCTTGATCCTTTAGTCATATTATTGTCATCCTCATGTTGTTTCAGGATGTGTCCTTCCCACGTCAGACAACGTCATCAGCATCCTCATCACCTGTCAATTGGTTTTTAGCTTGACTAGGGGCAAGATCATGGTTGTCCTTGGATTGTTGTGCATGTTTGCTTGCTTGCTTATAGGCATCACTTCCCTGTACATAGTCCACTTCCCCGTACATAGTCTACCTATCCCTGTACATAATACCTATTCCTGTACATAGTCCACTACCTGGTACATAGTCCTTATCCTTGTACATAGTCCTTATCATTGTATATAGTCCACTTCCCAATACATACTACCTATCCTTGTACATATCCCTTATCTTTCCTGTTCATCATTTGTATATACCATTCATAATAAGTGGTAGTCTTTCCCATAACTTGGAACGATTGACATCGAGAGCATTTCATATCCCCTGTTTTACCCTATGCATGATCAATTGGTCTTGTACTCGATTGGGGGCAAACATTTGACATGTGTCATACTGGTTCTTGCATTGGTTGTGTTGAAGATGTAAAAACATAGAAAATCCAAAACCATCACAAAATGACTTAAGAAAACACAAAAACATCGGAAAACTTCAAAAAGACAAAAAAAATCAAAACTATTTCAAAAATCTAAAAATAGAGTCAAAGTCAGTCACACTTGTCAGTCTTTGTCGTTTTTCGAACTACGTTGCCTCTACGACTGGACGTAGGCAAGGCCATCTGCCAATGTGCCCCCAAGGCATTCGGTTAGTCCGTTTAGGTTTGTCTGTATAAATTCATGATTTAATCCATATGTCTATATGACAAGGTCATTGGTCGTGTCAAACTATGAGGTCTCTGCGTGTATAACGTAGGCAAGGCCATCAATCGATGAGCCCCAAAGGCCACACTAGGTCAGTCCATTAGAGTTCATTGCATTCACTTTCACACACATCTTCTATTTGTAGCCAGTCTTGTCAGTCGCAGTCAAGTCGAACTACGAGGTCTCTGCGTGTACAACGTAGGCAAGACCATCAATCAATGAGCCCCCGAGGCCACACTAGGTCAATCCTTTAGGGTTTGTTGTTACACACAGTCAATTGTCAACACTTCATATCAAGTCATGCATCAATCTGGTGAACAAGTCAGCAATGTCTCTAAGTCAAATCATAAAACTTGCCAAACAAAACAATCAAAATAGATCAGCTAATGTCTACTATAGGATGTGCCCTTCTTGGAAACAAACGTTATCAAAACAATCAACCTATGTCTTATTCAGGATGAGTCCTTCCTGCATAATCGACAAGGTCAAACAATCAAACATAGCCTTACATAGGTTATCACATCAACGACATCTGACTCAACATCTTATATGATACATGTCTTTCTGAAACAAGGCTTTGTCATGCCTTATACAGATAGTCATAACCTCGAAACCATACTCAAAGTCTTATCCGGTATGTGTATCTCTTGAAATCAGGTTCTATCAATTAATCCTTTTATCAATCAAAACAAATCAAACAAACAGATCAAGTTTTGGCAAATATTTTTACTGGCTTATTGACTTTATGGCTTATTTATCTTATCATTTATCTTGCATTGATGACTAGGGATTATGTTACTATCTTTCTCAAGGATGTCCCATGAAGGATTTAGAGAAGCAACGATGTATTAGAATTTTGTTTTCTTTGACTGTTGTCTGTCGACTGTCTTTTAACTTTGATTGTTGAGTCATGTTACTAGTTTCCTCAAGGATGTCCCATAAAGGATTTAGAGGAGCCATGACGTTTCATGACCCATCTTTTCTTTTGTTTGCTGTCTGTGGTTTGTCCTGACAAAAAGACTAGGGAAACTTGTGCCCTTAGTATGAGTTAATGACAATCCTTGTCTGCAGCTGTCTGTTATTAGCAAGTGGATGACCTTGCACACCTTGATTTATGTCATATCATGGTGTTTTTCTCCATTTGTATTAGTCCCGCCCAATGATGATAAAGTGCAGTACCTTTTGTGATACAACGAAACATCGAAGATTGCTAATACTAACATCTATCTCCTGTCTTTCGTTGTTTCTCAATCTTTCTTTTCGCACTAACATTTTTTTCTTTTCTACATCTTCACTACCCTTATCTATTTTCCTCTATCCTTTTTTCTTTCATCTTCTAGTTCTCTCATCAATTTCGAGAGCACACTCATGTTCTTTGAACCCGCATGTTCTCCTGAGGGGGCATACCTTCACCTATTTTACACTGGGGCATGACTAGGCCATATTTCTTATCGATTTTCTTTGACACAATGCCTAAGTGACATTGTATCAAAGAGGGGCAAATGTAGACACTGAAATCTGGTCTAAGCCTACGACTTCAATATTCTTCATAATTCCTATTCTTCATGGTCATGATTAAATAATCTTAATTATTTAATTAATTCATCTTAACATTAATTCTTCTATTGATTAAATAATCATAATTATTTAATTAATTCATCTTAACATTAATTCTTCTATTAATTAAATAATCTTAATTATTTAATTAATTCATCTTAACATTAATTCTTTTATTGATTAAATAATCTTAATTATTTAATTAATTCATCTTAACATTAATTCTTCTATTGATTAAATAATCTTAATTATTTAATTAATTCATCTTCTTTATTTCTTCTATTAATTAAATAATCTTAATTATTTAATTAATTCTACACTTTATTCTATTTGACTAATTAAATAAAGCGTTTTTGTTTAATTATGTTACTAATTAACCTTATCCTTGTCAAATTAAATAATTCTTATTTAATTTACTCTTTATCATATTTCAACTATAATTAAATAAATTCTTTATTTAATTATTCATTTAAAATCCTTCATCATTTAATTAAATAAATATTATTTATTTAATTATTCTTCAAATATCGAGTCTTGAATTAAATGAATTATTTAATTCATTAATTCTATTTTAACACATTCCTCTATATTTTAGATAATTATGTGAGTTATCTAAGTATTCACTTTTACTCGACTCGACATCTATTTTAATCGTTCAGTTAACTCTTCATTTGATGTCTGAGTGGCATCTTCGAGTAATCTCTTCGTCAAATCATTCAAATCGTCCAGTTCTAACTCAATTGCGTGTACATGTAGATTAATTAAATATTCTTATTTAATTAATTAAACCTTGTGTGTGCATTCGAACATGAGTTGCTTTAATCAATCTTCATCTTTGTCATGCAAAGATATTTCTTATGTTTTCGAATACCAAACTGGAAGATTAAATCATTTATTTAATCTTTAATTCTATTTCTAATTGGTATCACTCATGTCATTACTGTCAGTTATCAAAATGCATGTCCAATTTGTCGATCTCAACCGTCCGTTGATCTTTCAATCTTGGCCTGTCGTTCGAATAATCAATTTTCTATAAATTGATTTGTCATTCTTCATTCCAATCTCTCTTGCGAAATCTTATGACTTTTGAGAGCACTCAATCTTGAATCTTCGATATTTTTCTAATCATTATCTTAGGCTATACTTGCACGAACTTATGAGAAATCTAAGGGCAATTATACTACACAAGCAAAATGGAGAAGGGAAATCGAGATGAATCATGGAAATACGTTTGAAATTGGTGAGATTGTTTCAATTTGTTTATGTTTTAACTTCCTTTGTTCTTTGTTGCTTTAACATTTAGATTTGCATCTTAGATTTAGTATTGCATGTTTGCTTCTAATCTTCTTTGTTGTCTCATGCACTTTCTATGGCGTTACAATAATGTCTGAATTTCTTGACTGCCTTGACTAAGGCATAAGCCTGCTTCTCCACATTTGGGTATTTCAGTTCTGCATGCTTCAAGTGCATGCTCATGAATGCTATGGGGAGTTTGTTGCCTTGGTCAGATTTTTGAGTTAATATAGCAGCACAAGAGTGGTCAGAAGCAAATGAATATATGTAGGATGGTTTGGCATAATTAGGGCTTACGAAAACTGGGGCTTCAACAATAGCTCTCTTTATTTCAGCAAATGCTTCTTTTGCTTCTGCATTCCATTCAACTTTGGCCTCCTATTTCAACATTTCATTTAGTGGCTTGACTATCTCCACAAATCCAGTGATGAATTTCCTGGAAAAATTGATTTTTCCAAAGAACGACTTCATTTCCTTTTTACTAGCGGGTGGTGGGATCTTGAGAATAGCTTCTATATGTTTTGGATCAATTGCAATCCCTTTCTCAGAGATGATATGCCCTAACAAATTACCTTCTGTAACTCCAAAGATGCATTTCTTTGGGTTGAGGGATATGCCAAACTCTCTGCATTTCTGGAAAAATTTGCACAAGTCTGAAATATGGTCATCTCTCTTCTTGGAGAAGATAGTAAGGTCATCCATGTAGATGATTATGCACTTCCCAATTATGTCCTTGAAGGCTATGTCCATTGCTCTCTAGAATGTAGCTCCAACATTAATCAAGCCAAAGGGCATTCTTTTATAAGCAAAAGTGCCCCACTTAGTGGTGAAAGCAGTCTTATGTCTATCCTCATATTGCACCATAACCTGGTTGTACCCTGAGTAACCATCCAAGAAGGACATCACCTGAGATCCATTCACAATCTAGAGTACTTCATCTAGTGAGGGTACTGGATAATTATCCTTCTCTGATGCCCTGTTCAGATTCCTAAAATCCACACACAATCTGATTTCACCATTTTTCTTTCATACAGGAACCAGGTTTGCAACCCAAGTAGAGTGTCTGACTAAAAATATGATTCTCGTAGACAATAGCTTCTACACTTCCCTTTGTATTATAGGTTCCAACAGAGCATTAATAGGCCTCTACCTCTGTCTAAAAGGTTTTACCATTGGATTGAGAGGGATAGTATGAGTTATAACTGATGTATCATAAGTCTTCAAGTCCTCATAACTCTAGGCTATCACATCTAGATATTTGTACAATGCATCAATGATTCCCCGTCTTTCTTCTGGGGTGCATACTTTTCCAATAAGAATATTTTTTTCATCCTCTTGGGATCCCACATTATACTTGTTACATTGTCCACTAATGGACTCTTTCCTAGTGTCTTGATCCTGGTCTCTGATCTTATCCAAATAAAAAATCCTCTCTAATTGCACCATTCCCCTGGGAATAGTGTTGGTCTTCAAATTGATTATCCCTTCCAAGTCTATTTCTGCCTCTTGGGGCTCGATTTCATCTATGATTTGAGAAGCAAAAACATCCGTGTTGTTGATAAAGTCTAAAATGTGCTTGTCATCCTCAAACACGTGGAAGCTGGTGACATTGTTAGGTACTGAAGGTACTGGAGTCAGCTCCACAGTGAATTTCTTTAATCCTGATAGAGATAGAGGCTACAAGGTACCGACTGCCTGGGCCAAGGAATTAGCTGTCTGATTTTTACTTCATGGAATCAGTTGAATGTTGAAGGTGTCAAATCCTTCAATCAAGTCCCATACTCTGTGTCTGTAGTTAGTCATTCTTCTGTTATGACAAGAGTACTACCTTCTAACTTAACAACTAATTTAGAATCTCCATATACTTGCAAAATCTTAACCTTCTTCTTTAAGGCCATCAACAATCCATGCACTAGGGCTTCATATTCTGCTACGTTATTAGTACAATGAAACTAGAGTCTATGAGCAGGGAAGAATTTTTTACCTTTTGGGCTAATTAGCTCAAATCCTACTCCAGCCCCTTGTTTTGACTTGGACCCATTGAACCTCAGAGTCCAACATCCAGCAACTGCGGGGTCTCTTGCTACATTACTTGCACTATTACTATTGGGTGGCCTTTTAGAAGGCATCATTCCATTTCCTTTAGGATCTTTTGTGACACTCATGTTACCGATTCTGGTAGTAGGATCAGGGTTGGTATGTTTCTGTATTTGTTCCACTGCAGCTTGGCATAAGCAACAATCCAATTCTGAATGTGAAACATTATGTACCCTGCACCAATTGGGCAAGAGTAATTCTCCAAAGCTCATTCTTCTTCCTAACTAAATCTGATCTTCAATACATTTTTGAAGGAACTCTTGAAGACTGTCTAACAAAGCCAGCTGATTATCCTCTGGATCATCATTACTTTCAGCTGGTTCACCAGTGTCTTTAACTATTTCCACTAGGGCTTCAATATCACCAGGCTCTGCCATAAGGTCAACAAGCATTGTGTGGAACATAAGAACCTCCTCCATATTTGGTTCTTCAAGAGGAGCAGTAAGCACGTAGTTCCCCATACTTACTTCTGACACTAGAATTTATGTTGAGGTATTTTGGTATTCTATGATCATATATTTCATTCTGAGTTCTCTTTCGATTCTGATCTGATTTGGTACTCCCTTTCAGGGAAGCCACATATGGGAATGATCAGTGGAAACATATCCATTCAAGGCCTTGGTGAAGTCCCTTCCCAAGATTAGGCCGTAAGCATTAGGTATGTCAGCTACTTGTATATTGATAACTTGTTGAATTCTAGGATCAGAAGCAATTTGCATCTAGATCATATTTAGTTCTCCTACCACATTTACTTCAGTCCTATCCAACTGTGTGACTTTATTCTGTGACTTAGTAGGAGTAATTCCCATCACTCTGCAGACACCAAGGGGCATAACATTGGTTGATGCACCCAAATCTAGTAGACAATTATGTAGATTTTTTCCAAATACTCAGACAGAAATCAGGAATGGGGGAGTATCTATTTTCCCTTGAAATAGAGTTAATGGAGTATCTACTTGAACAACTTGAGATTTGTCCCTTTCCTTCCTAATGTATCCAGGGGGCATATGGGCTCGATCATGAGATTGATTTTTCCCTCCTATTGGCAGAGAACTAGATACCTTATGGACGTTCTTGCTAATTGATTTATCTTGAGACATGGACGTTCTTGCTAATTGATTTTTCCCTCCTATTGGCAAAGAACTAGATACCTTATGGACGTTCTTGCTAATTGATTTTTCACAAGAATCTAGGACTGCATTCCTAATGGATGGGACTCTTAATAGCTCAAATGTAGATAGATTTACCTTTAATTTCTAGAGTTCTTCCACAACATACAGAGACAATTGCTCTTCATTTAAATTAGTTGGGGTCTCCCTCAGGTATTCCACCATCTTTTCTTTACTTGCATCAACATTTCTTTCTTTTGGTGCATCAACATGTACTCCTTCAGATAAATATTGCTTAGAGACCTAAGGAAATGATGGATTATAGCTAGCATTAGGGTTTGGAGGAGTGTTGAAATTATTTGGTGGGATGGAAGTAGTGAAGGGGCCTCTAGCCTATGGGTGCTTATGTGGCAACTCTCTCAAGTCATACCTCTTGGTAGGTCTTTGGAAGGTCTGCACTTCCTCAATGTGAGCTTCTTCTTCATCTCTGGGACCATTATCATTCCCTAGATTCTCATCAAACAATTGTGTCATTTCATCTCCATTGCATACCTAGTCTGCCTCTTCCTTCAATTGGCTGAATTCTTCTTCAGGAACATTATCCTCACTTTGCGGAAAAGGAGCATGGTTTAGCACCAGCACTGGTGAATCATAAGGAATAGAAGGTACTATTTCCTAATAGCTCACATTGTTTTCCACTTCATACTGAAAGATTGAGGCTGTTGTTTGAAACTCTTGACAGTCCAGCTCAGAATGCTGACTAGTCTTGTGGAGCCTACACGACCTTGACAAAGCAACTTCGGCTAGAGATACCCTACTCAGGGGCTTCTCTTGATTAATTGGTTGACTAGCAAATTGATTAGTAGGTTGAATAGCTAGTTGGCTAGCTAGTTGATCCAATGGGGTGGGGACTCCTCCATTATTGGGCCCCATGTTCCAGGTTCTATTCTGTCCTGGCTGTTGTCTTCTCTTGAAACCTTGTCCACCACCTTGACCTCTGTCAAAGTTCTGGCCTGATGATTGTCCCTTATCATAATTTAGCCTTCTTTCATTATTATATCCTCTATCATTATTGTAACCTCTACCATTGTTATACCCTCTGTCATTGTAGTATCCTCGATCCTGACGTTGCCCTCTATCAAAGTTCTGACTAGACTGCATGTTTCTCTGAGCAGCTTGCAATTAACTATTCTGGTTTCTTAAGTAGGTTACCTCCATATTCAGTTTCATTATTTGTTCTGACAATTCATCTAGTCTTTCCTTGTCAAGATTACTATATGAAGGTTGATTTTCATTATTTTGGGAACAACCCACTGCAGCATTGGCGTTTAGTGACTAGTTCAAGACTTCAGAATTTTGCAGGTAGGAAGGATAACTAGTCTAAGGTTGGGTGTGTAGGGGTTGATTCACATTTTTCTTTAGATAACTCATCGTGGATAACATTTATCCCATAGGGGGTCCTAGATAAGGGACCAAAGGCAACTGAGGTACCTAATTCATGATAGGAGTATGGTGTGCAAGGGCTTGATTGATAGTTGGAACTTTTCCAAGATGAGAAATGGGTCCTAATGAGGGTAAAGGAACAAAAAAATGTTGCCTTAGGTTTGTATTGACTTTTACAGCCTCTGCATATGCGTCTAGTAAACTCTTAGGGGGGTTGTTACTCCATTTCATAAAAGTAGCTTTCAAACTATCCAGTCCTTCGTAATAGACTTCTAAGGTAGTGGGTTCATCAACATCATAAGGGGCCTGTAATCTGGTATAGGCACGGTGAAACCTATTGTTGAAAGATCCTATGGGTTCATTAACCTCTCTCTTCACATTGGTGAACTAACGGTAAAGCTCATTAGAACTAATGGGAATTCAAAACTTTTGCAAAAAAGTAGCTTCTAACTCTCAGTCCAATGGTGGATAGACCTAGCAGGTAAATGGTTGTACCAATAGAATGCATCTTCCCCTAGTGAATAGGGAAATAACCTACAAGCTATATCCTCATGGTTTATCCCTCTATCTTTAAGGCCAGTTTGAAAGATTCTAATGTGCTCTTTAGCAGTTCTGTTTGGATCATTGATATGGAACTTTGAACAGAAGTGCTCAGGGTTTTTAGGCATGACATTATAAATAGCAAAGCTCAGTGGAGATGGGTTGGTTGCTAGGAAAGCCATTGGTGGAGGTGGGGGTGGAAATGGCTGATTTATGACTAGCTGAGGTTGTGGACTGGGAATGGCCTCAGACTCAAATGAACTTGATGAAGATGGGGATGATGGAAATGAGGGAGGTGGATGGGATGATGATGATTCTCTTCTTCTATTGGTCCTTCTTGACCTAGTGGGGTCTAGTAACTCTTGAAATTCTTCCTCTCCTGGAGTAGACCTTGTTCTTCTTCTGAATCTCTCAAGAGAGATGACATTCACAAATTGATCTAGCTTGCTAATTCGGCCCTCCTTCTAGTGCTAACATTGTTGATCATTGTTTTCTACACAACAACAACACAGACAAGATGCAATATCCTATCTCTCTTAAAAGGTAAATCTCTATCAACAAGCCTCAAGAGATAACCTCAAGGTATTCATTTCAGGTCTTGACAATGCATAAACAACTCAGTGATAAATGTGAAATTGCTAGTAATCACAATGGGACCTTACTACAAGCAAGCTATTGAATTGATTTATCAGATTTAACAGGCTGGTAATACATCAATCCTAGATTTAACCCAATAATCAAAGAAATGGAAAAAGAGAGGGTTTCAAAGATATTTCTAAATCTAAATTTACTCTTGAGATTAACAGTGAAAGTAGCCAATACCCACAACAGACCAATCCTTCAAAACTGATTTATGCTTGACCTAGATAAATCTGCTACCTTATAGAAAATAGTACAATCTTCTAAGGCTCTTAATATTTTCAAACCATGAAAATGCATTCAAATAACCCTATTGTAGTTGAAATGAACAACATTCATGATTGAACTAAGCACAAGGAATATCAAGTCTAGACTAACTTTGCAAAGCAACTAACAATCAGTTGGTTGCGAAAAGTATGGACTGAAGGACTACTGTAACATCTGAGTATCAAACTACCAACATTATTAAATCAAATTTAAGCTAACTACTAACCTCCTCAAATCAATTTTCAAGATAGAAGACAAAAACCATGCAAGACAAGAGAATACCAGTATGGCACCAAATCACAATAACATTACTTATATTAAAATAATCCATTGTAGCAACAATTCTGGTTTTCTGTTACAATATTTGCTTGAGAGCAACTACCTGCTAATTTTTCCTACCTCTAACTGGCTAACTTCTACTTTCTAGCTATGAATTCTAACCTTCTGACTATTTTTTTTAAAACTTTTCTAACCCTTTACAAAGAGGCCAAATGCCCAATATATAGAAATCCCAGAAAATCCACCAGCCAGGCAAGGGTTTCGCAACAATAACTCTTCAACACCACCCGACCAAGGGAGTCATCGAAATGGGTCAAACCGATATTAAATGCACATCCCGTTGAGGTTGGCCCTAGATCTGTGATGCAACCTAGTTGGCACGAGGGAAAATATGCCATTATCAGCTCTTTTCTCTGTTGTCCTTGTGCCAATCTGACTCTTCATGTAGCCTCAAGAACGTCGCATCTAAGCTGGCCATAGGTAGTACTGGTAGAACCCTAAGTCACCTCTCAGTGGATGCAATCTCCTCCCTTGAGTGTTTTACTGACCTATCCTAGTTTTCTTTGTATGTCACATGCTTATCAATAACTATGAGGTAGGTGGCCGCATCATCCAGTTGGTGCTCAGAGACAAAATCACCATCAAGTGGTGCATAGACATCATGCCACCATTCTTTCAACTGTTCAAAATTCAAATACCTGAGCATGATTTTCCTTCATCCTGTCATAATTTTGAAAAAAGTAATGGAGCCATCATAGACGCCAGCTAGGGTGTCATCAATGTGCTTTCTCTGTTTGTAAATTTTCCTTAACACCTTCTGCTAGATTTGCAACATTTCAAATCATTCCCATGGCTCGGCAGCTCTGGAAGAAGGAAGAATCCCGTTGCTCACCAATCCATCCTGGGTGTATTCCATTAGGGTCCTAGTTTTCTGTAACAGGAGACCAGTTTCCTCTTTATCCTACGCCATTACCTGTTTCAACCATTCAGTGGTCATGAAAGCATCCTTACCGACTGATAAAATCTCCTTGATAGCTTCATCACCTTTAATTTGTACTCCTTTCAACCAATTCACAATGGCAAGGGTGGAAGCTTTCATCTTTTCAAGCTCACTTATGATCTCCTAAGGTAAAGGATTGGTGGCCGAGGAAGAGGGATTGATTGACTGCAGTGGCTTCATTAAATCCTCCAACACCTTAGACAATTGCTTGTGAATAAATTGGCTGATGACCCTTTCCCAATGGTAGTCAATTTTATCTCATTCCATCCTTACAATTGCATGGCACATCCAATCCTCAAATGTACCAACACTCTTCAATCCAACCACCCTGCTAAGAAACATGATGGCATCATAATACTCCTTCTTGAATTTGGCTCTGAATAGCTATTTGGGCAATTTGGAATAGTGGGACTTGGGATTCTCTAGCCAGGAGTTAATAAGTTGTTGTGATTTCACGGTCTGGTCACCGTAAAACTCCTGAGCTGCTTGAATGGTGAATCCCACCACATGAGATCGTTCTGGCATATTGAAGGTCTGGGCAATAGAGACCGGGTTGAGATTGTAATAATTCTCCCTTGAGGACCAATTATCCTCCGTGTGTCCTGATCATAGTGCCTGGCACACTCAATGACCAGCTCATAACATTGTATTATAGAAGGGAAATTGGCCACATGGGACATACCTGACTCTTTCATTCTTCTAGTCAACAAAGGAGGATCTTCAGCTGACATCCTTGCTTTAAATTCTTCATAGTCCCAAAGGCCAACATTGATATCGGGGACTTCTGACCAAACATAAGTGATCTTACTCTTAGGGACCTTGCTCTTAATGTCCAGCTTGATCCTCTCTGCATCAAACAACGAGGAACCAACTCCAGCCTTGGTTGATTCAGCCTGTATTCAACATGAAAACATAATAAGAATCACATGAAAGCAAAGTTAATCCATCAAAACACCATTAGAATGCATCTCAAATAAACAAGGTGTTTGTTAAATTCCTATAGAATGTCTACAACAAATTTTGGGTTTCAAGGCCACCCTCAGAATCTGGACCAGAGGGGAATTTCAAAAAATTCTAGTTTGCTCAGATTGCAATAGAGTAACCAAGAAACGCCTACTTAACCCTTAAATTTGATCATTTTTCATCAGTAAACCATGTGAGAGATCCAAACATGACATGAAATAATCCTCAAATGCATCACAATTTACGAACAAGTCTAATTGTTTCATGTTCCTTTGTTTTCACCAAATTTCAAAAAAATCCATGTGGGACAGATTTTCGTAGAAAACAAGCCAAATGGGAATTCAAGCAATCCGGGAGACGGTGGATTTCAGAGAAATCCAGATCCGGTGGACATCCATGGGTAGCACAAAGTTCTGATCCAAAGGAGAATCCAGAGTGAGAGCTTCGGTACGAGTTGGAGATCTCACGGAGAAGTCTTAGCGAAAGACAAATGTCATGCTGAAAGGTCTATCAGAAAAAGGGGGGTCTCACCAAGACACAGTAGCTTCGGTGTGAGGTCTCAGCAAAAGGGGGCACAACATTCAAATCGGAATGAGCCAGGGGTCGTCAAGCTAAGGTCTCAGTGAAGGTTACATGTCGCACCAACTGGCAGGACCAAGCAAACACCTCGGTCAGACTAATAGTTTATCGATAGGAGGTCCCAGCGAGGTGACGGTGCTATGCCAACTAAGATTCGGTTTGAATTCGACAAAGGTCTCAATGAAATGATTCAGGCTTGCTAAGAATAGAAGGCTTCGCTACAATGTCCCAGTGAATGTTAGGAGTCTTGACAAAGCAAAGGACTTGGTGAAAGTGGGGAGCTTGCTATAAAGTCCTGGTGAACTGCGATAGTCACAGCAAAGGGAAGGCATCAATAGGAGTTTAGAATCTCCCGGAAAGGTCTTAGCGAAAGATGGATGCCACGCCAAAAGAAAGACTTTGACAAAGGTGATAGTGCTCGGTGAAAGTTACAGCAAAAGATGGAAGATCGGCAAGGCCTTTGGGACCCGCTATGACATCTCAGTGACTTGGAAAGAATACAACACAGTGAAAGCAAACATGCTTGGTGAGAGGTCTCCTCAAAGGACGGATGTCCTGGCAAAAAGTGAATATTGGTAGAGCTCAAATGGATCTCACCATGACCTCTTGGTGACCAGGACCAGTCCCGCCGAAAGTGAAGGTGAACAAACATGCCAATAAGAGATTTGTTCGTGGGGTGAGGTCCTAGAGAAAGCCAAGGTTTCGCCGACTAATGGGCATATAAGATCCTGTCGGTGTAAGAATGAAAATATCAGGGTGACTCGACATGAACAAAGGAAGACCACTTTGGCAAACACCAAGGCAATCGATATGATGTCTTAGCAAGCCCGAATGGTTACAACAATGGGAATTCAAAAGAGATGGAGAGTCCTGAACTGTGACACTAAAACATGATTTCACCCAGACATGGAATCAACTATAGATTTTGACGAGTTTAGCTTGGGGCAAGCTAGGGATGGGCTCTTCATGAATTCCTTGTATTCTAGGTCAATCCTAAGATGAAATCTTCTGATATGGCATTGCCCTATGTTCCAAACCCCCATTCACTTGCCATTAGCACATAGGCAAGCTCAAAATTCAGCTGTTTCAACAGTGAAGTCACTGCTAGGGTTTACAGATTACTCTCAGGCAAGACTCATCAGAATGCAGAAGGACATGTGAACTCAAAACTCACCCGAGAGACAACAATGATGTAACACTGAATAACCCTAGCAAAAAATGCATAGGAAACCAAAGCCTACAAGCCATGACAAAACCAAATGCCACTCATCAATTCAAAAATAGAGCAATCAGGAACATACCATTATGAATAGTAAATTGGTCGCAGCAACAACAAATGCGAAGCTCAAGAGTGTCCACAACAAACACAGGTGAGCATGCACCAGAAACCACCACCAAATCAATCAAGCCAAAGCCAAATGCCTCAAAATGAAGTCAATCAATTGCAGGAAAGCAAATCTTAGCTCAAATGATGGCAAATAGTGAACATAATGGTGCAAAAGATCTCAGAAATCAAGTAGGATCTAGCCTTCAAAGCACGTACGAAGCCATTAATGCACCCGATAAAACAGTCAGAAAACCCAGGAACCCGACAACAGGGTGGAATCCAGGAAAATCTGGTCCTCGCGAAAATTTGTGAAGAACCAAAATTTTTGATCAACGAGATCCAGCCGGAGTTCAAGCAGGATCCGGGAAAATCTGACTAGGGCAGAAAATCTTGAATCAAGGAAAAAGCTCGAAATTCAATCAGAACTCAAGATTTTCAATGAATATCCTGGGGAAAACACTTAGGCAATAAAAATAAACATTCAAGCACCATGCCCAAGTAAGACAAAACCTCAAAAGAAAGGGCAAAAACACCAAAACCGAAGTGAAAGAGGGTCCCTGCTTACAGGGGGGCGTGTGTGCAAAAAATTGCACAACAGATGGGAGGGAGAGAATTGAGAGAGGGAGAAGAGGTGGGAGGGATCTTTTGAGGGAGATACCTAAGAGAGAGGGAGTGTGAGAGAGGGGGTTGGAGAGAGAGATTTGTCTAGGTAGGGTGGGAGGGAGTGAGACCTAAGAGAGAGAGATACTTCTACATTAGAGAAAGAGAGTTATCTAGTTAGGATGGGAGGGAGATACTTGAGAGAGAGGGAGTGTGAGAGAGGGGTTTGGAGTGAGAGAGAGTAGTCTAGGTAGGGAGTGATACTTGAGATGGAGAGAGAGATATATAGTTAGCATGAGGGGAGAGACCTAAGAGAGGGAGAGGGAGTGTGAGAGAGGGGGTTGGAGTGGGAGAGATTTGTCTAGGTAGGGTGGGAGGGAGTGAGACGTAAGAGAGAGAGAGACTACTACATCAGAGAAAGAGAGTTATCTATTTAGGATGGGAGGGAGATACCTGAGAGAGGGATAAGGGGTGGGAGGGATATTTTGAGGGAGAGACCTGAGAGAGAGGGAGTGTGAGAGAGGGGGTTGGAGTGAGACTTGAGAGAGAGAGAGACTTGAGAGGGAGAGAGAGTTATCTAATTAGCATGGGGGGAGAGACTTGAGAGAGGGAGAGGGAGTGTGAGAGAGGGGGTTGGAGTGAGAGATATTTTTCTAGGTAGGGTGGGAGTGAGTGAGACCTGAGAGAGAGACTACTACATCAAAGAAAGAGACTTATCTAGTTAGGATGGGAGGGAGAGACCTAATAGAGGGAGAAGGGGTAAGATGGATATTTTGAAAGAGAGATCTAAGAGAGAGGGAGTGTGAGAGAGGGGGTTGGAGTGAGAGAGAGTAGTCTAGGTATAATGGGAGGGAGTGCTTGACCTAAGAGAGAGATACTGGAGAGGGAGAGAGAGAGTTATCTAGTTAGGGTGGGGGAAAGACCTAAGAGAGGGAGAGGGGTTGGGAGGGATATTTTGAGGGAGAGACCTAAGAGAGAGAGAGATGAGATGGAGAGAGAAAGATAAAGACCTAAGAGAGGGAGATGAAGTGAGTGAGAGAGAGAAATACCTAAGAGGGAGTGTGAGAGAGGGGGTTGGAGCGAGAGATATTTTTCTAGGTAGGGTGGGAGGGAGTGAGACCTGAGAGAGAGACTAATACATTAGAGAAAGAGTGTTATCTACTTAGGATGGGAGGGAGAGACTTGAGAGAGGGAGAAGGGGTGGGAGGTATATTTTGAGGGAGAGACATGAGAGAGAGGG